>JARJPP010000014.1:0-47406 GCA_030782485.1 Beauveria brongniartii
TAAGCTTCTATATCACTACACTACGACCTCTTAAGTCTAATATTAAGACATTAAAAGGCAGCCGGTCGATTTACTATAGTAGCTAGTGTCTAGCTTATTATTAGATATAGAAATTAGTACTATAAGCCTCTTTAAATAACTCTCCCTATATAGAAAGCACTAATTCCCACTTAGCGGTAGGAGGTATAGTAAGCTTTAACTAGTCTCTTACCCCTACTCCTACATTTTAAGTTAATAGCCACATAAATATTTTATAGCGATCCTATAACGCCATTTCTATAAATGCCTAGCTCATTTAGCTAAAGCGGGTTACGTAGGTAAAGCCTATAATTAATTAAGTAAAGTAAATAACACAGTAAATAATAAAGTAAAGCCTAGTAACTAAAAGAAACTAGCTAATAATAGCCATAAAAACACTAGTAAATACACTATATTATAAGCTAATCTCCTAATAAATCTACACTAATATTATATACTATTATATAATATAGTGCCTATAAGCTATACCTATAGTATAACTTATTTTAATAGTAAAGTGTAGGTAAAAAGCTATATAATATTAGAGATTTCTTAAAGGAAAAAAAAAAAAGAAGATAATATAATTCTATATAACTATAAATAGATAGCTACGAGGTATACCTAGCTATTAGTTAATAAATAAATAACGATGTTATGGTATTGCTAAGATTTATAAGCCGCCGATCATAGACACAGGGGTCGTTATGTGACTACTACCCCATCGAAGTGATAATAGCGGCAAGGAAAATCGGCGTGGTAGGTAGGCGACATTAGCCCCTTTATGCCATATGTTGCGGACTAATATTCTTCCTAGTAGAAGATTTAAATATAGCATAATAATACTATTAGCTCTATCTATTCTATCTTTATCACAACGTAGATAGGCATCTATTAGCTAAGTGCTATAGGTAAGAAGGCAATAATAATAACCAGTTTTCTATAAAGATGCCTAGCTCGTTCAGCTAAAGCGGGTCGCGCGACACACCAGAGCGGAGCTCACCCAGGTCACGCGACGTCGTGCGATTGGGCGGGCAGGCGAAGGATTTCCGCACGGTCATGCTAATACCTAAGAAATAGACTAACTATAGATTAGGAATAAGCTATCGTTACACCTATAAGGGTTAGTTATAGAATTCCCTAGTACCTTATAGTTATAAAGTATATTTTACTACTAATTATATCTTAAATAGTATTTTAAAGGTTATTTTTAGTATATTTATTATTTATAATGTTATAGATAAAATTTAAATTAATAATAATTATTTGTAAGATATCGCGATTTCTGTGATAGTATTGTAGGGAGGAAGGTAACGCGTTAAGGGTATTCCTAAGTAGGTGGCCGACGTTATAGTACTGGCCTCTAACTAAGTCCGTAGCGGCGACACCATCTGTCCGCTGACACTAAATAGTCGTTCACACTCTGCAGACATAGGCGGGATTCACAGGAGATCAAGAGCCATGCGCGATAACTTTGGAGTGAGCAGTGGTTCTACTCCACGCAAGGCTCTCTGTTTTTTTTTTTCAATGTCCCCATGCAAGGCGTTTTTAAATCGGCTTGCCTTGTTTTATGCCCTCAAGCCACTTGGCATCCTGTTTGCCCATGGCACCAATCCAATTAATCAGCCCGACAGCCAGCGGCTCCAGGTTCAGGCCCAGGGCGAGCGGGCTAAGCTTATCGTCCAGCAGGGTCCTGCTCGTGCACCCGGACGTAATCCTGCCCGCAAACGCATCTCCCGCGAACTTGACCGCATCGGCGAGCGCGAGGACCAACGTGGTGCCGTGGCCGCCGGCAGCGTAGTTGGTGAACTTGACGGTAGCGCCGTAGCCGCACCAGGCCTCTCTAAGGACCGCCGCGGGGCCGTACGGTACAATCTCGTCGGGCTGCGCGTGGTACATCATAACGGGCGCGGTGGGCGTCTCGGTCCTATTGATGCCTAGCGTGTTCCTCGTGATGATGGGCGCGAGGGATGGTTCGCGTAATAGGTCGGGCCCTAGGCTCTGAAACTTAATGTCGAGGACCGACTGGAAGGGGAACGCGACTAGGTTCGGCACCGCACATGCCGTGTTAGCTAGCTCGATGGCCTTACGACCCTCTAAGGTAGCAATTCTATCGAACAGCGGCTGCAGCTCGGCACCGTGGGCGCTAGGCTTTAGCATACCCGCAATGGCAATGGGCTCAAACCCGCTCACGACGGTGCCGTCAATAAACTCGAAGATGTTGGTCAGGTTAGCCGGGATACCACCGGCAACCCAGCCCTTGACGGGCAGTTCGGGAGCATAGGCCGGCTGCATCGCGGCAGCCCAGCCGGTAGCGAGACCGCCGCCAGAGTACCCGACACCAACAACCATGGGGTCGTCCCTGAGGCCGAGAGTCCTTTTGAAGTTTGCTACGGCTCGCATGCTGTCCAGAACGCCCATGCCGGACAAGTATCCAGGTGTGAAGGCCGCGTCGGGGCCTTCATAATCAGGAGACGAAACCACATAGCCAGACAGAAGAAACAGCTGGATGACCAAGAATTCAACAGAATTCGTGGCGCCAACAATGGACGCCGGATCCGAACCCAGCTGGTAGGAGTAGCTAGGGCTACAGTTGGTGGAAGAGCTGTCGTAGGCTGTGTTGTAGGTGATGAAGCGATCTGTCTTTGCAAAGAGAGGCTTGAACACAGTAGTGACGGTGGCAATGGCAGAGCCGTTTACGGCTGTGGTGCGGTATAGGATCTGATGCGCCTCAATGGGGCTCGGGATGAAGCTAAAGAAGGACGCAATGATCCTGCGCGACCGCAGCACGGCGCCCGGTTCCTTGGCCTCGAAGCCGGCGGGAGGCTGATAGAAGGGGTCCTTGCTGGGGAGCTGGGCTCTGGGCTCGTGAGTGGCCCGGCCCAGGGTGAAGGGGAGTGCCATCGCCAGCAGGCTGGCGACACGGGCCACGGACAGCGGATTGAATTGCATTGCTCGTTGGTTGAAGAGTAATCACCTGCCCAATGGAATAGCATGGTCGACAGGTCCCAAGAACAGGGAGAACATCCGGGCCTTTAAGTAGAGTGACGGCGAGTCCCTCCAGCCGTCGGGAAGGACTATTTTTATCCAGCGGAAGTCATTTGGTTCTCGCCAACGCAGAGGCGGGGGTCCATGATGGACAGCAAGGCACTGGGCCGAGGCTGAAGGGCTAGGACGTTTGTCTTTGCGAAGCTGTATCCCTCTATGACACCACCCGTACGGTTTCTAAGACGCTCGGATACTACGTCGCTCGCCTTCACATGTCCCACGTCGGCACGCGGGAAGCACAATGATTTACTCATCTCGCTCGATACTGAGTGGAGGGGTGTTATACTAGATGTGCCTGGGAAGGGTGGGCTTTGGAAAGCAATATCAGGCATATGTAAAGAGCAAAGACGAAGCGTTAGCAGCAGTAGCCACTAGGAGGCCCGTCGGCATATGCCCATTCCATTTTCAACAGATTGATGCCCGTTACAAGGGTAAGTATGTTCCGTCCAGGTACATCTACGAGGTGGAGTGTCCCGGGCCCGTCCTACCAAACCCCGCGTGTGTTAAGGCAGCTGAGTTTGAGCGGATACGACCCGCCGAGGAATAAAGTTGAACCCGCTGGCACGTGGATTTAGCATCAAGCTCAGACCTCCCCATCGTCGGGGAGGAGGGGGACGAGGCAACCGCAGCGCAGCCGTCCAGCCTCATCTGTACCCATGCCGACGCTTATCTAGGTCACCATCGCGGTGGAGCGTCTACTCCACACGCTAGTAACGCTTAGTGTCACGCCAAAAACACAGACGCCTGTCCCTTAGCGTACAGCTATTATCCCTCATATGTGACATACCCCCTTATAGTTACTAGCTAGTAATCATAACGTGATTAGCGTAGACCGGTTGAATTTTTTATTTATTATGGGAGTCGAACACACGACCTCCCGGTTAGTATAAGGGTTCTAGGCAGTTAATACACTATTAAGAGGGACAATCTAGTCATAGTAATTTTAAGTGAAAGTTACAGGTACCCCCTAGCACCAGGGTCTCTAGAGCCCCGCCAGGGTTTCCCTCCCGGGCTCATAACTGTCACGCTAAAAAACACAGACGCGTGTCCCTTGGCGTACAGCTATTGTCCCTCATATGTGACACTTGGTTAGACTTTGCGGGGTAACGATTCGCCCATCTCCGCAGCTCGGCAACTACCGCTAACTAGGTACCTGCTCTTTTTGTTCCTCGACTATCCTCCCCACCGCCGTACCGCCGTGGAAACGTCTCGTCCGCCCGCTCCCCTTCCCTCCAGGAACTCCCCAATGGGCTTACGTCGCAATTTGCCGCGAGCGAAGGTGCTCCCCACTCCCACCGTACGCACTGAATCATACGCCGCCGATCCAGCATCGTCAGCATGGTCGTGACGTCACCTAACATAGGCATTGGTCTACTCGTGTCTTTGGCCTCTCTGCTTTTTAGCCTCTACTGGGGCAACAACCCAGCATACATTAGCCTCGGCCTCGTATTGCGGGGAAGCAAACGCCAAGGACGTGTCTGGGTTAGGGTTACCCGAGGTCCGCTGTGTGCCGCTAGTAAGCGCCAATTTACATCAAAGCGGTAGTTATGCTATTGCTAACTAGTTAAACAAAGTTTCGTTTAGTGCCCAGCAGGGCACAGGGCCGGTGGCGAGTACAACAGGGTCAAACCGGCAATTCCCTGACATCTCAGGAATAGACGAGGGATCCGACCCTAAAAAACAAAGTTTGCGCATGGGATATAGAACTTCGATAGTCTATGCCACAATATAACAAACTACATGCGGTTTCCGTGCCTTTGTCCACGTGTGCTTTGGGTCGGCACCGAGGTCGTCCACAAAGTCGTCTTTTGGTTTTTGAGCTTCTCGTTCCCCTTCACGCGTCGTTCTTTCTCCTCCCGTGCCTTGGCCCAGTGTGGCTAACAGACCGACCAACCTAGACCGACCCCCTCAGTCTATCGGTCTAGGTTTACCAAGGCTCTTAGTCTATGAGCGAAAGACGCCAGTAAGGAAGTGGACGAACCAACTACGAAGGCGCCACAGGGCTCACATATCCGTGGCCTGGCTACATAGCTCACCGTATCTACTCATTTCTCTATTTAGAACTTAAGATTAGCAGAAGTCTAGGTGTAAATATAAAATAGCACTTTATTAATCTAAAGTTAATACTACTACTATTATTACACTAAATTTACTAAAATAAAGCTAAGTAATACTAAAGGTCATCTTAACATATACTCTATATTCTATAAGGTACTAGTATATATTCTTTGGAATCTATATTATATTAATCTTTACTAGGAAGGGTATAGTAATAGAGTAGATATCCTAGCTACGTAGTCTATTTATAGTACTCTAACAGTAAGGCATTAGCTCTAGACACGCTATAGAGTGGTGCTAGTAGCTTAGGTGTTTTAGTAGCCTATATCTACCTTACCATCTGCACTTACATTGCTTCCTTAAAGCTAGCCTCGCCGCCCTTTAATCTATCCCGAGCCGATGGCATTAGCGCTTACCAGTAGGACAGCAAGGTTTCCGATAGGTGGCTAAATCCCGTAGTTGACAAGGCGCAAGGTCTAGTCTGGCAGGACAGCCAGCCCAGGGGCGACGCCAATCATGCTGGCTTATTCTTTCCGGAGAGGTGCAATAGGGCAGAAGTTGCTACAACTTGGCGCCAACGTATACGACGCACTATTGAAAGCCTGCCATTCAATTCTATAGGATTATCGACAGGGAACATCCGAGCTAGTGCCTAACAACAATGTGCGTCAATTAGGGCAGCGAGGCAGCCGCAAAAACGTGCCGGACCATGTGCTCGTTTTATGAGACCGTGTTCCAGTTTCTCCAGGACATTCACTTGCATTTTTCAAGTTTCTTGTATTCCCTCGTTATGCCATTTGATCTCCCTAGGACACGTGATTTTTCCCTTCCATATCACTTCGATGTCACCCGTGTCGTTCCGCATTCGCTAACCCCGTCCCAGTCAACTATCAATACTGAAGGCGATGTGATGTAAGTCTCCTACTCACTTCTCTCGTCTATTCTATCACGCTCTATCACAGGGTAGACTTGCAGCAGGAGGCTTTTCACTCTATAGCAAGTTGACTGTCTGCGACTCATTAGAGTTTGAGCAATGCAAATCAATGCCATTACGGGCATTTATATATTCAGCAAGCTAATTGCAGCTCTCAGTTCCAAAGTCGCTAAATACAGCCTAGGAGTGGCTATGAACCTCACCCCAAGCTACCTTGCGTCTTTAGGATTCAATGGCAAGCTCTCCTTTGACTTTGAGTATACTAGGAAACGGTCTAGGATCGATTGCCTTATATCCTATGATGCAAAGCCTATAGTCTCGTTCGACTATAAAGGTCCTAACTGTGTACGAGTAAAGGATCTTGACCAATGCTCTGTGATGACTGTGGATGAAGCGCGAAGGAGCATTCAATTCAGAGGTCAAAAGCTGGAAGAGGAGGAACCGGAAGCTCGCAAGAAAAGCAAAATTAAAGACGGAAAGAAAAGAGCGGAACAAGGGGAAACATTGTTGAGGACTCCAGGTGTGACCCTCACGACTGAGAGACTGATACAATCTGCTCTTAAGTACCGAGACGACATGGAGAGTCCGGTGGTGATATTCTATGACCCGGACTGCTTGGTCGTCACAAGGCCTTGGAAAGATATGCCTCCTCAGAATGAGCATCTCATGGATACGTTTGTGTTCACAGAGCCTGGGAAATCTACCGAAGGCAACCTGGTTGAATTAGAGCAGAATCACGTGGCTATTCTGATTCGGTATATTGTGAAGATGGTGCAGGAGATAGAGTCTTCTAAAAAGTAGGAGGCTAATTTTAAGAATCTTTCAACTTGAAATATTGTAGTGATTATGCATCTCTAATAGAGAATCGTGTTCCCACTGGTTCAGCTGCTGTTGGCGACACTGTTTCCTGATCTCTTGCCGGGAAACTCTTTTTTTTAAATATTGCCTGCCATTCATTGGCGCTACCTGTGCTTGTTACCCACAGTTCATCTGGTTGTTGTTCCTAATCATGAGATATTCTAGATCGTCTTCCTGAATGATAGTGATTAGAAGGATGATGAGAAAAAAGAAAAGACGATTCAAGAGAGAGGAAAACCAGGGGATGGTTTAATTATGACGACAATTTCTCAGTAATCATCATCTTCACTACGCAATGCAACGAGCGATGCGTATAATGTCACCCAACTTCCACTGAATGGCGCTCACATACAGTCACAGTCACGCAGTCACATTTGAAAAGTGGACAATTATATTCATAAAATAGCGCATAGCAGGGCCCACAGTCCTTGTATCCCACATTTTTGGTTCTTTTGCAGCAAAAAAAGCAAGAGGGGGGAAATTGGACATACTTATAGTTCTTCATCCTCTTCGATTTCTCGCAGAGGACAATGTATCGTTTCGTGCGACACGTGGCACGTCGAGCAAAGGGCCAAGTTGCACTGCGGACAGTTGAATTCAAACTCATCCGTCGGTTTGACGCCCGCTGGCGTCATCTTGACCCTGTAGACCTGCTCGCAGGTGTTTGTCGGACATAGGCGGTACTGCTCCGGATTCTGGCTCACAAACGTCTTGAACATGCGTTCGAGAATGAGCTCGAGCGCAAACGAAGAAACATTCTCCTGAATGTTGGTCATGGTCAGCAGTTTCATGCATTTACCACCGTCGCCATAACAGCGAATGGCCGGCTCTGGCACAGGGGTCCCCGCGCCTGAGAAGCACATGTCTTCGAAGCAGGTGGTGCAGTACAGATGGCCGCAGCCCGTGCGGACGGGATATTCTGCGTCAAGACCACAAAGGTTGCACTGGCCAGGTTGTATGCTCCATTTCGGGTTCGGGTTCTTGTAGCGGTGGTCCCAATAATTCTGCGCATTCTGGAGATCGTGATCAGTACCGCTAATGATCAAGCGGCGCGGCTGCGAAGCAATGTCCAGCGCGACCTTGTCGAGGCCAACAGTCCTGCCCAGATCCTGGTAGCCACCAGCAAGGAGCCATCGAAGTGCATCTCCATCATGATGATCAATGGGAATGGAGAATTCGCAGCGTGGATCTCCATTGCACAATTTGGCAATCTGTTCCCGTGCTGATCCAAACATTGCTCGAGGTCCGAGCAGTCGTAGGGTGCGCCTTTGTTTGTCACACAAGACCAAGACCCCCAAGTCATGCTCAATTTTCCGCATTTCATGGTAGGCCCAGGCCTTGGTAGCAAGTGAGGCCGACCACAGCGGCGCGCCATCTTCGCATAGCAGTTCTCCCGCAGTAACAGTTTCAAAGGCGGCTTGAGCTTTCACCACCTTGTCATGGATCTGGCCTTCGAACTTGATATGCTTAAAGGGCTTTTTTTCCTTTGATATGGTAGAATACACCCAGTCTTCTTTCCAGTCGCCGTAGAGAGCTTCGATATCTTGGGATGCTGCCGTGAATATATGATTGGGGATGCACATCCGAATGGTAGAGACCTGCTGTACAGTAAGCTTTCCCTGGGGGAAGAACGGAAGAGGGTGCTCATCAAATTCTTGCACAGCCGCTATTGCATGCTCAATGTCCACGAATCGAACAGTCAGCTTAGAACGCCGACTTTGACTCGAGGACCCGGTAGTGACGAAGGGGTCCATTGGTCCAACCGTTGACAAGTTCCTCGTAATTTGATCTACTGACGCTTCCAGCGGGTTGCTGTAAGAAGCCCAGCTCATATGTACGTTGAGGGGCCGGGATGATTCGTCAATTTCCTCTATGATGTCGTTTCGATTCGCAGATGCGGGCACGTTGTCAATCTTGAGCTTCCACATAATAGTGTCGGTGTCGGGACCATCACTGGGCTGCGGACGTGATGGCCTGACTCTGGATTTAGAGACTCGGTAGACACCTGTGCCAAACTTTGCAAAGGCTTCCCAGGCCGGGTCTCGAGACGCAAAGCTGAGCGTGACGGTCCGGCTCGGCTTATGCCAGGAGCAGCTCACCTTATTTCTGCTAATGATGTTGAACCTAGCGGCTCTCTGATGTATAGGGATGACGCGATCTGCGTCGCATTCGGTGCTCTGATCCTCTCTCACAGCAGTGATGAGCTCAGTTGCAATATTAGGGTCATTCAAGGTGACGTCTGCCGCAACGCGACCCCCGTATGCAGCCAGTAACTGAATGTTTTCCTCAATGACCCGGACGCCAATATAGTTATGAATAAGATCTGCTACTGTAGAAGTACTGGAATCTTGAGTCAGCTTAGAGAGGCGGACTGCCACGGTATCCCAGGGCAGGGCAACAGTGGCAACAGTAGCTCCCTCGCCAAAGGTGACGTAGACACCTTTGAGATGGCGGATCCAGGCCGCCTCAGGGGCAGCGATCTAGTATAGATGTTAATATGGTTGTTTTTCTGTTGTTTCAAGATTAGCTCGACTGTTTAATACCTCTTCCTGGGGTGTTAGTTCCTCTGCTTCAGTGATTTTTGGGGTCACATGAGAATTGCTGCGGGACCAGGCAACGGGCAGAGGTTGGGGATAGTCTGCGGACCAAGACTGGTTGGACCAAGTGTTGTTGGGCCAATAATTGCTGGGCCAAAAGCTGTTGGAAGGTGTGAAGCGATGGCACACTGGCGTAAAACTGGCGCCGATCCTTGCAAGGCCTTCTGTGTACTCGGCATGAATATAGTTGCAACTGGCCCCGCGGATACAGTTGCCCTGTCCGCGCTTGTAGAATGCGCACTCGAGCGTATTGGTAAAATATTGAGGCTCCATGATGACTGAAGATTGTGCTGATGAATTTGAACTGGGCCGGAGGGTTGGGGTGCTGCGGGCTCGGCCATTATTTTATAGCAAGGCGAGATGGTTCGCGTAACAGGGTGCTCGTATTGGGTTCCAGCACAGAAGCACACCCCATTCGTGCTCCGGAGAGAGTCGGCAGCGAATCATTTGCCTTGTGTGCGAGGAAGCCAAGAAAACAAGACGGGCGGCGGCCGAAATAAACGAAGGGAGAAGCTCTTTCGGTGAGGCCATGTGAAACGTCAGACAGTTGGTACAACACGACTACGGCTGGTGGATGCGGGTGAGGTGCGCCATTGCACTTGATCACTATACAACGTGTGAGCTGGTTGTGAGACGCTGAGTGCGGGTCAAAGTTATACGCGATGATCACGGGCGGCTAGCTGATTTGAAATGATTTGGATGTAGAGGCAGACGATGTGTCGAGAGACGCATTGTAGCGCTTGAATCGAAGAGCTGGAGAAAAGGAACGGATTTCTGTTGAGAAGTAGATTGGCAAATAGTAGCCCGAATAGATGGCACGGACGCTGTATCGCGATGGTGATGCTTGGGGGATGTTGTTTGCGGGACGTGGGACGAGGTCGCGGCTGGCAGCTGGTGATAAGGTTGTGCGGCTGTTGGTCACAGTCACGGTCGAAACGGAACCTGCCACGACAGGCAAAAGTGATTGACACTACGTAAATGTCACGTCGTACACGTGTATTTTGTGTGTTGATTTGGTTGAATCATGTTTCCTTTATGCAGAAAATTCCATTTTCATGCTTGTTTTGAAACGCTGCAAACGCGTCAACGCACAACATTGTTATCAGGTCACAAACGGGTCAAAGTTGCCTTTGTCTGTTGTCTGTCACTTCGGAGCATATTCTGTAAGAGAGAAAAAGCAATTACAGGCGCCTGCAGTCGGCTATCGAGAATACGGATACATAGTAGTTGGGGCTAAATCGGACATTGAGATTGCGAAGCAGTTGAAGCAGGGAAATGGCCGTGCAGACACAGCTGTAGGCATCCCGCGGTGCGAAAAGCCGTTGGTGATTGAAAAATTTGATGCTAGAATTCTTGAAGCGAGCAAAACTGTGGCACACTGAAGCTTGCGTCATCACGGCACTGTTGCTAGATGTATGCTGTTACGCTACGGCATTCTGCTGCGGCATTCTACTAGTTAGTTACTACGGCATTATGCAGGATAAAATCCGCGGGCCGCTGTAATTGCCGTCCGCGGCCTCAATCAGCCTTTCGGCCCGGAGCCTGCCGTTCCGACTCACAACATATCTTGGAGCATTTTACACAGTCACTAGAATTACATGAGCTTTTCGCTTGACCAACGAAACAACAGTAGCATCTTGTTCAATTTCTGTCATTCAGATATGGGATAATCATGCCAGGGCTTGTATTCGTTCAGGCGTATGTTTTTTTTTTTTTTTTTGGCGTGACAATTGAAGCATCCTTCCAGGGGCCTTTCCGCTAAGACAGGGACTGCCAAGTAGGGGCATGGTCCGCTAAATATCTCCGTACTACGGAGTTTGTTTTGTCGCCGTCATTCAAAGGCTGCCACAATTTTTGCATACTCGATTGACCTCAAACAAGATATTTCATAAATATTTCAAGAACTGCCACTTCAACACATATTCAAATGAAAATCTTGAAAAAAAAAAAGAAATAGAAGAAGAAATTCCCCTCCAGAACAATCTGTTCCGCTGCCCAATGCCATCCCTGACGAGATCGCTGCCAAGCGGAACCCCCGGTCTTGGCCGCTTTCGGGTTCGTCGGAACGACGTCATCATTGTTAGATAGCTTGTGCTTGGGTGCTTGGTCGACCTCGTAACTAGCTGCCGCCATTCGCGCAAAATTCCCCTGCTTATCACCAACCCTAGCCAGCCATCATTGCTGCGCTTTTCACTAGCTTCGCTTTAAATATCTCTCCTCTGCCCATCACCCATCTTACAACCTCATATTCCACCCTCAATTGAACGCATCGCCGGCGAACCCCCAACCCCTCGTGTCGGCCCATCTTGTCCTCCCACCAGCCGCTTCTTTCCACCTCTTCCTCCGCGCCTCTACAACACCGCCCGCATCCCTTCCATCATGGCTGCCAAGCAGGACAAGACGCCCGACTTTACCCTCCCCGACTATCTGAAATTCTTCAGTGCCGGCGCGCTGGCCGCGACCTTGACTCATGGCGTGCGTGTTCCCCCCCTCCCCCCCCCCAAATTCCCTTCCCGGAACCCCCAACTGGCAGCTAACCAGCACGCTCTACCCCCCCCCCCTCCAAATAGGCCGCCACGCCCATCGACGTCGTCAAGACGCGCATCCAGGTCGACGACTCCCTCAAGGGCTACAACATGATCCGCGCCGGCCGCACCATTGTCGCCAAGGAGGGTGCCTCGGCCCTCCTCACCGGCTTCGGCCCCACCGCCGTCGGCTACCTTGTGCAAGGCGGCGGGAAATTCGCCGGTTACGAATTCTTCAAGAAAAAGTACATTGACCTCGCCGGCGGGCCCGAACGCGCCGTCCCCCACCGCACCGCCGTCTACCTCGGCGCCAGCGCCACCGCCGAGTTCTTTGCCGACATCGCCCTCTGCCCGCTCGAGGCCACTCGCATCCGCCTCGTCTCGCAGCGCGGCTACGCCAACGGCCTCACCTCGGGCTTCATGCGCATGGCCCGCGAGGAAGGGTTCCGCGGCTTCTACTCGGGCTTTGTCCCGCTGCTCTTCAAGCAGGTCCCCTACGCCGTCGGCCAGTTCACCGTCCACGAGGCCGTCAACGAGGTCATCTACCGCGCCATTGGCACCGAGCGCAAGGCCGCCCTCACCCAGCTGCAAAGCACGGGCATCGAGCTCACCTCGGGCATCGCCGCCGGTGTCGCCGCCGCCGTCCTGTCCCACCCGGCCGACACCCTGCTCTCCGCCATCAACAAGGGCGCCGGTGACCCCAAGCAGGGCGCCGCCAGCCGCATGTTCCAGCTCGCCCGCGAGTTTGGCCCTGTGAGGCTGCTCACCAGTGGTCTGGCGCCTCGTGTCGTCATGACCTGCGGTCTGGTCTCTGGTCAGTTTGTCATTTATGCTCAATGCAAGGCTCTCACGGGCGCACCGCCCAGTATTGAGATTCACAAGGAAGCGTCGCTTTGATTTTCTTCATGGCGAGTCATTGGGATTTTTTTTTTCTGTGTAGGGCGTTTGCTGCGTTTGGGCGGCTTGATGATGGAACATGTCATGGCAAAGAATATCGGGCGCTGAGAAACGGCGGTTCGAGAAAACTTTCATGGGAGCTAAAATCACATAGATGAGAGCAATATATTTGATAAAAACTTTCAGGCCTTTGCAAGTTGGCATCGTTTGCGTTCCATGGCGGCAAATGGGCGTGGCATCACTTCTCCATTGCCGGCTGCCAAATGTCATCTTTCTGGGTCCTGAACTACCTAGACTTAGAAAGTTCAACAAGGTAATCTAAAGCTAAAGGCTACCCACGCGACCGCTTGTGTAATAGAGCACCAGATGGAGCTCGTTTGTAGCTACACTTTTCATGGATGTGTTTCTACTTTTAAATCACTGACCAAATACGCCGGTGTGCAAGTGGCCAGTTGCCTTTTACGAATGAAACCAAGTATCACCGTGCAGTCATCCGCAACATCTGTCTGGTACGTGTTAAAAAAACCTCGGCTCTTCCACCTGCTGAAGCGGTGTCCGTCATTGAAACCCAGCCGTTGTGTCCTCGCAGTCACGGTGATTTTTAATTAGTTACGGCCTCGGAAATGAAGCGCCCACAAGCCCTGTACTTGTCAGCATTGCCCGTCTCGACGAGAGTTGCACCCGGAGTCTGGACAATTCAACCCACGGACAAGCATGTACAACAAACAAAATCTAGGCAACACACGAAAGTGCAGCAAGTGCACGTCAAGGAGCCGCAGATCCGGCTATACTTGCGTGCCGGCTACTATGATTACTTGGACCCTCTGCAGATCTGGCATGGACGCAGTGCATGTCCAAAAGAGGGTGAGCCGCGGCGGCGCTTGTACATGTTGCGACGGCGGCGCTCTGCTGTCAGAGTAACATTTGGTGTGACGGCCATCGTTGATCAAGAGCCATATGACATTAACACCAAGCAGGTGAAGAGTGGGGGAAATGACAGCCGCTTTCTTAAGGGCTGAAGCTGAACAGTGTGGCTGCCATGCTCTCGAACGATTCAGCTATTAGAGCATATTGGCAAGCTTTAGTCTTATTAGTTAGTTAGTGCATGCACCCGAAGCGGTCGGCCGTTGCTTCAATTCGACTCTCTTCCTCAAACCCGTCGGGATGGCCTGTCGCAGAGTGTACAGAGCAACAAGGTTATTCGCCTATATCGACTCCACTAGTCAATACCCCTTGTTTATTAGTACGATACAACGTTTCCTTGGGTCTCGACTTTGTGAGCCACGCAAATGCTTGAGGCGGAAGTTGCTCCGTTGCCCCGCATTCTTGCGAGCGCCACTTGAAAGCAAGGTCGTAAGCAGGTGGGAACATTGTGCAGAAGCCACTGACAATTTCTGTTGGCCGGCAAAGCTGGCAACTGGCAAATGGATGCTACGAATTGCCTAGAACTACTAGAGGCCAACGGTCCAGTAATTGCTCGTGAAAGGTGCCATGCATCGCCCGGCCTGCAACCCATTGGCCAATCCAACGGCGAGCCATGGCTTCAAGATGAACGAGGCTACTGTTGGGGGTCTTGGGACAAGAATCCCTACGAATCGGTAAGAAAACAAAAGTACCGCGACCGTCGTTCCTATGTTTTTAGTCGGCGACTCATTTCTGCCAAGTCCTGTCGGGTGTCATTGGCATTTATTTCCAGTGGCTTAATGGGCCCAGCCTCGGCCGCCGTAAAACATCGTCGCCCCAAACAAGCTACCGTTATGCTGACAGTTAAGGGCTGGTACGAGTGGGCCATCGATACTTGAGCGCAGCAGCCAGGTCATGCGATGACCAGCGTCTGCCATGTGTTTAGTGCGGATAATTACAAGGCTTGCAGGGTGCAAGGCAGCAGCTCGGAGCAAAGTTGTACCCATCGGACCTTCTGTGGAGATGTGGCGGGTTGAGATCGTCACTGCTGTCAACGGCTGGCCGGGTGCGGTGTGGCTTTGTTGGTGCTAGACTCCGTGAGCGTGTTGCCAGTCGTCGCAGCAAAGGTCGAGCGGCACACTGGTCAAATTACTGCACTAATTAGTTAGCGAGCCCAGACCGCTGCTAACAAGGCTGGTCTGGGAATAAATGGTGCTGGCCGTGGTGAAGGGTTGTGCGGCGGCTGGAGGAGAGAAACAATCTCTAGTACAGATTATTCGTGCTTGTATGCTTCATGAATAGACAGGTGTAGCAAGGGCACAGCAGTATAACGGGAGTCACTGTATTCGTGTTGCATCAAGGCGACGGTAGAGCGTGGCATTTCGCCTCGTGTATATCCTGGGAAAGAAAAAGTTAGTTTTACCTGCAGTCCGCAGTTGGCAACAGAGCCGAACGTAGCCTTGCCTGAAGCCCCAACACTGATGGAACCAGCGCCCCGTGACTGGCCAACATGCCCTCCTCCTAGCTGATTGGTCGGAGATGGTTGCGTGCGTGATGTGAATTACTTGGAGATTTGCTTCCTCTGTTGCTTTGCTCTGCTGGCACAGTTTGCAGTCCCCAACAGCATCCCCGCTCGGGTGTTGCCCAGCCGGAGCCGAAGACAGTTGCCAAGGCGGGCCGCTGGCGTAGGGCCGAGCTGCGAGAAGAGCGGCCTTCCAAGTACAGTGATTGGCGTGCGTGGCGTAAGCCATGGTGGAGAGAGACGGCAAGGTGGGCTTTTTTTTTCTGGTTGGATGTAAAGCATCGAGGCAGGAAAGAAAAAAAGCCTTGCAAGCCAAGCGTGCAAAACTATCGAGGCGAAAAGTAAAAAGAGGCGGCTGAGAATATAGATTTGCTTGTATCGAGAAATCCCAAGTCCCTGGGTTGGTGCGAACACCATTCTTATTTAAGCCGCTTGAGGAACCATCCAGACCACGTTTCTGGGGCAAGTATCCTCCCCCGCAGTGACGATCAACAGATGATCAGCAACAGCGAGACAACGAGACAAAGAAGTCCCTTGTTCCAGCACAGACACTTGCGGTACATTCAGGTAAGACACCACATGGATAAATGAGCAGCTAGTGAAAGTTGTCACTTCAGTGCTTTCATTGTGGCAACAAGGTCGTCCGCAGCCTTGGAGAGCGCCTCTGACGTTGACCCAAAATCTCGAAATGCGCCGGGTTTGGTGCCTCTTCTCGACATGGCTGCCGTACGGCCTAATTCTCGGCGTCATGCACTCCACGTCGTGAGCTTTTCGGGCTTGGTCGATCCCTTTACCCCCCTCCCTCCCCTTCGTGGCTGCCACTCCCCCCCGACCCTGGTCGTCGCGAGTTGGATAACTCGTGGTTAGCCCCCAAGCTGGCGACTCTGCCATCAACTCAGCGGCCGCTAGCCTGTGGGTGTCACGGACAGACTTGCAGTTTTTAGGTACGGTATGCAGTAGAATACGGGGGCGGCTGTCGTACACGGGTGTCGGATGAGAAGAGGGGTTAGGAGCCTGTTTACACAGCGGCGTCTGACACTCAGCCTCACGTCATTCGTTAACTTTGCCTGAGAGATGGACTCGTTAGCATCGTGAATTCTTCAACCATACGATATGCGTGCTAGAGTGACGCAACTTCTCGCTTTGCACAAAGGGAGACGCAGCACAAGGCTTTCGAAAATTGGCATTGGGTAAAATGTAACCAGTTGGATGCGGAAATTCAGGTGGAGTCGCAAAAAAAAGGCTGCGCGGGGCCATTTGAACATTTGGGGGTGGGGGGTGGGGGGCGGGGAGTGGCTCAGTAATTACAGGTATCTACAAGCAGGAAACTTTTTTGCCCTCTGAAAAAATAAGCCCTGGCAGAAAATTAGTCAAGATTTATAGTATGACGGCCAAGGTAGAACTATATCTAGGTATTTATTTTCCTTGTTGTCTGGCTTTTCTTCTTTGGGGAACCACTGCATGCGCTGGCTGGCTTATTATTATTCCGGTACACCACCATCATCACCTCCACAATACACTAAAAAACTCGGTCCCACACCATCCTCTCGCCTAGATGTTGTTATTCCCCCAAAAGTCGGCTTAAAGCCTACACTAGGCTCGGCCGTTCTGGGTCCCCTGCGCCTGCCCGCGCGCGTCTTCTCCAAATGGAAGCTCGCAGCCAACTAACCTTCCTGCTGCTTGTATTAATCCTGCTTATATTCCATGGGAAACGCCCCCCCCCCCCCCCATATGGTCCGCGTGAGCATCCTAGCATCCAGCTTCTCACCTTTTTCGTGCTGATCCCTGCCACCATCTCTTTTTACTTTTTAATTCTTCGTATTCCTATAAAGAGCAGCGCTTCCCACTCCCGCCCCTCCTACTACCTCTCGCCTCGGTTCCTTTTTTCCTGCATGTTGTCGACTCGTTGACGGACGGCGACAACTTCAGTTCTAGGTGCAAGTAACCTTTTTTCATCTAATCACCTCTTACCACCTCCAAAGAGAGCTCGGCTCTCCCCCTCGACCATGCCCATCGGCAACTTATACGTCATTGCAGGCGTCTCCGTCGTCGGAGGCGCCCTGTTTGGCTTTGACATCTCATCCATGTCGGCCCAGCTCGGCGAGCAGTCGTACAACTGCTACTTCAACGACGGTCCCAAAGGCCCCCCCTTTACACAGGAAGCATGCAGCGGACCCAAGCCGCTCACTCAGGGCGGTATCGTGGCCTCAATGGCTGCTGGATCTTGGCTCGGTGCCCTCATTTCTGGTATTCTTTCGGATCGCTTGGGCCGCAAAAAGTCCATCATGATTGGTGCCGTCATTTGGTAAGCGCAAGCCCTCAACTAATCGAGTGGCAAGATGGACCTCTAACACTAGATCAGGGTAATTGGCTCTATTATTTGCTCTGCAGCCCAGAACAAGGGCATGCTCATTGTCGGCCGTATCATCAACGGTCTCTCCGTCGGTATCGAGTCCGCCCAGGTCCCAGTCTACATTGCCGAGATCTCACCCCCCTCCAAGCGTGGCCGCTTCATCGGTTTCCAGCAATGGGCCATTACCTGGGGCATCCTCATCATGTATTACATCTCATACGGCTGCGCCCAGATAGGCAAGAACGAGTGGAACGACCACACCACCGCCAACTGGCGTGTGCCCTGGGCTCTTCAGATGATCCCCGCCATCTTCCTCTTCTTCATGATGATGCCCCTTCCCGAGTCTCCTCGCTGGCTCGCGCGCAAGGACCGCTGGGAGGAGTGCCACGACGTTCTCACCCTTGTCCACGGCCAGGGTGACCCGAACCATCCCTTTGTCTCGTACGAACTGCAGGACATCAAGGATATGTGCGAGTTTGAGCGCCGTCATGCCGATGTGACGTATCTGGATCTTTTCAAGCCAAGGATGTTCAACCGAACTGTCATTGGTCTGTTTACACAGATTTGGTCCCAGCTGTGCGGCATGAACGTCATGATGTACTACATTACCTACATTTTCGAAATGGCTGGCTACACTGGCAACGCCAACTTGCTCGCCTCGTCAATTCAGTACATCATCAACGTCCTCATGACCGTTCCTGCGCTGCTATGGGCGGACAGATGGGGCCGTCGCAAGACCATGCTCATCGGCTCTACCCTCATGGGTATCTGGATGTTTATGAACGCTGGCCTGCTTGCTACACACGCCGAAATCATCCCGAGAAGTGAACGCAAGCAAGATGTCCTGTCCATGAAGGTCTCTGGCGCCCCTGCCAAGGCGCTTATTGCCGGAACGTACCTCTTCGTTGCCTCTTTCGCTCCCACTTGGGGTCCCGCATCCTGGACTTACCCTCCCGAGCTGTTCCCCCTCCGTCTTCGCAGCAAAGGTGTCGCTCTGTCCACTTCCGGAAACTGGGCGTTCAACACGGCGCTCGGCCTCTTCACCCCTCCTGCATTTGCCAACATTGCCTGGAAGGCCTACATTGTCTTTGCCGTCTTTAATGTTGCGGCATTCGTCCACGTCTTTTTCGGCTTCCCCGAAACGGCCGGCAAGACCCTTGAAGAAACCGAGGCCATGTTTGAGGACCCCAAGGGTATCCCGTACATTGGTACCCCTGCCTGGAAGACTCATCCTGTCACTGGCCGCATGCGCAAGGCTGAGCACGGCGACATTGAGGCGGCTGCGGCCAAGACTGCCGACATTGAAAAGCCCCACACTCCTCCTGTAGAGGAGCATGAGGTCTCCCCCAAGCAGTAAATGAGCAGGAGAAGCTGCGGTGTAAGCTAATACCTGGCGCTGCTAGTCAGTTGCCACTTCACACAGAAGTTTGATGGTTGGATAATGCGGGTTGTTATGTGGATGGTTAACAGTACTTGCTTTATTTTGTTTACAACGATACCAATAGGCTATGATTTTGAGTATTATTCCCTTGCCGACCAGCTGTGATTACACGCTACATCCGTGATAATTGGATAGGTAATGTTGTAGGTGTACGCTCTTCGCAAGCAACGTTCACGAGACTCGAAGAAATCATCTGACTTTTTTAAAGAGATGAAGAAAAGATAGACCCAAACTCTGGTGCTCTTTGTGGCTGACCAGCAGCAATGTATCGTTTCTGGGCTGCCGCAGCAGTTGTCCCAGTCAAGTTGTACTTGTTTGGAACTCGCAAGTAGGTGGCAGTCTCGCAATGTTGCTGAATGCAGAATGCTCCGACATAGTTTCCGACCAACACTGGACTAGAATGTTGAATAGTATTTGGCTCGCCTCATTCAGTTCTCTGTCTCTCTTTCTTTTTTTTTTTTTTTTCTCAAATTTTTTTCTCTAATCAAATATCTGCGGAAGATTGTGGCTACAGGGTACACCATGGCTTGATCCCACAACGCATGCATGCATACCTGCCTTGCTAGGCCATTGAATGACACATGCTGCAACCACTTTAAGGCAACAAGGCTAATCGGAAAAAGTAAGCCAGAAATAAAGCCAAAATCAATGATAAGCCAGGCCCGCTTTGATTTGCCATACCACGTTGTCTGGTCGTTGATCCGTCTCAGTATATTCGTAACTACCGGGTAGGGAGCACACTCCGGGGCGCCCAACGACTTCTTTCGGGCTTCAATGCCACTCACACTTTTTGCGATGCAATGCCCATCTGACAAGCCTTTTGCGAAACACAGATTTTTTTTTTTTTTTTGGCCCAACCTTGTCCTTTATATTCGTGCACTGCCCGTTGGGCGCATTCTCTGAGGCGCAACGCCGCAGCTTACCCACGTCACCAGGCCGCCAGCAGCGGAATTAACTAGTTAGTTAGTTGCCTGGTGTCGCTCATGCAGTTTTCCCCCAAATCCGTCTTACCAGTTGTCCCACTTTGCGAGCCCATCCACATTCCTCCACCATCACCAACGTCGTCTCAACTCTTTCCTTTCCGTCTCTTTTTTTCCATTTCGCACGCCGACTTTTTTTTCTCTGCCATCACCGGCCAGCCTTTTTTTTTTAATCCTTCCGCCCATCGATCCGATTTTGTTCCCCCCTCTCCTCCGTCTCTCCAAACAAACCCGAAGCGCCGAGCGAAACATACACACACACACACACACACAACACCCCGCATCGTACAAACCATGACCAGCAGCAGAGACCGTCGCGTCGCCAAGGAGCTCGCCGATATCCAGGCCGATAAGGACTCCTCCGGCGTCTTCGCCGCCCCCGCCGACGGCGTCTCCTTGCGCTCTCTCGTCGGCATCTTCCCCGCGCCTCCCGACACGCCCTACGCCGGCGGCACCTACGAGGTCGATGTCGAGATTCCCGATAGCTATCCCTTTAAGCCTCCAAAGATGCGCCTCAAAACCAAAATCTGGCATCCCAACGTCTCTTCCCAAACCGTATGATCTTTTCTTTTCTCTTTTTTTTCCCCCCCTTTGTTTTCCTCGCTTCGCTCGATGTGAGGGCCTTGGGAGCAACTCTTGTCTTTTACTACACACCAGACTGAAGTTTCATGGATGGGATGGGATGATGTGATGAGCTGACTAGAAGAACAAAACAAAAGGGCGCCATCTGTCTCGATACCCTCACCACCGGATGGTCCCCCGTGCAGACCATCAAGACCGCCCTCCTCTCCGTTCGCATGCTCCTCGAGTTTCCCAACTCCAAAGACCCCCAGGATGCAGAGGTTGCCAAGATGATGAACGAGCAGCCCGACCGCTTCGCCCTCGTCGCCCACGAATGGGCCGTCAAGTACGCCGGGGCCCCTCGTCGCCAGCTCGACTTGAGTCAGTATGCCGCCGCGACCGCCGCCGCCGCGGCGCCCAAAGACGAAGCCGCGAGGTGTGTAATGAACTTGTTCACAGGCGCGCCGCCGGCTAATGCACATGTAGATATGACGGGTACAACAAGAACATGGTTGACAAATTTACCGGCATGGGCTTCGACGTCGAGGCTGTCGTCGACGCCTTCCGCTTCGTCGGCATCGATAGGAATCAAGGCCAGTACTACGAGCTCGAGGAGGCCTACATGGGCGACATCACCGCCCGGCTGCTCGGCGAGCAATAGCCATTTCTGAACCCAACGACTGTAATGCCCCCCCCCACCTTTCCATTGTGTTTTTCATGCATTGATTTGGAGTCTTTTTTATGCTTTTTATTTGCTTTTCGTTTCATCTTTTTTATACATACCATGGGAAACGAGTTTTATTGCAACAGCCTTTGATTGGGGCATAATTTGATGGCCAACCATTCTTTGCGGCGCAGCGCATCATCAGCCGCAAAATACAAGTCACAACTCTAGAGCAGATATTCATCCAGGAAAATGAAGAAGCGTTTCATGTTCTAGAGCACACCGGCTGTCCCGTTTTGTATTGTTCCAAATCTATCACGTAGTAATGACACTGGCTGCATGCATGATGGAGGAGCTCTCCACCCAGAACAAGCCTCCCAGAAAGCTTCCAGTCGAAAGCTTCCCTGATGAAATATTAAGTCAAGGAACTCAAGTCGCAGCTTTCGTGTCCTGACAAAAATAAAACCTAAAAATAAATGGCACATTTCCTCTCCATCTCTCTTTCCGCGGGCCTATAATTACAGGAGATCGCGGCGGACAAATTCATCGTAAAGGGCCTTGCCCAGACCAGCGGGGGAGCGCTCGACAATGACGCCGGCGCCCTCAAGGGCCGCAATCTTGGAGTCGGCACCGCCCTTGCCACCAGAGACAATGGCGCCGGCGTGACCCATGCGGCGGCCGGGGGGAGCGGAGATGCCGGCAATGAAGGAGACGACGGGCTTGCCGCCATTGACCGTGTTGTTTTGCTTGAGGAACTCGGCGGCTTCCTCTTCGGCGGCGCCGCCAATCTCGCCAATCATGATGATGCCGTCCGTGTTCTCGTCCTTGAGGAAGACGCTGAGGCAGTCGATGAAGTTGGTGCCGGAAAAGGGATCACCGCCGATGCCGACGACGAGCGACTGGCCGAGGCCGGCCTGGGTGGTCTGGTTGACGGCTTCGTAGGTGAGGGTGCCGGAGCGCGAGACGATGCCAATACGGCCGCGCTTGTGGATGAAGCCGGGCATGATGCCAATCTTGCACTGGCCGGGGGCGATGATGCCGGGGCAGTTGGGGCCGACGAGACGCGTCTTGCTTTGCGTCTTGAGCATGTCGGTGATGCGGACCATGTCTGCATGCGGGTGGGCGCATCGGTTAGCTGTCGGGCTCGAGGATCTCACGGCAGTCGGGGTTTCGGTGACGGTGATAATTTACCATGTTGAGGAATGCCCTCGGTGATGCAGACGGCCAGGGGAATCTCGGCCTGGAGAGCCTCCTCGATACCGGCAGCGGCCAGAGGAGGACTGATGTTGGTCAGTCATACAGCGCTCAATTGCTTCGTTGAATATATAGTTGCGCTTACGGGACAAAGAGAGCTGTGGCAGTGGCGCCGGTCTCCTTTACACCCTCCGAGACGTTCTTGAAGACGGGGAGGTCGAGGTGAGTCTGGCCAGCCTTTTTGGGGTTGGTACCGCCGACTACCTTGGTGCCTGTGCAAATTCTCGTTAGTATGTCGACCATTGAACATCGGCACAGATGCACATGATTGCGATTCTCGCGTCGGGGCTCATACCATATTCGATGGCCTGCTGGGCGTGGAAGCTATACATTCAGCACGTCAGCGTCGGCACCCGGGGAAGCCGGAGGCATGTCCGAGGGCCAGCTAGCAGCCGTTGACAACCCTCAATTGCATAGGAATACAACGTACGTTCCCTGCTTTCCAGTGAAGCCCTGGAAAAGGACCTTGGTGTCGCTGTTGATGCGCAGGTTCTCAATCGTCTTGGAGTAGGGAGACGCGGCAGAGCTGTATGAGCGGCTCGAAGCGTGGCGGAGGGCCGAGCGAGCGGCGGTTCTGGGGACGGCCTGCATTGTGGATGGGGAGGAAGATCAAGGAAAAGGAGATGCGGGAATACGGAAAGAGAGGGAGAAGAACGTAAAAGAGTATGCACCGATGATACGCCAAAGGTGTTTGTAGAGAAGGTACCGTGGTTGAAAGGGAGCTTTTTCGGTGGAGGTTTTTTTCCTGGGGGAGAGCTGTCTGGTTGGCTGGGCTGGCGCAAAGCTGGTACAGGGGACGTCTGGCCTTGAGCGTTATAATTTGGCGCTGGGGCTGTTGCGAGGTTGCGAGTCGTGCTCGGGTTCTACCGGCCCCAACGCGCGAGCCGGCGAATCATTTTTCCCGATCATTTTCGTGCGTGTACTATTGGCGCGCTGCAGTTGCTGCGACTGCCCCATTTCGATGTTTCAGAGGGGGCTTGCCACATCTTAATGGAGTATTTTGACTACATGCAACAAACAAGTATCGAGACAAACAAAGGCAGCGATTTCGATAATCGATTACAGCTTCGAGTTTCGTGTGCAAAAACCAGCCTGTTGATGCCTCTATTTTTCTGTCGATTTACTAGCCATTTATCGACTTGTTTGTTGGTGCGCCATCTCCGTCACTACCACTACCACTAGCCTCCCATTCTTACAGTTTCCAGCGGTCAAGGCCCTGCCTCGCTGCCTGCAAAAGTTCGGAGCGTCCATGATGCCCAACTTCCGTCACTGCCGCACCGTGAATGCGGTACGGCCGACCGACATCGTGCAGACCGGACACTTTGTCAAAAACGCCAAATAGGATCCTCACCTGCACCTTTAATGAGTGGCTCCGGCGCAGCCAGCTCCCACAGGTGTCTGGCCTCGGCGAAGAAGTGGTACGCCAGCCTCTCGGAGTACTAGTACTCTGCGCGCTTCCGCAGCTTGGGATGGGACGCCTACATTAGACGCTGTTGAGAAAAGATCAAGGCTCCGTTTAAAACCGTGGCTCGACTTACCGAAGCATAGGAAAGAATTCGAGTCACCAGCATGGACGAGCAAAACTTCCACCCTGCCCGCCACCAGATTTTGAAAAAAAGTATCCTTTTGAAACGCCGACTTGGACTGGTACTCGCAGCGAAGCGACATTTCCCAGCAGATCCCGCATCAGCGGCTCGTCATCGCACACGCGCATCAACGGCGCAATTTGAACACCCGTGAGTCGCGGCTTCAGAACACGCTCTGCGTGCAACGGGCTGAGATAAACACCGTCGTTCTCGGCGTTGTGGTTTGCGGCCGCCGAGCTGTCATTGTCTTTGCTGCGCTGCTGCCTCACGCGCGCCAGCGGCTGTCGTGCGCCACCGCTGCCATCCCCGCCAAGCGACTGTGCTGGCTCCTCGTTGCGCGGTGGCTGCGGCACGGCGGCCAGCAATGACGCTGTCTCATAGAAGACCGGCTCGAGGTACGGGAAGCTGTACCGGAAACTTGTCTCGGGCGGCACGGCCATTTGCAGCAGCGCATCGCCAGCTCTGACCTGCCTCAGAATAGTTCCGAGCCCCGTGCCGGCGCGTATGCGCTGGAAGACACCCTGCGCATCCTGCTCGGGGAGGCTGCGCAGTAGCGCCACCACCTCCTCGTGCTCGCGCGCGTGGTCGCGCAGTTCGCGGTACCCCCGCCGCAGGGCCTGCGACTCTGTCTCGCCGGGCCGGGCCGCGTAGTGACACGAAAAAAGACGCTGCGCGCATCGTCGACATGTTGGCCTTTCTCCTGAGCACTAAGACATGGACCATGAGAATAAGTGGCATGTTCACGTGGCAAAAAGTTTGCCTTGGCGTTCTTGTCATGCTTGAAAAGAGAGCGGGGGAAGAGGCAGGGAGTGCAAAGGAGAAATGGTACAAGTGCAGGAGGTACACGAAGCAGAGCGTATATGAGGCACAAGGAAAGAGTACGGTGTACGAGTTGAAAAGGGATAGGAGGAAGAGGAGCAGGTGCACAGTATGACGTCGCGTACCTTGGTCTTGTGTTTTCGACAGCTATCACAGGCTGCCATCGTGTGAGCTGGCTTCACTGGGTGAGTGAACCTTCTGGGGCCTAAGACGTCGGGGTTTTCAGCCGCTGGGAGCAGTTTGCGCAACGGACGGTTCTCTACGCTCTCGGTCATTTCTTTGCTGACGAGACGAGATGCGATGATAGTCTGGATCGGGCATGCAGTGCTCGCATTGCTCAGATGACCAGGGTAAATTGGAGACCCCCTTGTTACTCTTTTTAAAGACGGCTGGCTGTCGGGTGTTGCGGTTGTTGATTCCAAACCGCATGTTCTGCTTTATTGCTCCAAGAAGGACGCTGACGTCATGCTTTCTTCAGGCTGCCGTCTGCTATGCATCACCATTGTCGCGAGGGAAAAGGAAGGCAACAGAGGAGAGAGCCCGAACGAACACTACGGCCGATGAACCGAGTAGCATCTGCTTGTTCTTTGCCTCCCGCTCAACCCGCTCAAGCAAGTGCCTTTTAGTTACAGATAGCTTGTCCTCGGAGAGGGGAATTGATCGTCCATCCCAGGGTCCGCTGCGTGGAGGGGGAAGGGACCCTTTGACTTGCGCGGCCACGGCCAATCAAGCATGGACGGCCTGACTCCCCGCCTAACGCCTTACGTAGCAACGTAGTTGGGCACGCAGCCATCAGCGTTTGGATTAGGATGTAAGCCGGGAAAAAAGCTCCGGATTGTAAAGTCACTCACTGATCATGGGAGCTGGACAACTGAGGCATTGCTGCGAAAACTGGACACAGGTCGACAGTCAACAGCTCATAGTTGACGAGCAACACATGTCAAGGCTTGAGGTACTACATATAATTTATGACATCCTGTGGCGCGGTAACCCACTGTATTTGTGGAGATGGACCAAAGACTCTTAAAGTTGGATGTAGATTCTTGCTTCCGAGGCGTAGTGTCCGAGATGTGATGTGTCCGAGATGTGATATCCCCTTTCACAACAACCCCCGGTGTCTCGTAGTGCAGTAGCGCGAGGCCGTTGCACCTATCAAAGGGATTACAGAGACGCAAATGGGGTGTCGATTTAGTAATTTAGATTTGTAATATGTTTAGCAGGCATTTTCTATTCCAAGTATTCCGAATCATGTCATGAAGCGCGTCTCCAAGCAATACATATGCACAAGGCATGTGGGCGAAACAAAAGAGGATTTATGCCAAAAAAAAAAAAGGAAGAAGAAGAAGAAGAAGAAAAAAAGAAGAAGAAAAAAAGAAGGAGAAAAAAAAAAAAAAAAGAGAAAAAGGCACATTTGGAATACATCATCAGAAAGGTCAAAGTCACATAAAACGCCACGCTCCAAATACCCACAAAAATAACAAAATCTGCCCTGATGCCTTTCTAGAACCACCCCAGGCCATGGCTGACCCGCGGGCCGTCGACGTTTGCCACGAGCGGCGGCAGGTGGCCGCCTAGGATGCGCCGCAGCAGCTGGCCGATGGGAATGCCCAGGATCGGGATGGCGTACAGGCTCTGCAGAATCTCAATCTCGGTGCCCAGGAGGCAAAAGGCGGCCGGGTGCAGGTAGTAGCGTAGGATCACGGCCAGCGACATGAGTCCCGCCGCCGAGTGGGCGACGCCCGCGTCGGGGGTGAAGAAGAAGCCCATGGCGTAGACCTCGCGCGTGGCGTTCATGGCCGACTCCCATAGATAGTGCTCCGAGGCAGACACGCTGGCGGTCGTCGAAGTTGTCGACGCCGAGGAGGGCGAGTTGGTCGTCGTCGTCGTCGTCGTCGTCGTCGTCGTCGTCGAGGCGGGCGTGCCGGCCGCCGCACCCCCATACGTCGCGTACCATCCCGGCGGCCGCCGCGGTATCCGCTCCTCGCCCTGCCGCGAGCTGAAGAAGCTCCTGATGCATGAGAGCATGCCGCACGTGAACCAGTACATGGTCGTCATGTGATGAAACGCAAACTCGGCGTCGTTTCTCGGCGGCTCGATCGGGCCCGTGTTGGCAAAGCAGTCGAAGCGCTGCAAGGCGTCACCGCGGTCGGCCGCCCAGGCGTCGAGATCTGCGCGCACCTCGCTGGAGCGGCTCATG
The DNA here is from genome assembly GCA_030782485.1 of Beauveria brongniartii. Lineage (NCBI taxonomy): Eukaryota > Fungi > Ascomycota > Sordariomycetes > Hypocreales > Cordycipitaceae > Beauveria > Beauveria brongniartii. The sequence goes on from JARJPP010000014.1 coordinate 27,213, forward strand.
ATGAGCGCCTCGAGGTCCTGCCGTCGCCGCGGATCGGCAGAGACTTTGAACTCTTCCACGTACTCGAGGATCTCGGGAATGTCTTGCATCAGGTCGATGAGCTGGTCTTTGACGGCTTTGGGGTGCTTCTTCCACGGGATCTTATCCCATGCAGGGCTAGCAAAGGGGGAGCGTTTTCGTTGGCCCATCGATAGCATGACCTGATGTTTTTTTTTGTCAGCATGCCCGGTACTCCCGGATGGATTTCGGAGCGCATACCATATTGATGCGCGCATCAGAGTATAATTGATGCGCCGGGCCTGAAGCGAATGCGACGGGGCCGCGCGCCAAGAAGATGGCTTGTTGTCCTTGGTTATGGCCTCGCCAAGCTAAAGGCTCGGGGGTTTCTTTATCTTTAGAAATGAATAATAACTGCACAAGTTGTTAGTATATGCTTGCTTTGAATCTAGGCGATGCGCCGTCACCTCAAACGTGGCCATTATGCGGGCGGCCGTCAGTAATCCATCGCGTTTATACCAATCCGTCCTCTGCAATCCTTTGACCATTTCCATGACGGAGCTGTTGTAGGCCTGAATGCCCTTGACCTGTAGTTGCTTGTCGTTGTGCAGCGTGGCGATGATGGCGCTCGACGTGGCGACGGCGGCGCACCGGACGGTCGGGTCCGTGTCGTAAAGCGGGCCAATGTGCTTGGTCCAGCCCATCGACGCAAAGCTCATGGCTGCATCCGAGGGCACCGTCGTCCCTGCGGCGAGCAAAGTTGCGCCAAAGTAACCCATGTAGAGCTGCTCGCGCGCCGAGCGGGCCAGATGCGCCGGTAGCAAGATGTCGGGGGAGCGGTCGGCCAGCCACGCCGCCTCGGGGCTGCCACCCGTGCTGGAGGAGTCATCTTGAAGTATCAATTGCTGCTCATGCTGTACCAAGCCCGGCTGCTTCTGCTGCTGCTGCTGCTGCTGCTGCTGCCGCAGTCGGACTTGCAGCTTGGGGCGGTTGTCCACGGTCCGGTTGACCCAGACCAGGCCTTCGGTATACCCCTCACATTCTATGCCGGCCTTTTCGCACTTGAGGCACGCAGGCGCAGTCTTGTCACACTGATTCGCGGGGAAAATAATCAAAAGTTGTTAGAAAAGACGGATCTTCGACCTTGTTCCGAGCATTTGGGAAACGCTCCTACCTTTTTCTTTCTCCGGCGGCAGGTCAGGCACGAGACTGATCTGGTGGGGATGCCGACCATTTTCGGGGTGGCTCGCTCGCCCGCCTCGACGCATTAACAATGGCCGATGCAGACGCTGATGAGAATGAGGAAGGATATAGGAAGATGCGCAGAGGCCAAGTGAGATGGGCCGGGCGAGACTGCTTGTTGGGCGTCGACGTCAACGGCGTTGAGGAGTAAACAGGCTGATGACATGGGAGGAGTGAGATCCGACAATTGGCCGGCACATGGCGCTACAATGGCGCCTAATTTTTTATCCCCTGGCAAGGTTGAAATGAGACAGGCTAAAAGTCAACGTCGTACGGTTTCGACCCTAAACCCGCTCTCGTTTACAACTGCCGTGGCTTTTTTCCTTGCTGACCACCTCCCTATACTTTGGCCCGTCGGATGTTGCGGAGGGGTCGAGGAGGGTCGTGCAGAACCCACCGACATATGCCGAGGCGAGGGATATTGTGACCCCTCACTCCGGCTCTTGGCGTAGTAATAAGCAACTCAGGGCAGGAAAAGGAAACCAACTCTATCAAGATGACGGGATTCACAAGGCAAGTGGCTCGTGGAGTCGCGCCTGCAGACGCAGTAGACGACGAGAGTTGTCGCCGCCAACTGAATGTGGCACTAGGCGCTGGGGTGGCTGTTCAGCTCGCTGTTCAGCTCGCTGCAAGCTGGGCCTCGAAAGGTACGCCGCATATGGCCCTGACTGAACTTACGGAATGGGCGTAGTCAATGGAGCCGACTAGAGTCGCGCCAGAGCTGAACTTGGGTGCGCCGCGGTTTCTATTGGTGGGCCAACTTGTGAGGCTTAGACTACATAAAACTTGGCCTCGACGAGTTGGGACGAGGCTGGCCATTCTTATCGACTGATTCTAGACAATGTCTCATCAACGAGACCTTTAGCGGTCGCAGCCATCATGGCCCGATGGGATATGTGAGACTTTCGTCCCGCCCGATGCCAACGTTTCAGAGATGCATCGGGGGGTCGGCCGGGGTTGACCACCATCAAGCCGAAAAAGAAAAGGGCACTACATCAAGATCATGGCAAATGCTTCAAGTGAGACTTGCAGCAGTATTGCGAGTAGTCTCCAACCATTGTGAGGCCACATGCAAGGACTCCTGAGAACAATGAGCAGACTAGCAAGGCAAACTAGCTGCGACAAGCAAAATAAGCAATGTGACACAATGGGACGCTCCTTTCGTCGTACCCGAAAGCACCTTGACGAAACCCTGTGATAGTCACGTTGTTAGCTCTTGATAATAAAGGCTGAATTCTCCAGTACATGCTGCATACAAAGCAGCACCCCTCGTAACCTTGCTAGGACTTTTACGAATTATACAGCAATGGAAACAAGTTGAATGAACAAATATAGAACGTCAAGATCAGTCTTGATTGTTGCGGCGAAAGTGGACAGTGAAAATATTGTAGAAGAAAGGTCGGGATGGGCGGCCCAGGCTTCCACGCCATATCGACAGCGAGTGTTTTCTGCCATCGGAAGCAAGCTCATCAAAGACAAATTCTTTGCGAAACCGGTCTTGACGATTCCTTGGCATTTTGGACAAGAAATTGCATGTCTGTCAGGGCTTTTCTTTGTAGGCACGGATGTGTGCAGCGCGGGCTGGCTTTGACGATTTGGGACGTCGACATTTCTGGACCTTGACGTTATGACATTGCCTGTGAAGGCCATGTGAAAGTGGCTGTAGACTATGCATGCGAAACCAGCTGTCCCGGACTACGAGTGGCATTATAGGCACATGTCTAGATGTAAAAAAGAAAAGAAAAAAAGAAAAAAGAAATGGCCAATTGCTCAACTAGGTTTCACAGTGAACAAAGAATGTAGCTCAAGTCAAATCACGAACTGGCATCAATCAATAAAGAGATAATCTCCTTGCTCAGCACGGCTCGCTTCGCGTTTCCTCACCCTCGGACCTTGACACCAACTCCTGCGATATACCAATCATGCAACACATTACCTCATTCAAGATACGCCATCCACCACCCGCCAGTTACTCAATCATTACCCCACGCGGCTTCACATCCTCGGCCATCTCACTCCAGCGGCTCGTATACACCCTCCCATTCTTCACCACCACCAGCACGCTCCTCTCCGGCTCGTCCAAAATCGCCACGTCCTCGAGCGGGTTCCCCTTCAACACCAGCACATCCGCCGCGAACCCGGCCCTGACCTGCCCCAGCGCGCGCTCCTGCCCGAGCATGCGCGCCGCGTGCACCGTCGCGCCCCGCAGCACCACGTCGCTCGGGAGGCCCGCCGCCGTCTTGCGCAGGCCAAACTCGCGCGACTGCTCCGCCTGCAGCGGCCCGAGGAGGTCGGAACCGTGGCAAATGGTCACGCCCGCGTCGTGCGCCACCCGCAGCGCCGTGACGCCGCGCGCGAGCACCTGCTGGTTCTTGGCCTGGTTCGCCGGCGGCAGAAACGCGCCGTACTTGGGCTCGCCCATGGCCTTGTAGGTGATGAGAGTCGGCGTCAGCCAGACGTCGCGCGCCGCCATGTACCGCGCCGTGTCCGCGTCGAGCAGGTTGCCGTGCTCGATGCCGCGGACGCCATTGTCCACCGCGTGCCGGATCGCCCGCGGCGTATACGCGTGCGCCGTCACGTACGTCCCGTAGCTGTCGGCCACGTCGGCGACGGCGCGGACCTCGGCCGCCGTAAACTGCATGTTCTCGATGCGGTCCGTCGGGCTGGCCACGCCGCCGCCGACCATGATCTTGATGAAATCCGCGCCTTGGCGGAGCTGCTCCCGCGTCGCGGCCAGGCACGCCGGCACGCCGTCTGCAACGACGGAAATGGAGGACTGCGCGCCGCACTGGCAGCAGTCACCATTCTTGTCATGCGCCTTCCGGACGTCCCCGTGGCCGCCGGTCTGCGAAATGGCCTTGTTGGCGAGAAACACGCGCGGGCCGGGAAAAACGTCGTCGGCAATGGCTTCCTTGAGCGCGAGCGTCGCGCCGCCGGTATCCCGCACCGAGGTGAAGCCACGGCTCAGCATCTGCTGGCAGAGAAATGGCTGCCGAAAGTAGGACACGGCCATGTCGGCCTCGTCGAAGCCGAGCGCGGCGGAGCCGGCCACGGCCGTGAGGTGCACGTGGCAGTCGATGAGGCCTGGGCAGAGGTAGCGGCCGTCGAGATCGACCTCGATGACGTCGGCCGACGCTGGGAGGATGGGGTGGGTGTAGCTGCACGTGGGCTGTACAGAGTCAATGAGCCCGTCGCGCAGCACGACGGTCTGGCGAGGGACGATGCTGCCATTAGCGGCGTCGACAGCATTGGTGTTGTGTAGGATATACGTCTTTTGCGGAGGAAGAGTCCAGGGCTTGACAAGTTTCGCCGGGATACCGTCTTGACGGATCGGAGGCGGCGGCGTCGCAGGCGGAGCTTGCATCGGGGGCTGTGGAGGATGCTGGACAGGAGGTATAAGAAGTTTTCGAGTCATGACCGTCTCAGTTCATTCAGCAAGGGACCAAGCGCAATCAAAATTCGATGCTTTGGAAAGAAGCAGTTAAATGGTTTGCCCCTGGAAAAGGTACAAAGTTAGCGATCGACGGACAAAAGCAAATCTGGGGTGACTCCGCACCAGTGCCGGTACCCGTACGCGGGGTAAGAAAGCCGGTACCCGTAGGATGATGTTTGGCAAGTGCGAATAGATAGAAAGCAGTGAACAGTCCAGCAGTCTGTGAACAAAAAAAAATTATATGTTTTCATTGGATGTGTCATGATAAATTCCATGCATGCGTTGGCGCTGTAGCCTGCATCCCAAACGCCAACCCCGATTCTATTTTTTAAAGCCCAATCCGTATCTATTCTTCAGCCGGCCCTGGACGTCCATCAAGCCACTTGCTCATGTACGGGCCGTCGAGCCAGTAGCCCAGCTTCCTGTAGTAGTTGCGCACGCCGACGCCCGAAATGACGCTAATCTTGTCGCTGCCGTGCTCGTCGCGGGCGATGCGCTCGGCCTCCTCCATAAGCAGCGTGCCGAAGCCCTGATGCTGAAACTTGCGGGGATCACGTGCGTGGACGGGCACAGCGGTGCCGTAGACGTGCAGCTCGCGAATCATGCTCGTGGGCTGCGCAGTGAGCTCTGGGCGGAATGTATACTTTTCGGTGCACCTGCGGAGGCGCAGCAGGCCGACGAGGATGTCCTGTTTGGGGTCCTCGTAGGCCAGAAACGTCTCCCAGCCGCCGTTGGCGGCGTAGTCGCGGCGCACAAGCTCAATCTGGTTGGGGCGGACCTTGTTCTTGACCTCGTTGACACCGACTTCGCGGGTGCGAACGTCGCGACACGTGGTGCCAAAGTCCTTCATGCGGGCGAGGGCCAGCTCGCGAAGGTTGCCATTCTCGACGCCCGACGTCACGAGAGGCATGGGAATATCACGCTGCACGCGGTAGATGCGCGTCCAGGGCGGGATGAGCGCAAGGATGCGTGCGACCAGATCGATGAGGCCGTTTGGCGTGTAATTTTGGTAGCGGCCGGTCCGCCACAGCTCGTAGAGACCGGTACCGCGGATGACAAGAGTAGGGTATATTTTGAGACCGTCAGTTCGAAATGCAGGGTTTTCAAAGTATTCTCTGAATTGGTCGAGATCGCGTTCCATGCCCACATTGGGCAAATCGGGCATCATGTGGCTGACGACCTTGAAGCCCGCATCCTTTGAAAGACAAAACGTCTCGGCGACGGCGGCAACAGTGTGACCTCTGTTGGTGTCGCGGGCGACGTCCTCGTAGAGCGACTGCACGCCCACCTCTAGACGCGTGCAGCCGTAGCGCAGCATGTCGGACAGGTGCGGCTGCAGGCAGTAATCCGGGCGCGTCTCAATGGTAATGCCGACGCATTTGACGTTGCTCATCTCGGCGGCCTCGACGGCCTCGTCGACGTTTGACGTCTGGTAGCCGCTGAGGGCGTTGTGCAGCTGTGAAATGAAGTCCTCGCGGTACGACTCGGGCAACGACATAAAGGTGCCGCCCATGATGATGTACTCGACCTTGTCGACCGAGTGTCCTAGCGACTTGAGCTGGTCGACACGGCCGCGGGCCTGCTCAAAAGGGTCGTATCTCGCGCGGATGGCTCGCATCGAGGTGGGCTCGTAGCCGGTATAGGACTGCGTGCTGTATTCAAAGTCGGAGTCGGGGCCGCCGGGGCAGTAGACGCAAATATTGCCCGTGTAGGCAATGTGAGGACAGCGGTGAGGCTTGCACATGACGGCGACGACGGCAATGCCAGAAGAAGTGCCTGCGATGACATTAGCTGTACGTACATGGATTACAGAGCCCTGTCAGAATGTGACATACGGATGGGCTTGGCGATGAGCTTGTGGAGGATGTATTTCTTGTAGTGTTCGGGAATGGCGGCGATGATGGCGGTGAGAGGCGGAATGTTGGTCAGCTTGTGCTTCTTGGCCAGCTTGTTGCGCAGGCTGTTGAGGTTGATGTCGCGACTGGGACGGCCATTCTTGCTGGCCTCGTGGTCCTCGATGAGGGCGTTGGCGACGTCAGCGCAGCAGCGCAGGTAGCGCTCGCTCTCGGGGGCAAGGTCGACGGCCTTCTTCTTGGCCGTGGCGGCGGCCGTTACAGTGACTGTAGCGGTAGCCATGATAGTATGCGCGGTGTTGGTGGTGACCAGAATATTGGTGGCCAGATTTTTTGTTTGAACCTTTTTTTTTTTGCAATGACCGTCTGTTGGAGTTTGGCGGGATGTGCCAAGGTGGGGCAGTCTGGGCCAGTAACGTGGGGTGGCTCTGTCAGCGTAGCTTGAGGGGATCCCTACGTAATAAGGAGCATCATTTTATGTAAGAGCCAGAGGGAAACTGTCTGATTTAAAAATCACATTAAGCACGAAGTTCGTTTCTTTACAGTATATTCAACCAGACATTCTGGCAAGGGTAACTTTAGCGCATCAGAAAGCCACCATGTGGCGGGCGTTGCGCAAAGAGGCACTGTGCGCAAAGAGGCACTGTGCACAACATCACCAATCCCGCCGAGTCTTTTGCCTTTACATGGTCGCCGCTAATTGCCCGTACATAAAATGTGTCTCACTTTTCAGCTTGACAGCTCTACGCTAACCAGGCTTGGATACTCCAAAACTTTTCTTGCTCGCAATCTCCAGAAAATTTGAATTCGATGCCCAGCAAAATTTGTGACTGCTATTATAGACAGTGGCAGACCATCTAAACTCCGTAGCCGCTGTTGTAATGTTAGTGTGATCAACCTAGTGATGCTAACACTATCAGTGCAATCAATTTGGTGATTCTAAAACTGTTAGTGCGATCAATTTGGTGATTTCACTAATACTGGTGGACATTATTTATGCTGTTCATGCTTTTGTTACCGTCGCTGGTACTATTGCCAACTGTAAATGCTATTATTAACATCCATAGCAAACGAAGCATCTCTTTTCAGAGGCATACGGCGATGCGTCTCTGCTATGAATTGACCGCACTGATTTGAGTCAACCAACGTATTCATGGTACGGTAGCATATAATCCAAAAGCCGAATACAAGCCCAATTCGTTCATGTTCTTCAGTCAGCCCCACGAGTACGTTGAGCCTTAACATGGTGACTTGAAGAACACTGCACGAATATAGTGTATAAAATTTCTATTTCTTTGGATTACTTTCATTTCAAAATTTATCAGTACTGAGTCTAAGCAGGTAAGCATCACCTGCCGATTTATTCTTATTCTTCTTTTGAATCCATAGAATTGGCACTCTTGACGAGGATCTCTAGCGCCGGCTGTCGATGCCATCTCCACATTCACCTTGTCACCACTCAACCCATGATGCACACATCTCTCTCTTCTTCTTCTCTTCCCTCACCACTACCACCGCCATGCCACCTTCTCTCCGCCACCAAGTAATTTCCATATACAAAGGTCAATTCTCCTTCCTTTCCCTCCATTGCCCTACTAACCCTCTCTACAGAGCTGCTGTACCTGGGACGCGAGTACCCGCTAGGGTACAGCTACTTTCAGCCGCGTCTGCACAAGGCCTTCATGGCCAAGGCCGGCGAGCGCGACGAGGACAAGATTCGGCAGGGTATCAAGCATGCCGAGTACGTGAAAAAAGGTGCGTTTTTTTAGGGGAGGCTGTAAAGGGTGGCAAGAACAAGAGGCTGACAACCATCAGAAATTGAAGCTTTGTATGATGCTATACTCACGTCAACCACGGGGGCAGCATACTAACTTTTGTGTAGATATTATTTAAAACGATATCGCACATTACGAAAACGCTATGTACCAGGCGCATAACCGATCTATTAACTACTAATGTATCTTGACGCATCATAACATAATGGAAGAAATCTTACTTTTTTTCATTTGATAGCTTCATGACTAAATTAAAGAAAAACACGACATGGATCGTTGCTAAACTGCTTATACAAAACAGTTCTACTGCGTTCCATACAATTCATGATCCTGTAATATGAACAGCCGCTGCCGCAGCTGATGCAGCTCGACGCGCCTTGGTTCAGCCACTCATCAACTACGCTTCGTAGCAGACCAAGCGCCCACTTCTAAACACTCTCCCCAGCTCGTGCCGCTGTCACTCATCAAATCGCCCATCATCTTGCCCATCCAGACGTCCCACTCGTCCTGGCTCTTGCCCGAGACCTCGCGCAGAATGGGCTCAAGAGCCTGGACCTGCTGCACCACGGTCAGCAGCGCCGTCTGGCGAAGCGCCTCCTGGCCGGGAGACAGTACGCGGCTCTCTGCCTTGGGCGGCGCGGAGGCGTCCTTGTCCTTTGAAGAACTGTTGCCGTCCTTGGTGACGACGACGCCGCCGACGCCCTCGCGCTCCCAGCGCACCTCGCTGAGGGGAATGGCCAGGCGCCGCGAGCGCACGTCGGTCAGCGTCTCCGACTCCTGGAGCAGCGCCGGGCCGATGAGGGTGCAGGGCACGGCGGAGAGGTCGCGGGCCTCTAGGGCGCGCGAAAGCCACTGATTGTACTCGACGAGAAAGGTGTTGAGGGGCGCCGAGAGCGGCGTGTTGGCGTTCATGACGTAGGCGCCGAGGCTGGCGGCGGCCTCCTGGTCCTCCGCGTCGTCGACATGGGCTTCGGGAACGTGCGGGCGTAGCATGCGGATGAGGTGGTCCGACTCCCAGATCTCGAGGACGCCGCCGGGCCGAAGGAGGCGAATGTACTCGTCGACAAAGTGCTGGTGCTGAAAATTGGTCATAACTAGACTCATGTCCTTGACCATGACGAGGTCAAACTGCTCGCTGTCCATGGGCCAGGGCAGCTGGCGCAGGTCGTGGCTGAGGAAGTGCCAATTCATTTCGGGATCGGGCTTGGCGGCGTCAGCGGCAGCGGAGGCGGCAGCGGGGGAAACCCCTGCTGCAGCAGCAGTGGTCGTGTTGCCGGTGTTCGGGGCGAGCGGGGCAATGTCGACGCCGGTAAAGGAAATGTTGCCATGGCCGCGGGATTTGAAGTAGCGATGGCACATCATGGACCAGAAGCCGGAGCCGCAGCCAATTTCAAGAACGCGCCGGGGCGGCCGTTTGGAGAAGACGGGGGAGCAGACGGGCCCGCCAAAGACCTGGATGAGCAGCAGGGTGCGCATGGATTGGCGGTGCAGCTCGGTCAGGTCAGCAGGAAGCGGGTAGGGTAGGCTTGTGTCGTTGAGATAGGCGCGGCCATTGCGGAGGACAAAGGGCTTGGAGGTTAGGAGGTTCTCGCGGGAGCTGGACGAAGTGTCGGCCGACGAGGACATGGCGGAGGCAGCAGCAGAGCGTGAAGAAATGTCGTGGGCGGAAGGCGACGCGGCGCCATTCATGTACGCTGCGGCGGGGGACCGGGGCGACCAAAAAGAACTGTGCCGGACATGGGCATGGGCATGCTTGGAGTCGGGCGTCAGAGGATGCTGGCTGTCGGGGTGGTGATTGTGATAATGATTGTGCTTGCCGCGGGAGATGAAGGAGTGCGAGGCACGCTTCAAGGCGCCGTGGTGCGCGACGTGCTTGGGAGAAGAGGCGGGCGGCAAGGGAGGAGAGGAGGCGGACAGGCAAGGCTTTTGAGCGTGTTGGTGGTGGTGGTTGTAATGTTGCGGACGAGGTGGGGTGTTTTTAGCGTGCGAGGAGGAGACGGCTCCAGTTGACGGTGACGCCGCTGCCGGCGTGTCTGTGCAGCGGCTGGTATGATTGACGTGACTGATGTTGCTATAGATGCTGGTGCTACCGCTGCTGCGAGTAGTAGCGGCTTCCTCGTCGTGGTGTTGCTTTTTGCATCTGCGTTGAGTACGGCGTTGGTGATGGTGGTGATGGTGGTGATGGTAATGGTCGATGTCAAGCCCCACGGCAGCGGCTTGTGTGGGGCGGACCGACTTCAACGGCGCGTGCTGACAAGTCGGCGATGATGGCTCACCGTCGCTCGAGACCTCGGAGCTCTTGGAGGTGGACTGGGAGAGGGATTCGCCGTCGGCTTCGGAGGATGTCTTTTTGCGGCGCGATGATGGCGACTGCGAATTTGGGATATATGGCAGCATACCTCGGCCAAGGATTGAGGGGGTCATCATTGGAGTGTACATGGTGGGCGCTGTGACTGCTGTATTTACAGCGGGCCGTTGATGCTTTGGGTTGGGAGATGGGGGCGAAGTGAGCGGGGGTCTCGGGGGAGGAGGTACTGTAGGCCCGCTAAAGGGGCAATTGCAGTGCAATGAATGGAGGGCAGATAAGTTGGAAACCAGACAATACAGGGCCGTTCACAGTGGCAAACGTGTTGGAGCCACAGCGGATCACAGCGGATCACACAGGCCACAGGGGACCACAAATGACCACAGCGGCCAAAAAGCTTGGCTCTTTAGCGGTTCCAGAGAGGTGCAGGTGCGATTCCGGTGCGGTTCAGGCCGCTGAAAAATTGTCCGATTGCAGCCACACACAAAACCCCGCTGCCCTCTTTTTTCTGCCCTCTCTCGTCTCCTTTGCAGGGGGCGGGATCTCTATCCAGGCCCAGAGAAAACCAGACCAGGGACAAGGAATGGTCGGATCGGGGTTCCAAGATGACTGCGGCCGAGTTGCTGTTGTGGTCTTGTCGAGTCGAGAAGTGGATGCTGGGACTGACCACGTATCCTGAGAATGTCGACCAGTCGTCCGACCAAGCGTCGCATCGATGAACCAACGGCACAGATGTCTTGCGAATTCCGTCAGATTTTCAACAGCGCCTGACACCGTCGTATCGACGTCTGTCGTAGCAGGTGTTGTAACAGGTGTCGTAGCAGGTATCGTAGCAGGTGGCGTAGCAGGTGTCGATGCTGCGTTGATCTCTCTGCAGTCTGTCAACGTGTATGTTGTATATCGCTGCTCCTCGCCTTCGGCTTATCCAACTATCTCAGAGATGACAAGTCCGATTATGTTCTTTTTTCTCCGACACTGACTGGACTGGTGGACCTCAACTTGCCCCAGTCGGGTGTGAGGCGCGCTTCGAGAACGGCTCGCACAGACACCTGGCGATGCGCGAAACCAGGGTTCCGCCGAAGTTGCTAGCCGGAGTTGCAGTAACTAACCTCGGGTCTGTTAGTTAATTGCCAACTGATAAATGCGTGTCATATGTCGAGAGCAAAGGCGGCGTCGGCGGCGGCGATGGGGTACAAAAAGTAACTACCTAGTTGAGAGAGGTGCAAAACCGACGTTGTAGAAGCGCAAAGAATAGGCGTTGCAAACAGAGAACGCACCAACAATCAGAAAGCGCTTCTGACATCTCAATGCAAACTACTCCAAAAAAAAGAGGATGCCAGGCGCTTCTTAATCTCTTTTTTTTTCTTTCGCCTCGTGCTTCTCCAGTGGCTGCGGGCCAACGCGGGGAGACGAGACAGACCAGGCGGCCCAGCATCAGCGTTGGTAGGCACACGATAGTTATAGAATGCTGGGCGCCACCTAAACAGATAGCGCGGTTTGCTGGGGGCCTGACTTCCTTCGAACAGCCATCCCTCCTCACCATCAACAAATCAACGACACCGACCAGCGAAGCCTATCGGCCTTTTTTTGCTCGAGACAATTCTTCCGACCCTCTTCATCCCGGCGCCCCCCGCCATCAATACTGTCTAGTGTCCATTATCGCAATTTCCAGCTGCCCTCAATTACCTAACAAAATCTGTTTGCGATGTTGCATCTCTTCAAACCCCGCCCTGTGATTGCCCGCCTGCCAAATTTACATCTCGTTCAGCCCAGTGCGCTCGTGTTTCGATAGACACGCATTAGTCCTGTTGCTTCAACCAGACGTCACGAGACGTGGCGTCTTGTTGGTACATACGTGCGACCACAATGGTAAACATTCGAGCAAAGCGGCCTCGACGAAAACACGCCGCCCCATCACAGCCTATTACATGAGTGAAAGGATTCAAACCCCTCCCCTGCCGACTCATTGCCTCGGCGGCGTCCGCCAAGTCCCCTCTGACGTGCTGCGTATTCGCCATCGACCATTACAGACTCGCAACTCGCTCAACCGGCGTTGACGATCGCTGGACCCCAGGTTTCTGCGGCCCACATGGAGGCCGCCCCCATCATTGTGGTTCGTCTTCTTTGACCCCCGCCCGCTGTGTTGGGGAACATGGTTTCCGCCTCGCTGCAGACTCTTTGTCGACCGACCACCACACCTCGCTGTAGTGTCGGTGTCTCCGGGCTACAAAAGACGCTGGAACACCTTGGGCAAAGAGAAGAATGTCTGCGCTTTTTGCGCCCCAGGATCTAAGCTTGTTCGTCTCACCCAGCGCCATGCGACATGCCTATTCCGGCCGGTGGAGATTTGCTGCACCGCCCAAGGGCCGCACTCGTCGGGCCTTGTTGGCCCATGATGAGGCCTGAGTCGTGTACAAACACTTAGATCAAGCCTTGGCCGTCTCCATAGACCAAACCTGTCGTCGAAAAGCATGGAGAGTGGTACGCCTCTCCGGGTGTTTTGTGCCGTGACCAAGCTACCTGCCTCTTGTTATAAGCTGGGCGGCTGTATAGCATAAGAATCAAATTTGACGTAAATAAGTAGACGCAATGCTCTCGTTTATGGGAAATTGCCATGCATTGTACGCAGTAGCCTCTCCTGTTTCCAGCAATCGCTCGCATGATTTTGGTTCCCGCCTCTGTAGCAAGGTGGCTACCTTCACTACTAGACGATAATTATCTCTCGAATTTGATGTCGTGAGCCGCTTTCATGGGTCAGTTGTCTAGTCTATAACTTTGCAAAACTCGTTACGGCGTATGCAGCCAAAAAAAAACCCCCAAGGGCAAGAACCCAAGGTGACAGCTGAAGGGCATGAAGAGCGTCGTCTCTACTAAGAACAAGATATAGGTTCCTCCCGCCTCCACAGTTGCGAAAGACTCGACCTAGTTGTGTTTATTTGTCAAGCTACGCTTTTGTCACGCATGCGGTGTGCTTTTCTTCAGCGTAGAAGACGTCTCATTCCTTTTCATCAGGATTCGTTGAGTAGAGGACCCCAGGAGCAACGAGGGTCGGACTAGGAACAAGGCTGTGTGCATTGTAGAGAGTTATTGGGGTCGGACGCGCGGCAGAGGATCAATTATGTCACGCATCGCATGCGCTGGCCGAGTATGTCCACCGGTCGATGGCACGGCCTCGAACGGTCAATGACTAACATTTGATGGCATTCATCAAGTACATAGAATGTCACTTGCCTTCTCTATGCGGACAGCAATGGGTGCGCCATTGATGTTTACTCCTCGGTGATGCCAGTCAAGGCAAGACCAGAGACATCTGCTGCTGAGAAAAGGCAAAAGTTGACTGGGAATTCTCGAAACTGCTCTGCCAAATACATATCAAACAAGGCAGGTACCAAGATGTTCGTTGCGACCCTGGAGCGGACCATTCCCCCCCCCCAAATCCCCAACAGGGCATAACTTACAGACCACGGAGCACACACCGCGGGAGACGGCGAAAATAGCAGCTAGTGTCCGGCGCAAAACGCGGGAGTCTGATCATCCCAGGTATATCCTGATCATTTCCTCAACCGGGTCTGGAATAGACTCTAGCTGTTTTATGCCCTGTACTCAATAGCGGTGCTCGTAATTCCGCACGACATGAATTGGATGGCAACTTTGCGCGCGGTTTTGCTCTGGCGGTACACTCAACCATGTCGTGACCATTACTCGAAGTGTCTATTCGACCGTCCAAGTCGTCTGGTGCATGCGATCAAAGCTAGCGTACTTGCGTCAAGTCACACGGCCCAATCCAATGTAGCGTTGCGTTGATTTGTAGCATTCTGATTATGAGGAATCAAATCTTCTGAAATGGTTGTATCTTGACCTTGTTTTACCCTGCCTTCGATGCCTGTGGCGCGGATTTGACTGATTAGACTAACTATTGAAAACTTGGCAAGGCCAGTGCTATCAGTAGCTTGGCACAATTGGCCCAGATCATCGTAGTTCATTATTTGTGTCATTCTGTGTTTTATTACACTTCCAAAGCCCTTCAGCCAGCCAGTCATTGCGAGATTGACACTTTGTCTAATTGCAGCGGCAGTGCAAGTCAGGAGAGAAGAACGGGCAGTAGAATATTGCCGCAGTGTCTAAGAAGAGGCTTGGAACTGAGGATATAATGGGATACTCAGTGGTAGATGAAGTTCTCCATTTGCCTTTCTATTTTTCGTCATTAAGGCACGTTTTCTTTTATATATTTGGATGTCCTCGGCTTTCGAGGCGGCGCTGCGACCGTCCTAGTGTTGTGCTAATAAGACGTGGGATGGATGCTGGGCGAGCTGTTCGGCTCCGCGGCCAATCTAGGTCGATCTCGTTGCCTCCACACTCTTTCTTCCTCTATCCAGCTTGGCTCTTTCAACGTACGGTTCCAGGGAATGCACACCAAGTTTTGTTCGCATGATTTTTTTGCCTCAGTGATTCCGTCCACAGGTTCTCCCCGGGTCTTCGAAGTCGATAGATTGATCTATACCACATTCCTAACAACGTTCCAGCAATAGGACTGATTGTACCCGACCTGTATGCCTTGACTCGCAGCCAATGCCACGATCTTCTTCAGCGCATATGCTGCCTTATTGTGATCAAGAACAGCCATGCTTCTCGCCTAGCGCTGGAAGTCCTTCCAATCATAAATGGTTACTTGTTAATAACGTATTACTAGAGTACCTTTTTTTTTAGCAAGCTTTCTAAAGATACCTTTATTGTGATATTAAAATATCTTTATATTGCTTCTCAATCAAGACAAGTTTCTGTGAAGTGCTGACTGCAAGCAGGCTCATAGTGGCAGCACTGCCATCCTTGGGCCGTCAACGCGGTAGTTACATCTGTAGGCCAAAATCTATCTACGAGGCAATGGATTTGCACAAACAACGCCGCTGTGGTTGTTACGTAGTTACACTTAGAAAGCCGAGCGCATCATTCTTCCATCACGGCTAGGCACGGCCCAGCCCGCGGCATACCTTCCTACTGGTCATATTACTATAGGTAGTAATAGGTACGTATGCATCACTTACACGATCCCGCTAAGCAGGCCTGCAGACTAGATATTACCCGAACCTCGATCACGCCGTGCTTTGCTCGGCCCTGCTTCTCTACTTCAATCTTGACCATCTTTGCTTTTGTTGAGAGCCGTCTGTCTCACGAGGTATTTTCCTGCATCACGGACGGTGCAACCAAAATCCAAAGAGCCGATCTCTCGTGTTGCGTTTACTGTATTTGACGGTACACACCTGGCCATCTCGTGACCATCTCAGCCAAACCAGAATAGAGCCTTTTGGGCGGTGTATTACTGGTGGCGCTGTCATAGCGCTGGAAGCTGCAGTGATCTGCCTTGCGCATATTTAGTAGATCGAGATGAGTCAATGTACATACGGTGCCCATTGTTTAGATGTACGAAACCTGACGCCCTTCCGATTCACTTGTTTACCCGTTGTCAAATCTCATTTCGGTTCGTCTTAAAGATTGAAACATGTACAACTCTCCTTGTGGCCAGTTCGCAAATACCAAGGTTCCACGTGATCTGATTCGCTGGTTTGCCCAAGATCGGCCAGTGCGGAGCATGCAGCACGTGACCCAGCTGGCCGTCTCGTCCAACGCAGTTTGACGCTCTGATGTGCCGCTTTGGAGCACGACACGACGCAAATCATTGACTAGACCTTGATATTCGTTATCATTCTTCTGCGCCGCACTCTGCTACTCGCCCCAGCGACAATTGAGCGCCGTCGCAAACATTCTTTAGCTGTGCGTGGATCCACTTGCCAATCCTTTCCGCCTCCCGCTTGTGTTCCCCCATTCTCGTCCTCCCCGATGCAACTCTGTCCAGCCTCTCGTCAAACTGACCTCGCCTCCCTTATATAGAGCACCCGCTTCCGCGCCCTTGACTCTTGCGACTGCATTCAGAAGCTATGCCGGCCTGAGCTGTTGTCTTTGCACCTCCGCTACTCGACGATAGAGAACCGAATTTTGCTCCCGCGTCACGGTGACTGCGCACGCTTCTCCACCTGAGCTTTCGCAAGGGACCAGCAAGCTTACCGCCCTCCTTCTGCCCGCCGGTGCCTCATTGTCCACCAGCGCCCTCCCGCGAGATCCGGTCTTTGTCCTCTCCTAGATAAGCGTACGCGCTGCTTTCTCATTGACGCAAGCCCATGCGCAAATGCGAGCTTCATCGTCCTACTTTCCTTATCCGCCGACAAGCATCACATATCGCCCATCGTCGACATCGTAAACGTCTCGCCACGCGTCTCCAGCGACAAATGGTTACCGATATCAGGCTAGCCTTTTCGAAAATTTTAAAAACCAAAGAGTCCCAATAGTCTGTCGTGCAGCCTTTCCGCCGACAGCCCGCGCCGGGACCATTTTATTTTAACCAGCGAATCGATTTTACACAATCCGATCTGCCATCGGCATGTACTCGCAGAATCATCAGCAGGGCCACAACGCCCGGCTGAATGGTGCTGGTAGAGGAATGCCCGGTATGCTCTACAATTACCAGCATGCACAGCACCAACACCCTTCGCAAGCTCAACATCATCAAGGCCTGCAGCACGATCATGGCCTTCCCACCTCTAACGGACTAGGACATCACTCATCATTCCCATCCGGCCTTCTCTCCTCGTCAGCCCAATTCAACTCGGGCCTTCCAAACGGCCACTCCGCGTCTCGTACCGGGCCCGTACCGCAAAACGAAATGTGGGCGGAGCAGATGCGACTGCACAAAGAGTCTGAACGCGCCCACTCTGCCATGACGGATCAGCAACAACCCCATTATTACGCACGACTAAAAGCCTCAGAAAACAAGGGTATAGGTGGTCCGCCACCCTCTAGCGGCAAGGCACAAGCCGACGGCGAAAATGATGCTGATAGACGGCGACCATGGGATGCCAGCAAAGAGAAAACCCGACAAGACTGGCACAACATGGACATGAGCGGTCAAGGTCTACGCAACCTCGCTCCAGAGTTGTTCCGCTATCAATTCTTGAGTGAGCTCTACATCGCCTCGAATAAGCTCTCCAGGTTGCCGAAACAAATTGGCGAGCTCCGCCAATTGAAACATCTGGATGTGTCTTTCAACCAATTGACTGAGATTCCTCCGGAACTGGGCATGTGTACATTTCTGAAGCAGCTCTTACTCTTTAACAATAGCATCCAAGAGCTGCCCTATGAATTGGGCTCTCTACACTCGCTGGATGTACTAGGCATCGAGGGCAACCCTTTGAATCCGGACTTCAAGCAGGAGATCATAGAAAAGGGCACAAAGAGCATAATTAGTTTCTTCAGAGAAACTGCGCCAGGTACATTTTACATGTAATGATGCCAGTGCTCAATGCTAATTCGCTTCTAGTACCCCCCGAGCCCAAGCCCCGCGAGCCGATTATCCTTCAAGAGGACGTTTCGCCCAACCTTGAGCGAGTCAAGGTTTTCTCTTGGAATATCCTTTGCGACAAGTACGCGACGCCGCAGATCTACGGATACACACCGAGTAAAGCTCTTAAATGGGATTACCGACGTGAATGCATCTTGAAAGAAATACGCGTCCGCGATGCCGACTTTGTGGCTCTGCAAGAAGTGTCTGGCGAAGCCTTTCGAAATGAGCTGAGTCCCGAGTTGAGCACAGATGGCTATCGAGGCATTTTCTGGCCCAAAACGCGGGCCAAGACGATGTCGGAGAAGGATGCTAGTCAGGTCGACGGATGTGCTGTCTTTTACAAGCAGCGAAAGTGGGTGGTTCTGGACAAGCAGGTTATTGAATTTGCAACAATTGCTATCAACCGCCCTGATATGAAAGGAGAGCACGACGTCTTCAATCGAGTCATGCCCAAGGACAACATCGCTGTCATTACCCTCTTTGAATCTCGCAGAACAGGTGCCCGGATTATCCTTGTCGACGTCCACCTTACGTGGGAAACAACCTTGGCCGATGTCAAGGCTATCCAGACTGGTATTCTGATGGAGCAGATTACGAAGATGGCCGACTCGTACACGCAGTGGCCACCCTGCAAAGAGTCAGACAAGAGGTTGATTGTTGCGCCTGGCGAGGAAGGCAGTGACGCTGGGACAGATGAAGTGGGACCCAGTCAAGATTACCGCTGCAACACTGAGATTCCTCTTGTCGTCTGTGGCGATTTTAACTCGACAGAAGACTCGTCCGTCTTCGACCTCATGTCCAAGGGTCGTGTGGCTCCTGAGCACCCAGAGTTGGCCGGGCACGTATACGGAAGCTTCACGCGCGACGGTATCGAGCATCCTTTCAGCCTACGTGATGCATACGCCGCTACAAGAGGAACCGCTGACGAGATGCCGTTTACAAACTACACGCCTGGCTTCTCCGGCGTTATTGACTACATCTGGTACTCTACCAACACGCTAGAGGTTG
This sequence comes from Beauveria brongniartii, assembly GCA_030782485.1. Lineage (NCBI taxonomy): Eukaryota > Fungi > Ascomycota > Sordariomycetes > Hypocreales > Cordycipitaceae > Beauveria > Beauveria brongniartii. The sequence goes on from JARJPP010000014.1 coordinate 46,219, forward strand.
TCGAGGTACTAGGTGCAATGGATAGTGCGGCTCTTAAGCGGATTCCGGCGTTTCCCAACTGGTGGTTCCCTGCTGATCACATTCAAATCATGGCCGATTTCGTCATCAAGGCCCGCAAGGAGAAGAAGCAGAGCAACCAAGATCGGGAGCAGAGCATCAGCGGCTCGCGGCGATCCTAAAGCGGAGACATGGATTTCTTGACATGATTTTGAGAATGATGGCCAATCTACGTCGACGATATTGGTCTTGTTTTATGGGTCTCTGATTTGGAGTTTACCGGACGGCCGAGGGCAAGGGCGGAATCGAAACGGTAAAGGGAGGTGGGTTCGGTTACATGGTGCGGTTGTACACTTTTCGTGTCGAGCGAAGAGATGGAAATTTTCAAAGGAAGGGAACAAGGAATGCGTGCAAGCGGAGTGTTTTGCGCACTTGCCCCCCTTTCTTTCTTAAACTTGTAAGAATTGTAGGAGTTGAGGGTGATTTTTTTTTTTATATTTATCCGTCTTATCGTGTTTGGTTCCTTTTCATTTTACCCTGCGCAGCATTGTTTCCCCTGGTTTTGTTTTGTTGTTGAATCTGCTTTTTACTAGTCTTGGTTGTTATACTTGCCATGTCGCAGCGATGGGGTATGGCTCACGTGAGAGGGAAACTAAGTTGGACAGCAGCGTGAATACAAAGTCACTGAACCGTAAAGGTTGTCTTTTTGTGTGTGTGTGTGTGTGTGTGTGTGTGAATTCTCATATTGATCATCTGATGTGAGATTTGAGGAAATTTTAGAACTCTTCAAACGACGCATCTAGGCCAGACGTAGAGCCAGACGTGCGAACAAGATGGAATCGTGTCTGGCGGTCATAGACCCATTCAAAGCCACCTTTGGGCGTCCAGTAGACATCCTCCTCGAGCGGGAAGCTAAATGTGGCGTTGAACTCGGGCACAAAGTGGTTGGCGCGCAGCTTGAACGCTATTCCAGGTTTTGGCGAGAAGAGGCAGATGGCCGAGGATGGGGACGTGATCCTGCAAGTTTGTCATGCCTATGCCAGCTAACATTAGCAGAGTGAGAAGGGGATCATTCGAGCAGCCAAGTTGTTAAAGAAGAAAAAAATAAAATAAAACGCACCAATGAGTGTACCGGCAGAGTGGCTTCATATTGGGCGCTTTGTGACGCTGAAAGGGGGGGGGGGGGGGGGG
>JARJPP010000015.1:0-79963 GCA_030782485.1 Beauveria brongniartii
TATATAAAAGTTATATATCTAAGTTATTTTATATATATTTTTAAATAATTATAATACTTTTCTCTATTTTATTATATAAGATTCTATTTTAGTGTAGCTACACTAAAAATGGTGGCCTAAATGTGGGTGTGGCCCGCAAGTGGGTGGTCGACGTTACCCAAAACCATAAAAGTGCAGGTGCGTCTCTGTCGGCTAAACTTCTGCTGTCCGCCGCTCACGAGCGCACGCTCTCATGTCCAAAGGGTCCGTTCAAGTCGCCGAGGAATCGGTACACGCCCCTCCTTTTTTTTTTTTTTTTTTGCATTCTTGCTTCCGCTGCCTTGGTTCATCAGGTCATGTTTGTCACGTCCCGGCAGCTTGGGCAGCAAGTCGCATTAATATGCAGGGGCGGTGGGCTGACGGGTCGCAGCGCACTGGCAAAGACAAAATGTAACTAGGGGGACAAAGAAAGTGGTCTGAGGAATAAACGACAATAATAAGAAAGAGTACGAAATGAAAATGTCGTCTCCGCAGGTTCTGGGACCCTGCCAGAGGCATCCCATAATTATCATGCGGAGTGCTCTGTTTAGATGGGAACGGCCCGCTGCCACTAACTTTGCTCCTTCGGGGCTCCAATTAAGTTCAGCTTGCTCCCAGAGTCCCGAACTATTTACTCCTTGGTGGCAGGTGGTTCCGAAGTGACGCTACATCACCATGTCATTGTCTTTCCTTCTTCGCGGTAAATGGGTACCGGGAAGTTTCTGCCGGGGTAGAAAGCAGGGTGAAGTCATAAGGGCGGCGTAACAGTTACTGCAATGCAAAGCACCGAGTTACCTTTTCGTTTCTTTTTTCCTTCCTCTCGAGGAGCTGAATAGCCTTGTGAGCCAATTCTTGGTAGCGCACTAGTTACATATGCACACCGCTCGGCTTAACACTAAGAACGGACCCGACCCGGCGGCCTGGGCGAGGACCCCCACAACCAAAGAAAAGCAAAATGACAGTTCTGGTGCAGAAAAAGCGCAAGGCAATATCGTGCCAGGTTGTGGATACGCCAGCGTGGCATAAATACGCAATACTCCGTACCAGGTGCTTGGGTGTGGAGGGCCGACGGCTGCTAGGATGCATGTGGCTGACTGAACAAGGCTTTCTGTTAGCACTGCGAATTCCGCATCTCGATTGTTAGCACTTCTTTTCTCTTGTTGGAGTTTGCGCGCCTTGGTATATCGGATCGATAATCCGTACATGACACGGATCTAGCAGACGCGGTAGTCACAGGAAACTTCTCGCTTTGGAGGCAATCGTCAGATTCCCAAAAGTCGCCAACATCTCGAACAACTAAGCAACCACGGCGTGCAAACAATTCTTCGCCGCTTATTGCGGGTTGGTTGGCGAAAAGGCGGCAATGAGTTCTTTCCACCGCATGGCAAGCAAGCCCTTGCCGGGGCTTTGTCGGCAGGCCCCCAGGGTCCTGGAAAGCATCCATCTGCAAGCCACTTGTGCCAAGACTTTGTAGTCTGCTGGTAGTGCCACAGACGGCAGAGACTTGGCTTCAATTTGCTTCAGGAGGAAAACACTGTGTCGATCCTTGTGCTCTTTCTTCCGTTGCACGACCTGAGTACAACTTGAGGCCCTCCGTCACAGACTGCGCCTCGTGTGGCTGCATACTGGTGCGTACAAGGTATGTTAGTCTTCAGTGATCAAGTTATCTAGGCTACCAACCGTTGAGAAGAAGAATATATACGAAGTCAGGGTGTGATGTTGAGTGAGACCCAATCCAGTGGCGGCCAACCAGACGCGCTGCCAGAATTGCATCTGCGGGCGCAACACCATACCGCCCATCCATCTTGAATGGGCGGCAGCCTCTTTAAACGCAGCAACAGTGGTTGAGCGGCTCGTGAAATCGTTGTACGTAACTACACAAGCACATCACTGCTCGAGAGAAAGCGTGCGAGCAAGACAGAGCGCTTGGGAGAGTCCTTGCTCGGTTGTATGCCCTAGTTGCCTAGCTAGTACTGCCAGCTGCATGAGTACCACCACGTGTACCACCAGTCTACAGCCGTATAAAACAGCATGTGCAGGATGACATGTCAGTATGTGTCTCTGGTGTTTATGTTGTGACAGAAGTAAGAGTTTTCGCTCCGTGCGTTGGAGATATTCAAGTCTCATTGGGCGAGCTGTTGTAGCAGGTTTTAGAGTACCACTAACGGGATTTGCCAACATGCGAGTCGGCGAGCCAGATTGTTACGGCCAGTCAAGAACTTCGGCCCTGGTTCCAGTCACATTGCAGCAATATTGGTGAGGCTGGGTCCGAATGCACCAGGCGAGCGTGGCGAGCTGGTTGATGAAGCTGGCCTGACTTGAGTTGGCAACCAGCATGAGCCTTTGACAGGCCAGTAGGGGCGCACGGGCCACACAGCCCGAAAGTTTGGAATTGAGGGCATTGCTCGGCCAGCATTCCAATCATTGGTTTGGAAACCCACCAATCTGTTCAAGCAAAAGCCCGAACCGCTCAGCAGCGGGGGGCAGTCCGTGGTGGAGACGGCTGCGGCAACAGGGTCGTAACGGAATGCTGAAGCGCTGGTACAGTAAAAACATTGTACGTCATCTTTTCAGTCTTGAGTTTTTTTCGCTCATGGATAGGAAAGGGTAGGCAAAGCGTCTCAAATGTGACGCAGGGAGCATAGCTTGCTTGGCAACTTGGCTGCTGTGCATGCTTGTTTATTTGGTCCTGCAGCTTCAGCGTCACTTTTGAATGCTGCGGAAAGTATAATCCACTGCATAATATACAGGTCATCACCGGGTACGATTACTGAAGATTGGTTGCGTCCCCGCTGAGCGAGGTAAGTATTAACTAATAATGATGATTAGTTGGCTAGCGAGATAAGGGCCTGTCGTGGGCGTGGACCGTAGCAACCGATCTGGGCGCGCTGCATAGATATTTGGTGTCAACGTGCTTGCGTGTCAAGTGTCCCGCTTATAGCCAAGTTGCAAGGTTTGAAGACGGAGATAATCGACGATTGTTGTTCGTGTTGAATTTTCGGGCGTGATAGCCAATGCTCGGAGGCGTCTCCGAGATTGGCATTCCACTGGCGTGTTGCAGGCATGTTTATATGATGGCAAGGCGTGCTATATTTAGCGCGGCAAGTCCAACATTGACTGATTACTCCGTAGTTGTTTGGTTGACCGGGGGGTCTTTGATAAAGTTGTTTTAGGGGTTTAATCGTGTGATTTATCGGGCCCCTGCTCCTGGTGAATCGAAGAGATTGGAACAGTGGTAAAGCAGGCACGAGGAACGAGGCACAGAGAGCTGAATTTCCTTTCGGTTGCGTGCTTGTTTTTCGTGTGGCGCGGGCATTGCTGCCATGACGGCAGTGTCAGGGTCATCCCAACGCAGTGGTTCAGCTGCTTGGATGAGAATGGAGAATGTGCAGGGCTGGGGCAGCTAGAATCGAGATGCTGGGACGCATTGAGGGGCGAGGAGGGGCGAGGAGGGGCTAGGAGCGAGGAGCGAGGAGCAAGGGGCGGCAAGTTTCCACTGAGGCTGTTGCGGGAGCAGCAAGGAAGAAGTAATACTGAGTAGAAAATGAAGAACAAGGCTGTTGTCTCCGAGAACAGTGTCAGGCTGCAAGACAGACTGGTTGTGGCGAGGACGACGACGGCAAGCTGGGCAACGCAAGAGCGATGGGCTGGACCGAGTGGTGTGTATAGACTATTTTCGCTGGGCGTTGGGTCTTGGCTCGAGTAGGCAGGCGATGGATGATGGCTGAGGCGGGAGGAGAAAATATGACGAGGCGGAATATGAGGGGTGTTTTCTGGAGCGACCCAGGAACCTGGAAACGGGAAGGATGATGGTGATGTATGATGGATGGATGGATGGATGGATGGATGGATGGAAGAAGAGGAGGAGGGGTGTGTGGGAAGCGGAAGGTGGGAGGACCAAATTATCAAGTTGAAGGAGATGGTGGGCGAGAGGTCCATTTCGTTGACATTTGCCTGCGTTAGCATCATTTTAGAGGTGTTTTTATAGCAGGTGCTTGCCCTATTCAGGTACAGGCCGTCTAATGTCCTTTAGTGGTCCTGTTATAGCGGACATTGTTCTGTAGTAGGTATTCCACTGTATTTGCTGCCCGTTTGCCCTTTCTGCCACTGGCGTCGCTGCCTGCTTTTATTCCATAATTCATCGTATCTTCTTCATCTTGTGGCTGCTGGTCCGTTGCAGCGCTCGCTTTGTACTTCATAACCATGTTGCCCTGATTATGCCAAATACCGCTTGTACGGGCCGGGTTGTACTCGCCCAAGAATCTTTCCTGCCAAAAGTCTACTACTCTGTAATCTGTAATCTGTAATCTGTACGCCCTCATCAACCTCTTGCGTCACCTCCAACCATCTACACCACACATGACACATGAATATATTATCCCACATTATTCACCACCTCAATCCGTGCCGCATCTCGCTTCCCACTGCCATCCCAGTCATTAATGGCATCCACACTATCTCCTTGTCCGTACTCGTGCCTCTCCTCTCACCCCTTCCATTTCTATTGAGCATGCTCCGTACACCCCCTTGCTTTCAGCCACTTCCATCCATAACTAACCTTGATACAGTACTCCGTACTCCGTATCCTTGATCCCTACCTCTGCATCACAGATCAGTTTGTTGCTGCACACCCAAACTCCCAAACTCGGTTTCCCTCCTCCACCAATAACCGATACAATTAGTTTTAGCGCCGGACAATCTCTCGCCCCCCAGCATTGCTTCCTTGGTCAGCTTTTTCTTTTCATCATCTCTCCTCCACCCACCTCGCTGTGACTTTTGCAACTCCTGCCTCGACTGTCATGCCAGCTTCCCTCCTCATAATATAGCCAATTTCGTCTTGGCCCAATACCAAACAAAGTTCCTCACCATAACTACACCCACAAACTCTTTACAACACACATCTTACATCCCTCCCTCCCTCACCTACGCACACCGTGCTACACACCTTCAGCACTGCATCGTCGCCAGTACAACACGGAACCTCAAGAGCCCGTCGTCATTCTCCCACACTAACATCAGCCTCCGCACTATAAACTTCTCGCATCGCCGACTATTAACTTTGAATCCTCAAATACGTCTACTTCCATCTTGCCATTCACGCCATTCGGCGCGCCACTTCCTGGGTTACCGAACCTCTTGCTACACACTCTGCTCACAAGGACGCCATGAAGCCTTCAACAAACCGCTCTTCCAAGTTGGCTGGCTCTTCAAGGTCAGTTTTGGATCCTCCTTCTCCTACTCCTTATCCATCTGCAATTCCTTCCCTCTTTCTTGCACTCAATCTCACTGACACATCCCAGCCATGACGCCAAGGGCCCCGTCACCATCTTCACAGTCCCAAAGTCGGAAATCGCTGAGCAGCGCGGCAAAGCCATCTCCACTCGTCTAGGCATGCAAGTGCAGACCTGGGAGATGAGAACAACGCAACCCGACGAGACGGTCCTTCGCCAAGATAAATCACTCCGTCTCCGTCTCCGCTGGTACTGTCACCGCTGCCATGGAGACATGACCTATCAGGGTTCCTGTTCCAACTGCGCGCATGCCCGTTGCAAGATATGTATCCGTCTGCAACCAGACCAAGATGTCGATGACAATATAGTTGGGAGGAGACCAACCCGGCGCCGTCATCAAAACAACGACGAGGACTATCATGTCCCTGATCCCATTCGTAATGAAGCAGGAATGCAACTTCAGCGGCGCAGTAATGCTGGCGGCCCGGATTTGGTCCTTAGAAAGCCCCGTTACCGAGTGAGACGGACTTGCCACGTCTGCAAAGCCGACTTCGCCGAAGTGAGCCAGACGACGTGCAACAAGTGCCAGCATGTCCGCTGCACCGACTGCCCTCGAGATCCGTGAGTCCCCCTCTCGCATACACTTGACCAAATCTTCCCGTTGGGTCTTGTCTTCTCCTCTTCTGTCCCGCAAAACTTACCACGAGTGTTTGTATGACTAACATGTAAGCAGACCTAAACACAGCAAATACCCGTTCGGCTATCCCGGTGACGTATTTGGCCCCAACAGTATACCGTACTACGAATGCGTCAAATGCTGGACTCTGTACCCCCCGCATACAGAGAACGGCACTCCTTGCAGGAAGTGTGGCGAGCAAAAGTCCGACAACTCACCCAGAGCCCAACCGCGAGCCGTAGATCGAGACTATGACCCGAATTTCTTGTTAAGACTCGAGGCAAAATTGGACGAGCTCAAAGCACAAGGCGCTGAACCTTTTCTAGAACAATGAGAGTCGCCTTATGGAGGAGTGGGTTGAACGACGGCGGGCGCTTCCGACTCTCCGGAATATGTGGCGGGCCCTTGTTTCTTGTTGGTTCGATTTCCCCAAACATACACTATCTAAGAGGTTCTTTTATAGCTATCCTAATCATGTATTGGATTTGCTATCGATGTAGGTACAATGTCTTCTTTTTAGCATGATCATAAGCAGGCATCGGAGTTTGAGGAGGTGGCATTCAAGCATATAACATTTTTATAGCACGTCGGGCATTGATACCAGGGTAACTCCTGATGATACATTGACATATATACGTTTTTGATTCACACTTTGCTCTTTGGCCTTTCTTCCAGCTTGGGTGCATGCCAAAGGAATTGAATCTGTGAGAGGGCATCATCTCTGCTGCACATGGCGGCACGGGCCTGCTTTCATCACAAAACGACAAAAGACCCAAGGAAAAAAGGGTGTGTGCAAAACGCCACACCATGCAGCTTGTGCTCATGCAGCTTGTGCTCATGCAGCTTGTACTAGAATAGGAAAACCACCCAAGTGACCAAAAGAAAAAAAAGAGAAAAAAAAAAGAAGGAACTGTGCGCAATTTTTTATTTTCTTCTTTTCACACACCTTTGTGACAAGGGCGGATGCAGCCGCACTGTCCGCACATCTGCGTGGCTGAACCAGAGCTCCCTTGCACTCAGCCAAAACGCCTCGGATCGACAGCATATTGACGGTATACGCAAACACGGGTTGCATTCAATGCATTGTAGCTGAGGGAGGGAGAATAAAATTTTGTGACAGAAATGCGCCACTGCCGTATGGTTTCTCGGAGGATCCTCCGAGACCGAAGCGCGCCATGCCACGTGTATTTCGTGTCCAAGACCTTGTCTTGTTTTGTTCTTTCCCCGTCCTGTTTTTCTTTTCTTCTTTTTTTTTTTTTTTTGTCTTTTTTTTTTCTTTTTGCTGCCTTGAATTAGTATGCCGTACATATTTACCAGTAATCTGTACGGATAGATGGATCACGCATCCCGGTGAAAAAGGCAACGACCGTATGCGTGGCAGGCCCTGCAAAGCCCAATGGGAAGCGCGTTTCCCTCCCATTGAAACCGGCAATTTCTTATTTATTTATTTTCTCCTATTTCCTTCCTGGAAGAGAAATGGTCTTGTTTTCTCGCACGTCAGCCTCCCGTGTTGGGAGACTGGGAGTATATGCATGTGCGCGCACCGAAACATGGCGGTTGACCCGAAATTAAGCGGCTGTCGGTATGCGTGATGCGTCACTTCGGTTGCTGAATTGCACTTTGCGCAGTCGTTGGCCTGGCAAGGGACCATCTACGATTGTGTATTTAAGAATTTGTCAGCATTAGGCGTGAATAACAATAGTCGTGAAATCCTGCTTGTATTGATTCTTCATACTGCCTTGCCGCTGAGAAAAGAGACTACAACATCTCTCGCTTGAATCTAACTAATGTACAGTCATCTTTCTTGTTTGTCAGGCTTTTTCTTGCCAGCTGCCTTTGCCGGCCATTGGCCACAAATATTATAGCAGCGCCGCCTGTTTCGCATGTTCACATTCGTCTGATTTCCTCCCGCACAAACGGTTCAAAGGCGAGCCTGGCGCCTGCCGGTACGCTCCCGCCCAGCGTCTCCAGCCTGTTGACCTGGCGGCCCAGGTAGCGGCCGATGCCGTCCATGCGGCTGTTCAGGTAGGGGTGTTGGTCCTCAATCTGGCGGCGCCCAACAGCGGCCTCAAACACAGACGCATTGAGCAGGGGCATAACACGATGCGTCGGGTAGAAGCGGCCGCGAATCGACTTCTCCTCGAGGCGCACGCCATCGCCACCCACCACGACCCAGCCGTAAAAGGTCCCAGGCTGCACCTGTTTCCTCCAATGCGACTCGTCCCGCAAGGCGACAGGCAGCTGCTCCACGGGGACGAGCGTCGAGGGGTCGGCGCCGGGGTCGGCGCGCTGGTAGAGGGTGCCGCGAAAGAAGACGGCGCCCGGAAGGTCGCTGGACGTGTAGATGAATCGTAGACCCATGACAATCATGTCCTCGGACACGATGTTGAGCTCCACGGGCAGGTTTCGTACCCTTAAGCAGTCGCCCACCTCGATGCGCTCCGCGCCGAGGAAGCAGCCGTAATAGGTGATTGTCTTAGCTTGCAAGTCCTCCGACATGGGTGACCACAGCGAGTAGGACCAGTCGACTTTAGATGCCGCCATCTTTGATGCGTCAAGCAAAAGAAACTCTCGCTTCGAGGGATTCGCTCCAAGCTCGCGAAACTTGTCGACCCACGGCACCTCATCGAATATCTTGTCACTCATGTCCGGGATAGACACTGGGGGCACACTGAATGCTTGAAAGGGCCGCATGTCCTTATCATGCTTGGCGACGTTTTGCTGTGGGATGAGGCCATTGCCTAGGGGCAGCAATTCGTGGGCCCCAGGCTGCTGAGGGTTCTGTGCGGCAATAATGCCCAGACGCCATGTGTTTCCAATTTGATACCACACAAGCTCTCCCACGCGGAAGAGAAACGGCGATTGTAGCGACCAGCCCACGCTGCGCTGCTGTTGCGCCTGCTGCTGGCTTGCCAGGTGTGCTTGTTGCCGTGCCTGCTGCTCCGCCCGTTGGTGTTTGAGTTGTTCTTGTTGCGCTGCTGCTTGGGCCTGTGCTTGAGCTGTAGCCTGTGTATGTGATTGGGCCTGCGCTGGTTGCGCCTTTGGCACCAATTCCGGCTGTCTAGACGCAGGTTGTCCAGGGATCGTAGGTAATGGCACGGGCGTCACTTTGGGATGTGCCTTTTCCGGCTTCGCTGGCGGCAGCGTCGGTGTATGGCTAGCTATCTCGTCCATGTCTGTGGCAACCTTTGCCATGTTGATTGAGTTGCAGTGAACGCAGCAGCAATCTTTGTATTCCTTTGACGATGAGAGAAGCCATATCAGATGTGCCGCAAACTCTTGTGGGGTCTTGAACAGCTTCGATTTGACTGGGTACCCAGATACCCAAATATGCTTCGATTTTTCATATGGCCAGTATCCCCGGGGAAATTCTACAAACCATGAATTGCCTTCTGATTGTTTGTCAGTATTGCTTCCTCACCTAGCACCAATGCCGGTTCCACAAGACTTACCATCGGGGGTGGGTGACAGTTCCATCTTGAGAATAATCCCGAGTTTCACTTTCCATTCGACAAAACGAGGATCGTCTTCAGCTAGGCGTATCATTTGCGGCTTTGCTCTGGGCATCTTGTCCGTTGCCTCCTTGGCAGGCTTCTTGGGCGCCGGCGCCGTTACTGGCCAGTACCCTGGACCGGTATCTGCGCCATCACTTCGCGCGACGCGCACGACGTCGAATTCCTTCAGCTCTGTCATGCTCAGCCTCTATCAGTAGACTGCGTGCGCGTCTCGGCATGCGCCAACAGCTTCGCCTCCACAGTGCTGCCTTGGGTCTCGACGGCCTTCCCTGGCTTCGTCCAAGCGTGCAAACAGTTCCCAAATTTTTGAGAGTCTCTGCCCAGCCCAATGCAATTTTACTGTTTTATGCGCACCAATTGATAAATGCGTGACGCATTTATGCCATCTAAGTCGCGTCTATGAGGAGCTGTGCTTCGATGCGTGATGAGGCAAGCTTGTCAGGGTCCGGGAAGAAGTCCCAGTAATAGAAGTTCGCCCAGGCTTGATGAGTCAGCGTTGGTGGTAGCAAGCAAGTACCCGGCAGCGTCGTAACCTTTTTTGGATTGCCTTGTAACGCGTGATCAGGTTTGAAAAGAAAAAAATGATGAACTTAATGTGTGGCTTAATTAAGTCTGCAAAATGGTGATTTGTTTTCTCTGACGTGTCTCTTCTGCTCGTTGCTGCGTTTCCGGTTTGGGGCTTCGAAGGTACTTGACCACTCCGGTGTTGAGGACCTAGGTTCAAGAAAGACGTGCAGACGCAGTGCGAAGAACTTCTAGAACCCATACCATTTCAAAAACCAAAGAATTGATCGGGTTCTCATGAGAAGACCAACGAGAGAAACGATATCTCCCACTCTCCTGGTGTTGGATGTGAGTTGGCTGTGGCGTCACACCGCGCACAGCCACACCTTAGACGCGTAAAGAGAACGCGACTAGCCACCCTCCATTTTGTGCTTGCATATTCATCGTCGCACGGCTTTCCTTGACAGCAGCAAGAACCACACCTTCTGCACGATGGAGACCCTAAGTGAAACCCAGTACGGCAATAAAAACCGGGCATTCCTTCAGGCAATGCTTGCAAGGAGTTCCATGACCTTTCGCGAATCGCGACCTGTCATCGCCGCCATCCTCAACGCCGATAATAACGGCAGTTTAGTACGCCCAGAACAAGTGACGGAAGAAACGTTTGACAATTTCATGCGAACCGCTCGAGAAGCTGCATCTCTATTTGATTACGAAATTCGAAGAACGCAACATCAAGTCACCAAGGAACGAGTTTACGCTTTCGTCAATACTGCTTCTGACGCGCAGACGCAACTTGCGACAACATTCAGCCACGATGAACTTGCGTTTATCAAGCGAGCCCTGGAGGCCATGTTCGACAAATACAACACACCGCGAATGGAAGTCATTGCTCTCACCGACATGCAGGCTGTAAAGCTCGCGAGACCCAATCACAGGGAGAGCGCCGTCGACCGAAGCGAAGACGAGCCTGAGCAGTCGCAGGCAATCACAGATAAGGGCCTGAAGCACAGCGAAGTCGAGATAGTGCTACAAAACCTCGTCGGTGGTGGATGGTTTGAAAAGAGCAGAGAGGGGTTTTATTCGCTGACGCCGAGGTCGCTCCTCGAGCTAAGGCCGTGGCTCCTGGGCACATTCAACTATCCGGATGCAGAAGAGGGAGAATGGCAGAGGATCAAGTTTTGCGAGGCATGCAAAGATATTGTGACGGTAGGAGTGCGCTGCGCAGATCCCGACTGTAATGTCCGAGTCCACGCCATCTGCGAGGAGGCTTTTTGGCGAACGAGACGAAACAAGAATTGCCCCGGATGCTCGAAAGAGTGGACGGGAAAATTGTACGTGGGAGAACGGGCGGTAACATCTACGCAAGCATATCAAAGAGGGCGTCGCCAAAGTGGCGGCAGAAGCGGTAATTTGGCGGACGACGTAGTACAGCAGAGCCTGGCTGAATATGAGAGGGAACAATGAAGTAGCAGGAAACATTGATATCGGTACGGAATTGGGAAGGAAACATGTATATTAATGATACCCACACTAGAAATCGATCAGTACAGGCACGCCCGTGCATACGCTTGCACTGTGCAGCTGCACGATGGAAATCCGTGGCGGAGAGGCGCATGTCAAGGGGGGCTGGGCGAGGCCTGTTCGCGCCTGTTCGAAATGTGTGCGAAAGAAAGAACGAAACACACAGACCAGTACGATTTGCCATGTTCTTTTCTAATTCAGTGATGCGGCGACTAATGAAACGACGTACAACCCGCCTCTTTGTTCTTTTACTTGGCGCGCGGTACTGTTTGGGTACAATCACAAGCTTATGTGGAGTTCAGCTGAGATGATGGCTCATGACGTCGCGTCCATACTAAGTTGGTGGCGGTGTCAGGGCGGCCTCTTTCCCAACCGCCGCTAATAATACGGGATCGACCTCTAGCCCCAATACATTTAATTGAACAAGTTTCGAGTGCGAATCATCTCTCAACTTTACCAAACTTCTTCAACACACGAAGCCGTTTAGATACTCTCGAAATTAAGTGCGCTAAAACGCTTCGCAGCCTGCGCCACCCACGATGATCGAATACTTTACCTATAAAAAGGTCAAAAAGCACAACGCTCAGAAGAAGGCGAAGCAAGAAGCGGATGATGCAAAAGCTTCGGCGGATGATGCCACGACTGCCGATGACATTGACCATGGAACTGTCAAACTGCTAAAAGGCAAAGAACGCGACGATTGCCGCGGCGAAGTGGACGCCGTGCTGCGCGAAGACGACGAGCGCTTCATCGCGAATCTCCTCGCCGAGCACGACGGCCCCGCGCCCCCTCTACCTCCCCGCATCGACGTTTCCGACCTTGACTGGCCCTCCGACAACGACGCCGCCGCCGCGGCCCCCGCGGTCGCCAAGAAGGACGAGGTCGCGACCAAGGAGGAAGCCAAGGTGGAGAAGAAGCCCAACCGCTTTTCGCTCCTGTTTACGCGCCACAAAAAGGCCGAGGACGGCCTCAAGCCGCAAGACGCGCAGCTGGCCACCACGGAAGCCGAGCGCGAGAAGAAGGACCTCGGCAACGTGCTGGACCGGCTGAACCTTTCGGCCAAGAACAACAAGATTGTACCCGGCGGCGGCGACTCGGCGGCGCTCCTGGCCAAGTTTACCCAGGTCTTCAAGGACCTCGTCAACGGCGTGCCGACCGCCGTCGACGACCTGACGAGCCTCATTGAGGACCGCGACGGCACCATCGCAAAGGGCTTCGACAAGCTGCCCTCGTCGCTCAAGAAGCTCGTCACGCAGCTGCCCGACAAGGTGACGGCCACGCTGGGGCCCGAGATCCTCGCCGCCGCCGCGGCGAGCCAGGGCATCAAGGCCAACACCGACGACGGCCTCAAAGGCACCGCCAAGAAGATTTTCCTCCCCCAAAACATCATCGAGCTCGTCACAAAGCCCGGCGCCGTGGTCGCCATGCTGCGCGCCATTGTCGAGGCGCTCAAGACGCGCTGGCCCGCCTTTATCGGCATGAATGTCCTCTGGAGCGTCGCGCTATCATGTAAGTCTTTTTTTTTTCCCCGCCCATCCTCACAAAAAAAGTATTGTGGAAATTTTTTTTTGGGTATTTCGCATCGCTGACGGTTGATGGTAGTGCTATTGTTTGTGCTGTGGTACTGCTACAAGCGTGGCCGCGAGGTCCGCCTGGAGCGCGAAAAGACGGAGAATGTGATTGATGGCAGCAGCCGCTTCGAAGAGCTCCCGGACGACCCAATGCTACCTGAACCGTCTCGAGCAGAGGTGACACCTCCGGAGGAGACAACGGCAGCCTCGTCCAGTCGTGAGCTGACCGAGGGAGAGGTAGTGGCGACATCTAGCAAGGCGAAGTAATATGTCCGCATACTGACTCTGATGACGAGTCTAATTACGTGTGATGAAATGAAATACCTAATATAGCACATTCAATAATACCAGGAAGTGAACGACATGCCGAATTATAGCGTGCACATGTTTGCTCATTGCATAAGGGGTCGCGTAACGGGTATCATTATTCGTGGAAAGTGGCCGTAAACGTGACGTGCTATAATGCGGAAGTCTCAATCATCTTCCACCAGCTCTTTAATTTCCTCGCGGCCGGGGGCCAGGTTCACCGCCTCCGTCTTTACATTTGCTCCCCCCAAGACGGAGTCGTGGCCACCGTCTTGCATCCAGAAATCCACCTCGTCAATGATATCGTACACTACGTCCTCTGCCACCTGCTCCTTGTATCTGTCTGCTACTCCCCGCAGCGTCTTCCTTTCAGGCTCTGTTGACACAACATCGAGATCGGGCGGAGGATACCAGAAGTTTGGCCCAAAATTGACCTCTGCCGCACCGCCTCGGAATATGCTAACGGCCGGGTAATACCCAAGCATGCCATCGTCGAGCCCCTCGCGAGCACCAACCTGCGGCATGGGCCGCGAGGCTGGAGGTAAGAAACCTAGTAGGTTCTCGAACGGTGTTCCCATCAGCACACCATTTTTGTATACTTTGATATAAGAGTTCGGAAGCGTTCGGAGGGCAGGTGTGGAGTGTGTTGGATGAGGTGGGTGTGAGTTGGCGCTGGCAGCGGTGGATGGCGACGGATGCATCAGATCCTCCAGCTCGCGCGTAGTGTGATACTCAATCTTCTCAAAATAGGTATGTGCCTTGAAGCGAATGGGAACGCGATCACGGACAATGTTTGGCCCCTCTGGCGTCGGGCGAGGAGGCTCGTCGGCAGCATCAACAGCAGGGTGGTATTGGCCGGCCATGATCTTGCGTTGTAAGCGCTCAGAGGGCAGCTGGATCTCTAATCCGATAACATCGCCTTCGCAGATGCCCTCGCCTGCTGGGAAGAACTCCTTTGGACGGGACATGTGAACTTTCTCCCCAGCTACGTCGCGAATGCCATAACTATAGGCGTCAAACCCGACTGGCGCATCCAATGATGCTTCACGTCTCGCCCATCCCATGCGAACGTGCTTGCCACCGTCCGGCTTCGTCTCGCCCGGTGGCGGGGGACGCACTCCTTGGGTAATTTTGCATTCCCAATACCACCGGCCCTCTCGTACTGCAACATTGGCGCGTGCCATTCGGAAGCCCCTGTCAGTGGTGACTGTTCGGGCTGTTTTGTCAAAAAAGATGTGCGACGCGGCATCCTCAAAGCTAAATCGGGGCCCGAATGGCTCCGATTCTGTCTGGCGATAGTAGATCATTGAAGGAAATCGCGGGTCTGCTATGCAGTGTGTATATCGAAAGTTCTTCTTGTTGGCAACGCTACGAATATGGTCAGCAAATCGCATGTCGGAGATGGCGGCTCATTGTGTGTTGGGTAGCCTACTGGTCAGATGTCTCGAAAAACTCAACAGCATCACCATTGCGCATGATGGCTTCATGATGCTGTGTCAAAACGGGCCCTCTTGGAGGTTCAAAGTCGGAAAGCTTTGGTGGCGCAAGCTTGTAGCGCAACGGACTTGATTCGCTTTGTTCGGTTTCCTTTACGGCGGCCTTGGGGTCAGGGGTCGGAGGTATGCTGTCGCCCTTGGCTTCGCGCTTCTTCAGAGTCTCCTTCTTCACCCTACCAGGCTTCAACCGAGAGGCTTGTCCATCGTCGTCTGTCTGTGAGGGCGGGTCTGCGAATTTCACATCGGGGTTTAAGGGCGATGGCCGCGCAGGACTGTGAACCTCGTCAATGGCACGCTTTTGAGGAATTGAGGATAGAGTCAATGTGGACGCAGGCTCTTGTTTAGAAGTTTCTAAATCAGAGGCCATGATGCGCGGGCGAACGAGTTGAGCAGGTAACGAACGTAAATTGACGAGCTAAACGCGTCGCGACATGAAGCGCTGTGGTTGCGCCGAGAGCTTGCACCCCACCAAAGAAGCCAGAATGGAAGAAAGCTGCGTCATTAGGTCAGCAGGTGCGCTCGGATTCCAAAGATCAACTGATAAAAGGCTTGAGCGAGAGCCAAAGTGGCTTAGCGCATGGCGAATTCGAGCTAAGAAAAAGCCCCCTGTGGCTCCTTCGTGGCGCGAGTCTGCAAAGTGACCAATGACAGCGAGCCGAATGTAATCAATGCCTAATTTACAGGCTTTCTCAGGAGCCGTCAGTGTCCGCGTAGCCTGGAAACCCCACCGGACCAGCCGACCCAGCTTGTATCTTGGTGGTGACGCTCCAGATAATCGGTTGTCGGATCCGTCCCAAGTTTTTGGTGTCCGCGAGAAGCACCAAGTACCAAATAGTATTCGAGACTGCGAAAAAGTCGCCGTCCAAGGTCGAAAGGAGCAGCCAGCGCTGCGAGAGACGACGCGGCAGACTGGGCGAGGAGCCAAAAAAAACTCGTGCCGACTCTGGTGCCATCTAGGATTCTTGACCGCCACCGACTCGGAGTTAACTGGACTCGCTATACTTTGGGGCGGCAGTACTCGTCGCGACTAAATTGGCCACTCGCCTCTCTCGGGTCTAGCTGAACTGACCCAAGGAAAACTGTTTTCATCGCAGCCCGTTCCCAGGACATTTGCTCTCCTGCAGCCACAACAGTCACTTCGACACGGACAGCCGACGCGCTTTGGGACGCTGCTATCGCCCGCTTATCACAGCACTGCGCCTTGTCACGCCATATACCCTGGTTTTGCCTTGGCCACATCTTCGTCGAGGGTGGACACGTTGACGTTGCCAACCCGCCTGGTTGTTTGATTTTGCCAACGCCGGACAGCCGCCACTTGCCTCGGCCTGATCAGCAGTCTTTTCAACTCAGTCGGTTGCAGCCTGTTGGGACTCGTGTGCTGCGCTTCGACGACCTCTAAGAACCTGATGCGTCGTGGGCGCCGGTTATAACACTACGCCAACTGTCGCTAGCGCACCAACTTATCAGCACAACCATCCTATTGACGAAGTAGTCTTGACCCAATCATGGCTGATGCCTCACGACCAGCGACAACCGTTTCGCATCCGCGAACAGCCTTGCCTTCGCGGCCCCTCGAAAGGGGCCGTGAAAGCTCAACTACCGCCGCTTCCTCGCGACCATCACCCGATGGCGAGAACCAAAGACAACCCCTGAAGAACGGAAGCCGAAGTCCAAGCGCAATCAGCGCCACAGAACCATCTTCTAAAGGAGCTGGATCCAAAAAGAAGCAACAGTCTGGTTCCTCGTCGGGCCATGGCCAGATCTGCAGGTATGCAACCCTTGTCTTGACCGTAAATAGGATCATAGCTAACACATCAACAGCAACTGCGGAACGACAGAAACACCGCTATGGAGAAGATCTCCGCAAGGTGCTACCATCTGCAACGCATGTGGGCTCTATCTAAGAGCCAGAAACTCGGCCCGACCAACAAATTTAAAGAAGCCACCAAAGGTAGTCTCTACGGAACTACCTTTGGCAAGCACATTAAGAGCCGGCGACTCCGGACAAGACTCCACGCCCAAAGTCGCTGGTGCCACCTACGTTGCTGCGGAAAAGACGCCATCGGGGACATGCCCGGGAGGTGGACGTTGTAACGGGACAGGCGGCGCGGAGGGCTGCAATGGTTGCCCAGCATATAACAATCGCGTTTCGAAACTCAGCATGCTACATAGGCAAGGTGGCTGTCAAGGAGGAGATGAGACAGCTAGCGATGGTCCAGCCCCCATTGACGTGAATGCGCTGCAAGCGCAAAGCCAACAGTCATCTGTTATTGCTTGTTCGAATTGTGGTACTACGATCACGCCGCTTTGGAGAAGAGATGGAGAGGGCAATATGATTTGCAACGCATGCGGTAAGTAGGCGATGAGTCTATCTGATCCTTGTATGCTAACGCGAGATCTCTGCAGGCCTGTACTATAGGCTCCATGGAGTCCATCGACCAGTGACAATGAAAAAGGCAACGATCAAAAGACGCAAGAGGGTCATTCCTTCAAATCAAGAGGAGGAAGGCGAAGATGGGGATTTGGTGATGGACTCACCCAGCAACGAGACTACACCCGAACGAGGCACCATGAATGATGACGGGTCTATTAATCTCGGACTACGTCGAAAGCCCGAAGACCCTGTGCCAATGGATTTGGACACGCCACGACATGAAGCGAAGCACCCATCACCTCTTCCAGTGCCATTACCGTCTGCATCAGACTTGGCAGCCTATCGCCAAACGCCGTCCTCAACTCGAAACGCGCAGACTTTCTTGAATGACGAAAACCGATTACCACCTCTCACGTCAATGACAGCCGGCTCCGAAAGACAGTCGTCATTGTCGCCGTCTTCATTCATCTCGCCTCGTAGGAAAAGATCATTTTCCGCCACAGATTCTGCCTCTGTTGTCGGCACAGAGGGAGGCCACGACAGTGCCAAGCGCGTGTCTTCCATTAGGGATATACTGAATCCAGCGTCAAACTCGACTTACGAAGCAAGAGGTAGCAAACCAGAGTACTCACTTGCGCCGCTGAGATCTCCGGCTGAAGGCTTTACGCCAGTTAATCGCCCAAGTGCGTATTCTTCACGTGATGGCACCCCGACGCACAATACTCAGGAAAACGACCAAAGAGCAAAACGAACGCAGCTGCTGGAAAGAGAGACGGAAAAGATGCGTGAGATGCTCGCTGCAAAGGAGCGAGAGTTGTACAAACTCAGGTCCAGCTGATTGAGGACTGATGGGTCACGGCCGCACGCAGAGACGGCTCGACGGCAGAGGAACGATTAATGACTCTCTTCTTGTTTTATGGCACGGAGCTAAGGGCACTGGAGAATGCATAGCTACATGGTGCAACGGTTGACGGCGCTTTGGTATCCTTGGTTTTACACCATGATTTTTTTTTTGGAAGTTTGCTTTGAGAGAAGTTGGGCAGCTGATACGACTGGGGATGGCAGAATGCGAGACTGTAACAGAGAGAATTGGGAATATGAATTGTTTTCTTGTATTAGTTTAGATGGAAAAGGTCCGCACCAAACTGTTAGATGGACCCATGGCATGGGCGGTACCGTGGTTATAGAAGACCTTTTTACAACCTGATTGATGCTAATGAGACATTTTGGTGATTGTAAAGCCACGCCAGTGTGCAATGATTGTGCTGGAGAGCCTCTGAAGGCGAACCGAGGCCAGACAGATTGAATCACATCAGTGTGCTGGTATGCGTGGCACGTGCTGCGGACGCATCGATACTGCGAGGCCAAGCTGCGGTGCGAGGGTCCGGGGATGTGGATCCGTCGACCATCGACCAACTCGGCGAAGACGCGCAAGTACGAGTGAGCATAATTCGCAAGGCTAGGCTAGCATGAAGGAAAAAAAGGCCAGTTGGAGGCGTGAGGAGGTACTTGGTTAGTTTCAGCCACTCCGCGACCGGGAAGGTTCCAGAGCCTTGCGAAGGTTTGCAGGGCATTGACGCCGTCCCCGCGCTTGGATGAGCACGAGGGGACGATTCTGTATTATTAATGCTGCATGCACGAAGCCACTGACCATCAGCCTCACGAGGCGCCATTGAGGCTGTTGCTATGATGCGCATGTGTATCATTCGAATTAAGCCATCAACTGAGACTGAAGGACAAGATGGACAATATGCCCTGGTGAATGACAACTGACTATAGTTGCAAGCCTACGGGACGTTTGACTCCTTTCCGGGAATTTTTGACCTTGAAAAGTATAAGCATGACGAGGCCGGCTTCGGCGTACGCCCAGCGTCAAGACGTAAAAGACGAGAAAAAGAGTAAATAGTGCTCACGAGGTGGTAACTATACAGACTCTTTGCTTGCAGTTTTGAGCGTGACCCAAGGCACCTTGGCACCATCCTGGGGTTGTGCATTGCCGATCGAATGGCGTGGGGGTGCAGTTGGAGTCATCTGAGCATTATTAGTTATCAATCTCGGCAAGCGTCGGCGCGCCTCGTTGAAACTATCCGCGACTACGCTATCTCTTATTTTTTTTTAAACTTTTTTTTTGGGTTGTGCTTGGGCCCCGAAGATAGGATCCGCGGAGTACTCGATGCTGGAAGCCGCGTGGTGGAGAGGTGGCCGGGCCGATGACTGGCCGAAAGGAGGAAGATGCAAGAATGTGATGGAGTGTTCTAGTGGTTTTGGTCGAGGTGGTCGAGGCTTGACTGAATCGTGCATCACAAATTTTGTATGAGTTACAGTGAGTTTTGAGCGAGTTTAATTGAATCGTGAACGCGCATTGTTAGGTTTGCCAATGGTACGTGAATGAAAGTGTCGGTATTGCGTGCCCATGTATCCGGACATCCGCAAGTAACCAGACATGAAGTGCTCAGTTCTCAGTTCTCAGTCGCGGCTGGCAAGCAGAATTCGGCTGGGCGCGGTGCTCCGCAATTAACGGTAGGGGCTGACGATTATTTCCACGGTATAGTTGGTTGGGGCCAAGTGGCAGAGCCGTTAGTTACGTCGTAACTATTTAATAACTAGGTGCATTAATATGATGCAGTTGGTGGTGGTAACTAACTACTCCAGGTACTCTCCGCCCAACATGTCAAAGCAAGGGCGCAGAATTGACAAGTCGGGCTCCACAGGCCGTCAACCGGTGGGCTGTTTGAGGACCGCTTCGTGCGCCTCCGGATCGGAACTGGACCCGCTGTTGCGTGACTCTGGCTAGCCCGTCCATCTGATTGGAGCGTTTCAGGAGTACTTGGGCACTGCTTCTGGCGTTATGCTGGTGGTTTACAGGGGACTTGCAGCGGCTCATGGGACAAAATTTCCAAAGTACAGGCCTCGTCGCGCTAAATCATGCCCTCCTACAGGCCCACCCTGCTATAACCAGTACCTGCAACCCTCTGTAAGCCACTGACCGGTCTTCTCTCCTCTCCTGCCCCAAAATGCCCCAGAATGCCCCAGAAATGCTGGCCGTTTAAACAAAACTCACCACCATCCTCGGTCCCCGTTGTCAACGACTCTTCCGTATTCTTCGCATCAACATTGTCTGCCCTCGATTTCTTCACCTTGCCCATCATTTCTGACGAATTACTCAGGTTCCCTTACTTATACATCATCATTACTTTCACTCTTCTCTAGCTCTTATCACTCTCCACTGCTTCATCTACCACGCCCTGCTGTATACACGCCGTTTGCACCGGCCAACCAGCTTACACACTTTTGACTTTTGACAACAAGTGCGCCCTTGGATCCCATTCCGCTATCGTGCCTTGCCGATGAGACACTCTTTCCCGCCTTGATCTCGCTCACGCCCTTGCTGAGCCCCTTTCTCCATCCCCCCCAGCCATCACTTGCACTCTTAGCATGTCTGGCTCCATGGACGAGTTTGTCCACTGGGACGAGGCTGGCGCTGCCATTGGCGGCACCGCCGACTTTCAGCTCGACACCGAGAACCTCGACCTGGTTCTTGAAAACGTCGACGAAGATGACTTTGGCTTCTCTGCCCTCCAGCACTACTCTGGCGACGCCAACCTGGATCTCTTTGCCATCCCCGGCGTCATGACCGATTCCATCCCCGACGCCTGGTATGAAGCGCCGCAGGTCGCCTGCACCCACTGTGCTGCCGGAAGCCTTGCTTGCAAAAAGATTCGCGAAGGTAGTCACAAGGGTTACTGCACCAGCTGCGTTGCCCTCCGCGTCGAGTGCAGCTTTGCCGGGGCTCTGGCCGATACCAACATCGCCATCGAGCCATCAGCAACCTTCCCTTCGAACCCTTGGTCCGTCACCGGTCAACACTCCAATCCCACACACTCTAGCTTTGCCAACTTCAATGCTGCGACTATTCCGGCTCCAGTTCCAGTTCCTGCTTCTCAGTCTGCTGAGAATAACGTCATCTTTGCCCCGGTGCCCATTGCGCCACCCAAGATTGGCGCCCGTTTCTCTCGCGAGTCTGTCCGCATACTCAAAAACTGGCTCTCTACTCACACCAGACATCCCTACCCCAGTGAAGAGGAAAAAGAGATGCTGCAGCGTCAGACTGGTCTGAACAAGACGCAAATCACAAATTGGCTTGCCAATGCCCGTCGCAGAGGCAAAGTTCAACCCCCTCGATCAGTCTCCCCCAACATCAGAAACTGGTCCAGCTCGGGTTCAATCGACATCCCGCAACGTCGCGGAACACCTGCCCTCGAAGCCATGAACCCCCTGCAGCGTTGGCAGGTCTCTCCTCCTGAACACGAACCGGCCTCGGTCAGCGCCATTGCCAGGGCCGTTACCGCTTCGTCTTCTGCCCTCTCCTCGGGACTCAACTCGCCTTACAGCTTCAACTACACTGATGACGGCTCCAACAGGTCGCTTTGCAAGGAGTCTTCGACATCTAGTGTGGGAACATCGCAGTCTAGCAATGGTTCATTCGGTTCGGCATATTCTCACGGCTCCAGACACTCCTGGGGGTCATTTGGCTCTGCGCCCTTCAACAGCCGAGGCCGCCGCCGTCGCCGTCGCCGGGGCGCCACCAAGCCCGATGGTGACGCCAATCCCTCTGCACCATTGAAGACCTTCCAATGTACTTTCTGTACCGAAACGTTCAGAACAAAGCACGACTGGCAAAGACACGAGAAATCTCTACACTTGTCTCTTGAACGATGGGTCTGTACCCCTCATGGGCCTCGCGTCATGAATTCGGAATCAGGACAAATGTCTTGCGTCTTTTGCGGCATTGCCAACCCAGATGATGCGCATATTGACTCGCACAATCATTCTGCTTGCCAAGAGCGCGCCATTGAGGAGCGGACATTCTACCGCAAAGATCACCTTAACCAGCACCTTCGATTGGTTCACAATGTCAAGTTCTTGGACTGGGCGATGAAGCCGTGGAAGATTGCGACGCCAGAAATCCGCTCACGCTGTGGTTTCTGTGGCATTGTGATGGATTCTTGGACTATTCGTGTAGATCATCTTGCAGAGCATTTCAAGACTGGTTATTCCATGGCTGATTGGAAGGGTGACTGGGGTTTCGAAGTGCCCGTTCTCGACATGGTTGAAAATTCCATCCCGCCCTGTATGCGACCACTCAAATTTCCCATAGATAAGATTGCGACGTCTGACCTTTGGCAATAGATCTTATTCATCATGAGCGAACTTCGCCTCTACCCTATGTTGCCCTCCAGTCTCCGCCTGCGTCTCCGCGTAATGCGTACGAGCTCATCAAGCTGCAACTAGCCAACTTTGGCTCTTCACACTGGGAACAGTACGGAAAGAACCCGACCGACGACGAACTCTGCCTGGAAGGATGCCGTATCATTTTCGCTTCCGAATTGCTGTCTATACAAGGCATCGCCACCCAAGTATCCTGGCTTCGTGACATTGTCATGAATGATGAAGAGATTACCCGTCAGGCCAAGTTTGGGCCGCTTCTCCGTGCCGCTGAGCTTCAGAGTCTCAAGATTAACGGCAAGGACAATCTTTTCGAGGAGTGCCCGATGGAGATCCAGCTTCATCAGTTTGTCAAGGCCAAGAGGCTGCTGGGCTTGATTGCCATGGATGACGAGCTGCAAGAAGAGGCCTGCCGAATTGTTGGTCGTGTTGAAGAGATTTGCACTTTTCCTTCCGAGGCTGTTGCCAATTGGCTGCTTCGGCTGATCAAGCGGTCGACCTCTTGGTTGGCCCGCTTCCGGCGCCGCGCCCATCTGCCCAGAACAGAAGATATCAAGAGCGACACCGTTCGTTCCAAGGATCTTACCTCCATCGACTCAACAATTCACAGCTATTCGAGATTGGAATGTGAGCTTGGTGATTACTTGAAGGCCCAGCGCAGCTTAGGCAAGGAGCCCACCGACGAGGATCTCCAGCGTCAGGCGCGTATTATCATTTACGAGTTCGACGATGGATGGAACCAGACGGCAGCCGACAGCATGCAGTGGTTGGACGCTTTCAAGGAACGACATGCGCTGATAGAAAAGACGCCAGACAGCATGGCCAAGACATCCCCGGAACAGTCTGATCAAGCTACGGCTGTAGCTTCACCCAGTTCACAGTGGGCAGCGCCAGGCAATAGGTGGCCAAGCGTCGTGACTGCAAAAAATGTCGAATCCGCCCAATTCGGCAAACACAGTAGCGCTCCATCGTTCCTCAATGATGCAAATTGCTACCGCCGTCTTGCCAAGGAGCTGAAGAGATGGGTCGCCTCGACCACGTCGCGCAACAATCCCAGTCGTCATGTCCCGACAGACGAGGAGCTGCGCTATCAAGCACGATGGATCGTCTACGACGGTGACGACCCTTGGAACCAGACCGCAGCAGACAATGCCGAGTGGCTGCAGAGGTTCAAGCGTGACGTGGGCATCACCGAGGACGGCGGGCCCGGCCTGCCGGATAGCTACGCTTGGGCCATGGAGCAGGGCGGTACCGGCTTCGCGCCGCCCTACGCCTGCCCCAAGTCGGACAACATGGACCCGTTTGCCGGCGCCGTGCCCGTCGAGATGCGCGACGGCGCAAAGCCCTTCCTGGCCGGGCCGACGGCCGCCAACAGTTTCCTCGACACGCTCGCGGAGCCGCACACGCGCCCCGCCAAGGTATTTTGCTCACGCGCGCTCGAGTCCCGCCTGCTACAATTTGCCGAGCGCCACGCTCTCACGCACGGCGACATGCCCGGCGACGTGGCGCTCCGTGCAGAGGCCAGGCAGATTCTGCAGACAGACTACACGGCTGCCGACGACGACATGCTGCTCGGCAAGTTCAAGGAGTTGCTCTGCGAGAAGATGCCATTCCTCGAGCCGCAGACGCAGCAGCCAAGCACAGACGCAGCAGCGGCGGCTGCGGCGGAGGATGCGCTCGTGGCGGCGGACACGGACCTAGACATGTTGCTGCACAGCATGGACTTTGACATGGAGCCTGACTTTATGAGCAGTGCCGTTGTCGGCACAGATGGAGAAGACGGTGGTGCGTCGCTTCTCTGAAAGGATATGGTATATAATTTTTTTTTTTGGATTTTTGCTTTGCATTTTGTTTTCAACATTGATACCAAAAGGAGGCATAGGATGGCATCTGTACATCTTTGGATGGGGGGGAATCTGCGGCGGATGCATTGCATGATGTTTCTTTAACAAGTGTTTCAAATTAGGACTGGATTTATTAGATTGACGGTTTCTTCTCTTATTAACTCTGTATGTTTTTCGACACGTAAAGTGCGACAATACACGATGGACGCTCTCCGCTTTATCATATCTTCTGATGCCAAGTCTTTGTGCTTTTTTCGACGTATAACCGGCCCACAAACATTTTTGCAAAATCACCTCGGACTTGACTTGAGGAGTAGATAGTGATTGAAGCTATTTCATCGACTTCAGTCTCTGAATATGTGGTTGTCTCTGTGCTCAAAGCCACTCACGCCGCAAACTGAACTCGCCTCGCCTTGGCACACGGCGTCAGTAAAAGCTGCGCACAATTTCTTGCCATGTCCGCCAAAACATTCCTATACTGGGCCACGTGTAATTGCGCAAAGAGCAAAGTCTATTAGCCCAAACAAATTTGCTGCCACACAGTTCCTCCATATTGAGATCGTTGCACCCGCACCCGCTGCTCTATCTTATTCTAGCCAAATAAGTCGACCTCGATGCATCAAAGGATCCCATCCACCAACGCCACAAAGCTCGTGTAGCTCAGTTGGTTAGAGCGTCGTACTAATACCGGATGAGCAATCGTCGACTATTGGTGATGCGAAGGTCGTAGGTTCAATCCCTGCCATGAGCACGAGAAAAAGGATGGGGTCGTGGATTTCTTTTTTTGTGCCTTTGTCCTGCCTCCTCCACCAAGGGTGGGCTGATATGGCGGCGGGCGTCGGTGGTGGATCGGCGGGTAGCTAGTTACTGGAGAAGAAACCCAGGATGGCGTTCAAACCCTATCGTGAGCAATACAGAGAAATGTGTTGAATTTTTTTTTTTGAAAGTATGGGAGCCTGTTGTTGTTGTGTGTGGTGTTGATTGTATCTGAGCTGGCTTGACATTCGCTCGTCTGAGAGGCTTACTCGCATTATGACAAGCACAACCGCATCACGAATCCGGGGGACCTGGACATGTTCACCAATATTAGTACCTGCCACATATGTGAGGCTGAATTAGACGAGGTAGAGATGAGATGAAGCCCTCGCCGTCTCGTTCATAGCTCTGAATTGTCTACTTATTTAGCAAATTAATTAGAAGACGCTGTTGGCTCATGCCCCAGCAAGTCTCGGAGCAACTTGAGAAGATCCAGGTGGCTGACGCCATACTCCAAGCGCAAGAGGAGATGCGCTCATCACTATGGCGGATAGGTAAATCCGCTTTCCACATCCCAATTATGCTTGTATTCAGTGATTTTCTGACGCTGTGTCTTGGCGAGCTCCGCAGTGCAGTGATGCCGGCCTGAAGACTGCTGTCCTAGTGCAGGCTCTGGCTTGGTCGGTTGACTGTAGAACACAATTATTCTTTGTACGGTAGTGCAGATTCAGACCCTTTGTAATTTATCCATATAATTCGCCTTGATTCCATTGTGTCTGTCAGCCAGGTTGGTTGCCCACATCATCGACCCGGTGCGTTGTCGCGCGCGTCTCATTTGGCAGGTGCCAACGAGCCATGAAACTCAACTCTTGGATGAGCTCGCCTACCGACTTTCATTCTTACACATGCACTATTACACATATTCTAGCGTCGTACATTATCATCAAAATGGTTTATCGCTACACTCTTCCAGCTCAGCGCAGCCCGTATGCTTGTCAGCAACGTGAGATTTGTCTCCGCAGCCAGACAATCTCCAACGCCATTGCAAGTTCACCCGGACTCAAGCGCGCAAGCCTTTACGCACATAGATCTTTGAATCCGAAAGAGGCTTCACTCGACTACAAGCCACGGGCCGAAGAGCTCGATAAGGAGAATATCAAAATCACAACCTATTCGGTTTCATCGACAAATATCTTCGATGAGAACATGGGCCAATATGACCCCGCCGACCCAACAACCTGGGGCATCAAGCCTCTTCCGCCACTACCCCATGGCTCAGGTTCACGGCAAGCCCTTTCAATTACGTCCAGCTCGGATGACGATGCCACAATGCTGAGGAGCCCAATTCTACCTCCCTATGCGGAGCCCGCAGAGGACCCCAACAACCTCGCTCAGCTCATCGAGGATCATCTTCGAATTGATGACGAGCAGCAAAGTCATACACAGCACCGCACTACGTCTTCGTTCTACCACGACCCCAGCAGCGAGCCTTCTCGAGTGCAATCTCCCATATCAAACGCCAATTTGAATACACTCAGCGTCACGAATCTTGCCAAGTATGGCAAAATAAACGACAGACTTTCCAATCTTCGTTCTGAAACTCCTTCATCGGATACAGGGGATCTACTCTTGCAGGAGAGCGGCGATGCACAAGACGACTCATCTTCGGTAGTCAACAACTAGCGGACACAGCCTAGCAAGATGGTCGAGCCCTATCCGTACGGACGCCAAATCAGACGACATCGATTTGCCAGCTTTCCCTGCGACCTAGACAGTCATCATCATGGCAGAGGATATGATGGAGTGGACGAGACTGTGGTATCGAGCCGACACAGCCTCGCACCGTCCTCAAGTGCATCTGTTGATACTCGCTCACCTCTCCGCAGAGCGAAGCGGCGTGCATCGCATTTTTCTCTTCGCAGCTTGAGTAAGCCATTCTCAAAAAGATCGTTTCTTAATTTGAGGAAGTGGGCCAACTCCATCTACCGCAAGAGCAGCCGTCGCTTCAGCGTTGCGAAGCAGAAGCTCACGCAGCACACAGAGACTGAGCGTCGAAGCTTCTTTGCCTAGAAGGCGAACAAAACATCAGAAACGCTAGGAGACAAATGAAATGGAAACCATGGATGGACAGTCACCACCAGAGCTACTATTGCTGGAAGGAGGGATATGCCAGATACTACATGTTGAAGTGAGCAAAGATTTCAAAGGTATCGGGAGAGCTTTGGAGCTGATTACAGGTATTATTAACTGGCTGAGTTCGTGAGCGTAAGTCATAATGATGATGCGTCAGGGGCTTTATATCCAAGGTGCATAATTACAAGATAGAGAATGAATAGAAGATTAGACAGCCAGCCCACAGTATTTCTGGCCTTTTTGCTTGTGTAGTAATAGCATGATTCTGTAATTAGATCATGTACCTGAAGCTGTCGCCAGAGCCTTGGTGTTTTGCAGAACCAACTAATCTCTCCGCCTCGTCGGGGTCCTCGCCAGCAGCACCGAGACCGTCTCTATATGAGCTGTGAGCATCCTTTTCGGCAAGCTTACGGTTCAAACGCTTCAAGTAGGATCGCAGGACAAAAGCACAAGCGGCAGCTCCGAGCAAGACGACGGCACATACGCGGTGGCCCGTGGTGTAGTATGGCCCATCGCGATCGGGATAGAGTCTCGTGCCGATGAGGGTACCGAGTTGGCCGATGAACTGCATCATGGCAAAGGTGGCGCCACGGTGCGTCTCGTCGGGCTGGCTGTTGATGCCCCACGTAATGATGAGGGTGACGACGTTGAAGAAGCCCATGGCGGCGGGATACACGGCCAGATACCGCACCCAGGTGGGCAGACGGAGAGGCTCGGCAATGCCCAGGACGAGATAGCCCGACGCGGAGCAGAGGGCGTGGAAGACGATGGGAAGCGTGCGGCTGCTACGGCGGTCGGACATGTGCGCGGTGAAGAGAACAATGACAAACGTGAGGAGGTAGGGTGGCGCGGAGAGGGCCTGTGCCGAGAGGCTGCTGTAACCCATGCTGTGGATGATTTTGGGGAGGAATACGGGGAGTGACGAGTAGGCCAGGTTGGCCATGCAGAATATCGCAGAGGCGAGGATAGCAATGGGGTCCAGGACGACGGAGACGATGTTGCGCCACACCAGACGACGCGAGTCTTGCGCGGCGTCGTCGTTGTCGTCTTCATCGCCAGGCTTCTCCCTACGCAGGCGAAGCGTCGCAATCTTGCGCTCCCGCGGCGTCAAATAAGCCGCCTCCTGCGGCGCGTCCGGAACGACACCCCACGCCACGACGCCGGCCAGCACCGACGGCAGGCCCTCTACAAGAAAGAGCAAGCGCCAGGCGGCAATGGGCACCCCCGCGCGGGCGACGACGCGCACAATGACCCACGCGAGCGTCGAGGCGCAGGCGCTGGCGAGGGGCGCGGCGGCGATGAAGATTGCGACGCGAAAGGCGAGCTCGCGGCGGCGGTAAAAGAAGCTCAGGTAGTAGGGGACGCCGGCAAAGGCGGCCTCGGCGACGCCGAGCAGCGCGCGCAAGGCCACGAGCGCCGGGTACGAGGGCGCGACGGCCTGCAGCGAGGCGACGAGGCCCCAGGCGACGACGGCGGTCGAGACGAGGACGTGCGCGGGGAGGAAGCGGTATAGGAGCGACATCCACTCAAAGGCGCTGTAGGTCATGTAAAACGAGGTTAGTGACCACGAGTACCACCCGGCGTGGGGAGGGCTGGTCTGTAGGTCCTCCTCCATGCCTGCTATACGAGCGTTTCCAATGTCTTGAAGCAGAAGAAAAAAAAAAAGGTTAGCTGCAAAACGCGTTTCCACACTGCTCATTTTCTTATTATTGGAGAGAGAGAGAGAGAGAGAGGGATGTGATGAAACATGTTATAACGTACTTGAACGGTCTACAAAGCTGAGCAAGAAGAGCAGCGACAGGAAGAGGACGAGCTTGCGGTCAAACTTGCGCCGCACCGCCGCCTCCTCGTCGGGCGTGTACAGGCTGTAGCTCGCCGCCGTGCTGTTGCTCCGGCGGCGGCGGTGGTGGTGGTGGTGGCGCGCCTTGCGCCGCGTAGTCGATGGGCTCCGTGCGCTGCCGGGCCGCGACGGCGGCGGACCTCCGGGGCTCAGACGACCGCGCATGCCGCGCAGTTGGTAGGCCTCGGCGCCGCCCACCTCGGACTGCAAGTCCACGGCCTCCTCGTCCTCGTCGTAGTCGTCGAGGTCAAAGAGGTCGTCGCTGTCATCATCGAGATCGAGTTCGGCGCCCGTCTGCGCAAAGGACGGCGAGGCCTCGCCCGGCTGCTGCCGGGACGCCATGTCTGACAAGATTTTTGCT
The DNA here is from genome assembly GCA_030782485.1 of Beauveria brongniartii. Taxonomy (NCBI): domain Eukaryota; kingdom Fungi; phylum Ascomycota; class Sordariomycetes; order Hypocreales; family Cordycipitaceae; genus Beauveria; species Beauveria brongniartii. The sequence goes on from JARJPP010000015.1 coordinate 29,376, forward strand.
CCCCCCCCTTTTGAAATGAAAACCTGGCTGGACTGCTTATGAGCAGTGGTAGCAGTAGTGTTTTCCTAGCTCGACAAGAGAGGCTTTTCTCATAAAGAACTCAAAATTTACGATTGTTCAGTTAGAGTGCAAAATCCAATTGGCGTGAAAAAGACGGCCAAGGGCGTCGCGTCGTCAGATTGGGGGGAAGCTGGTAAGAGTTTAGCGTTTCGTGGTTGGCCTGCGGATGGGCAAGCCAGAGGATCAGTGATTGCTCCACACGTGAGGACATTGGGCCGCCGATCAAATAGATGAAGCATCTCGAAATCTATTACCCTGCATGTGCTTCTCGACAAGGATTTTTCGTGTTCTATTATGATAATGGCAAGAAAAGGCTGAGCCTAGGCATCGAGATTCATCGGACGATTTTCGTTTCATGTAGATCCAGACCCTCTCATGGGTGGAGCGCTCGAGTATCGCGAGTCGCGACTCGCAACGTAGCGTCAACAGCGTCACATTAAATGCAGCGATACGTTTCACAGCGCCAACCTTAATTCCACTGTGACCGAGAACAAATCAGAAGATGAGCGAAAGAGACAACAATTCTGGATATATTAAAACTGATGGAGTAAAGTAAACACATGTATCATGACACATCGCACGTCAAATATCGACAGCAACGCCTGCTAAACTTCTCCATGGCCAGCCGACACTCTGGCCAGCCATCTGCGCCACGCGCGACTGACATCTTTCTTCGCATCGTAGACAATGAATAGGCATCTCGTAAGAACATGAGCTGTCTCTGTCTCTTAAATGGCCTGCTCCTGGGCCTGGCCTTCCTTTTTGCTAAACAGGCGGCGTAAACCGGCCTTTGATAGGCGATGCCGCAGAGACGGCCGACGAGTGTTCTCGGGGCCACACTCTCGGCCATTGTCATCGTCTGGGATTGGCGGAGGTTTTATATGCGAGTAGTCCTGGCCCGCCGATGCCTTGGAGAGGTCTTGCGAGGGCCGTGTGCTGCTGTTTGTAGTCAAGGATCCGCGCTGTGCCGGTTGCATCGTGGCCATGGTGGCAGGTCGCTGCGTCTCCCCTTGTTGCGGCTGCACGCGCTCCGGCTCGGATCCTGTTTCTGTCTCATCGTCCGGGTATTCGCGCTCGGTGTCGCCACAGACCACCACGTACCAGCCAATGTCGGCCCCGTTCTGCACATTGTCGCGTAGCGTCGAGAACCAGGCATTCTGGCCGGCCTTGTTTGCCTTTTCGTAGGTAGCCATTTCGGCCAGCACGTCGGCACCAAGGTCGACACGTACGACGTGGTCGGCTACGTAAGCATAGGGTCTGGTTGGGCTGACCGTCTCGTCCGGGTCGTATTCTTCGAGCAGCTTCACTGGCGACCACGTATATTGCAGCACAGGATCGTGAGCTATCGATACTCGCGACGGAGGGAGCGTAAAGTCGTCGTCGTGGTGTTGGAGCGGCGCGGTCGGTTGTGGCGCGTTCTTAGGGTTGGACGCCGCTTCGGCTTCGTCGTCGGAGATTTTGGGCAGAAAGTCAAACGTCTTTGTAAATCTGTCGAGTAGTAGAGTCGCCGTGGTCTCGCCAAGGACCCAGTCGGGGGCGGCATCTTCCAAGTTGTTCAAGATGACGAAGATGCGGAGATCACGGCGGTGCCATCGAAACCCGTGGCAGAGGTAGGTTGGCATTGTGTGTGTGTGTGTGATGGCCTGTCTGGCGTGCGTGAAAACGTCGTCTAACCCTACACCGCGCCAGACGATGCGAGTATATATGGAAACAACCGATAGATGGGAATAATGGCAAGAAGCGCGGCCACAATGGATTGGCGAGAGCGAATAGCGGTTTTGAGCTTGGCTCGATGGTGATGTCCAAGAGCCCCGTTTTGTTGCCGTGATCAGACCCTCGTCGTCTCGAATAGATGAATGGACCACCTCGCAGCAAAAGTGGCAGGCTAGAGGTCTTCTGATAGGAGAGCTGAGAGAGAATTGGATAGATTTGCAAAGAATTGTTTGTTGGCAGTCCACAAGGCTGATTGATTCGGCGTTATGGCGGGCCGAGTTGAAAGGAAGCTGGTGCAGTGGTGAGGGGATGGCAGATTTGGAGGCAGGTGGAGAATAATGTCTGTGCCTTCCGACGACCTCCACATTGTTGAATCGATGCACTAACAGGAAACTAATCTGCCTTCTGATTAATTATAGCACACTCTTGCACTGACTTGCAGTCCTGCATCGGAATGATTCGGCAAACCGTTGACGCCACCACTCTAAGCCATGCCCAGAGTTACCTAGCTTGCGGATCGACACTCGCAGAGTCGTAATGTCCCTTCACTGTCCGGATAGTGGCACGTCAATCCACTATTTAGTTATGACTAGTTAACTACGACCAGAACTCCAGCCTGGATGTGAAATCGCGGATGCCATGTCTCATTTCAATTAGAGAGCCGGACATGAATTCTGCACCACGTACGCCGATGATAGTCGCAGGTGCGCCCAGGCTCGTTTGTGCTGCATCGGATCTGCGCAAAAGTACCAATCAGGACGAGTCAAATTTCATAGAAGCCATCAAGCTGACCCAACGACTAGCCAGCCAGTGCCCGCGCTAAAAGAAGGCCAGCCGACTCTAGAAATAATTAAGCTTGCCAACCCAGTAGCGATGGGATATGATTTTGTCGTTGCTGGCCGAGATAGCGAGACGGGCTTAACTGGACGCTATCTAGCTACCGTAGCCGCCGCGGATGAAGCCAGCGTTCGTGGCGTACACCCGCTGTAGCTTGGTCGAGCTCGGCGACGACAGCTGCTCCTGGCCTGGCCACTGCGCGGACCAGTTGAAGTGTCTCTACTTATTCACAAAAACAACGGTAGCGAAAACAGTCGTCCTACTTTTTGTCGCCTGATATTTTCAAATTAAAGTCTCATTCATGAATTTGGATCGCATTCGCCGATTGACAAAAGCCGATATTATATGGAGCTCGAGGCGGCTCCGAGGCTTCGCAACGGTAAATAGCACCACCCACATTTGCCTAGTTATTAATAGGCCTCTCAAAAAGCGTCCAGTTGGCCCGCTCTGATCCATTTCACCTGGCACCCTTCTAGAACAGCTCTTTGTTCTTAACCTTGAGTTAATTCCTCTGTTTCAAAAAGGGCCTCGGGCTGTCGGCACTTGCTCAGAACCGTACTAATGGCTAGCCTACAAGTTTGTCGCAACTCGTCGAGTATGCTTCGAGTGGCAACATCCTCACGCCTGTTCGGCCCATGTTCACTTACCCTTTCCGCGGCAAGCCATCGCAATTTTTCTGGCGTAGCGACTGAACATGGCCGTAATCGCTTACAATTCTCGCCACGCTGTACTTCAAGTCAAGCACACCTCGGAGGAGCTGCCTCGCAGACACGGCGTCATGCATATTCGACACGCGCCGCATTGTCGCAGTCAACGAGCTCAATGGGGACTGCTACAGAGACAGAGCCAATCGTCCATCATGTATTCGAAAAGGTCACGGGAACCTGGCAGTACATTGTTGCTGATCCTGCCACTGCCTCGGCAGCCATCATCGACCCGGTTCTGGATTTTGACCTGTATCTGCGGGAAATAAGAACGGAATCAGCAGATGGGCTTCTTTCTATTGTTAGGGAGAATGGCTACAAAGTTGACCGGATCCTGGAAACACATATCCATGCCGATCACATTACTGCCGCGGCCTACTTGCAGCACGCGCTATGTGATGATGGAGACTTCGCACCCAGTATCGGCATTGGAAAGCGCATAGCGCCAGTTCAAAAACTCTTTTCGAAACGATACTGCATTCCAGATGATGAGATTGAAAACGTCCATCAGTGTCTTTTTGAAGATGACGAAATCTTCAACATTGGGCATCTTCAGGTGCAAGCTATCCACCTCCCTGGGCACACACCGGACCACATGGGATACAAAATCGGAGGTGAGAGGATATGCAGCCATGAATTATACTGCGAAATCTAACTCTTGGTCATGTAGACAACATTTTTTGTGGTGATTCTCTCTTTATTACCGACCTCGGAAGTTCCCGGTGTGATTTCCCCGGCGGCAGCGCGAAACAGCTTTACGAATCAGGCCGCAAACTGCTAGGGTTTCCGGACCATGTGAAGATATGGTCTGGCCATGATTATCCCTCTTCTGAGCGCAGCGAGCCGGTGCCTTATCAGAGTGTGGGTGAGCACAGGGAGAGCAACAAGCACTTGATGAAAGGTATTACACAGGACGACTTCATCGCCATGAGGGAGAGTCGCGATGCAACTCTGGCGGAGCCCAAACTTCTTCATCCGTCGTTGCAAATTAATGTAAGGGGTGGAAAACTACCGAAAGTATCTTGGGGTCACCGAATGATTCAAACCCCGATAACGGCAGTCAATGGGGGATGGTAGCCAAGTGGGAAGGGAACTTGTTACATTATTCGCAGACTCATGGAGCCAGGTCTGTTTATGCCTACATACTTGGAGCTCTGAAGAAAATTTCAACACAAAGTAAATGACCACTTTATAAGCTATTTCATCCTCATTTTTATAGCCAACAGGTCATCCTTGTTCCGCCGAGGGAAGACGGAAGGTAATAATAGGTGACTGTCGGGAGGCTATTGTGGATTAAGCAGTTGCATACATCAGCGCTTAACCAAAGACTAATTTTTGACCACTAGCTAAAGAAATATACATGATGACTGAAAGAATAAAAGGATTGACCCGAGACTCGATTGTGAGAAAAGGTCTTCCAAAAAGTCCACGTACAAGAGATGGAGGGGAGGGGGGTGTTTAATCTGCTCGGAGAATTGGAGGTGGTGACTCCCCTACACTTGCCTCTCATGGGCAGAAATCATATTTACAGTTGTTTTGCCGCCTCGATAACTATTTTGGTTTTTTTTTTTTTCATGACTTGCAATCAACCCTTGATCTGCAGCCCTATCTTTCCATTCCGACCGCTGCCGCCCGAGAAGCAGTCTGGGGTTCTCGAGTCCAGAATCTGGTACCGATGGCCGCTGCCCGAGGGGATTATCAAGTCGCCGGAGCTCTTTAAAGCTAATGATGCTTGCGGGGTCGGCGACGCGGTAATAAGAAGGGAAGAGGGTTGTGGTGGCGTCGTCGTCGGGCTTTGCTGGGGGCGGAAACGGGCCGGAGCCATGTGGATAGCCGTCGGCCACGTACTGCCGGAAGCTATTTAGAATGTAAATGTATGGGAACCCAAAGTGCGTCAGTGTGAAAGCCACGCGGGGAGCGCAGTAGATGCCTGCATCGGCCGTGTCGTACACGATGACAGTGTCGTCGGCGCGGATGTCAAGGCGTTTCATGGCCGCCGCGAAAACTTGGCATGTTGGCAGCATGACTGGGTAGCTAGAAGTAGTGTCTCTGATTTCATTTAAATTGAAGAAGCTACAATGCTCATGGAGATGATGCGGGGGGTGGTTAGCTAGCTTGTATTATCGTGTTGTTGTGCGTATTTGGTTGATGCTCACTTACACCGAGTTGGGGAGGTGGCTACGCTCAAAAGACGCCAACGCAGCATCTTTGCCGGCTGCAATGCAGACGACGCGATTCCTCCGCTCGGATAATGTGTTTAAAATGTAGTGTAATTCTGCCGGGGTGATTAGTATGGATTCGACTGCCTCTAATGAAACGACTGCCATGTTGTTGAACGTGGCGTATATCACTAGCTTTTTTTTTGCACTGTATCAATTTTCTGCGTCTACACTCGGAAGCTGCTTGGTATTGTAAATATAGTAAAGCCCCAATTTACAAGCTGCAACTAATTCTTGCAATCATGCCATTGTCGGGAGTCGGCGGTCGATTCCGAGCCGCAAATTATCAATCGCCGATTGCTGTTCCGGCACGGAAATCAGGGGGCCGGCCTTGCAGAGCTTTGATGCCAGAAATTCAATGCGGCCGGCCCGCGCCGACAAGCCCGAACAGCGAACTGGAAATTGCATGCATGTACACAAGCGATTATCACTAATGTTTCCAATTTTGAATAATTTTTATTGCGTTTTGTTTTCTCCTCTTCACGTTCTTTTTTCATCTGTCTTGCCTCCAATTAAACCCCCAACTATCCTGCAGCAATCAAGTCTTCTGACTCACCCTCCTGAGCCAAAATATTTCAACCCAGGATGCAGCAGCAGCAGCAGCAGCTCACCAGTCGCGTGGCGCGAGCATCACGCGGAATCCTCCTCGCCCGCCGCCCTCTGAGCCCAAGACTCGCCAAGAGATGCTTCGCAACGACCTCCTCGGATGCGCGCCCCGTGAGTGCGAATACGACGAGGAGCCACAGAGTCGTCGTAGTCGGTGGCGGCTCGGCCGGCTCCAACGTGAGCCACCAGCTGCTTCGCTCCGGCAAGTACAAGCAAGGCGACATTGCCGTCGTCGACCCGGCCGAGTGGCACCATTACCAGCCCGGCTGGACGCTCGTGGGCGGCGGCCTGGCGCACAAGAACGACTTTCGGCTCCGGCTGGCCGACATTCACGATGCCAAGCTCAGCGTGTACCAGAACCGCGTGGCCGGGTTTGAGCCGCGAGAAAACCACATTGTGCTGGAGAATGGCGACAGGCTCGAGTACGGCCAGCTGGTCGTCTGTCCGGGCATCAGCACAAACTACGGCCAGATCAAGGGTTTGCCGGAAGCACTGGCGGACCGGGGCTCCAACGTGTCGTCCATTTACAGCTACGACCACTGCGACAAGGTGTTTCCCGAGATTCAGCGCCTCCGCGGCGGCAGGGCCATCTTTACGCAGCCGCTGGGGCTGATCAAGTGCGCGGGCGCTCCGCAAAAGGCCATGTGGCTCGCGCTCGACTACTGGAAAAAGGCCGGCCTTTTGGATTCCTCGTCGTCGTCGTCGTCGTCGTCGTCGCCCATCCGCATCTCCTTTGCGACGGGCCTGCCCAGCATGTTTGGCGTGCCCAAGTACAGCGCCAAGCTGGCCGAGCTCGCGCAGGAACGCGGCGTCGAGGCGCTCTTCCAGCACGACCTGGTCGAGGTCGACGGCAGCGGTGGCCGGGCCACGTTTGCCCTCCCTGATGGGTCGCGCACGACCAAGTCCTTTGACTTTTTGCACGCGTCTCCCAAGATGGGCCCTCACGGGTTCGTCGCGCGCAGCCCGCTAGCCGACGCCGCGGGCCTCGTGTCGGTCGATGCCGCGACGCTGCGGCACACGGCCTACGACAATGTGTGGGCGCTCGGCGACGCCGCCAGCCTGCCGACGTCCAAGACGGCTGCGGCGATTACGGCGCAGGCGCCCGTCCTGGTCGCGAACCTGCTCGGCGCGGAAGAGGGCCGGGAGCAGCCGCAGGCGACGTATGATGGGTACACGTCGTGCCCGCTCATTACCGAGTACGGCAAGGTGCTGCTGGCAGAGTTCAAGTACGGGCCGGAGCCTAAAGAGACGTTTGGCAGGCTGCTGGGCGTGGACCAGGTCGAGCCACGCAGGGCGTTTTATCATCTCAAAAAGGACTTTTTCCCGTGGGTATATCGGAAATTCATGGTAAAGGGCACCTGGGCCGGGCCCAAGGGATTTATTCGATAAGGCCTACACTTGTGTACACCGCATTTTACGGCAGTCGAGAGGTGAGTCAAGGACACCACGCAAATTGCATTTCTTATCCCTTTGGCAGTAGAGAGGGAGGGAGCTCCAAGGTCACGGACAAGGGGGTTTAACCAATCACGTATAAGTAGATCTAGAGGTGCTAATATTAGCTAGTTAATTAAACTATAATAGAAGTACTAATAGATTTCTAAGGAATAAATAGCTATATTATATTATAACTAAGCTATATTTTAACTAGTACTAGTTTATTACTAAAATACTTTGATAAAAGCTTTTAATGGCTTTTACAATATATCTTATTAACTTTAAGTTTTTAATAAATATAGGACTTGGTTGATTTCCTTTTATAAATATAAATATATTGTATTCTAAGTAGAAATATATTATTAAATTAAACTGATTTATAGTTAGTTTTATTATAATGATAAACTTTAAAGAGGTTATATAGTATAATAAATTGTAAAATACATATATAGGATAGATTATAATATACCTTACTAGTAGCTAGGCTTATCTAAATCTTGATAGTTATTTCCTATAAAGACTATTACGTTGGAAAGGTAACTAGCAGTCTCTGGCGTGTTGTTACGCCTACTTCTGACCTATTATAGGTCTAAAACGTGTCCAAGATATCCCTCTGTGGTTCATCCAGTATGGGCGGCAAAATGGGCAGGTTTGCGGGCACCAATAATAAGGCTTCCGCCGTCGAGGAGCGTCTAGGCAGCAGCGCAGGTGCATACCAGCCACCCTGTTGCATCCATGGATCTGGAGGGTGCGTATAAAGCCCTCTATAGTAGCTCTTGATTTTTTTTTTTTTTTTTTTTTGCTTCTGCATGAATCAAACCAGACACAAAAGCAATGGGTAAAGATTCCAAGAAAAGGGAGTCCCTTGAGCTCTGGCAGATCGAGGACTTCCACTTCAATGAGTACTATACACGGAGGGAGCACGACGGCCGTGTGTACTACACTAGAAACATCAGCCGGGACGATCTGCCTGAGAGTTTCTGGGAAGTCGACTGGTACGCAATCCCATGCTCTAATGAATGGGCCTTGTGGTTGTACTCAACTGTTTTACCACTACAGGAAGCAAGCGCGAGAAGCTCGAGAGGCGTCGGAGCGCCAAGCCACTTCTTCAGGTTATTCAGCCCGCGATGCCCGAGGAAGAAGCGACGGAGGACTGATCTCGCAGGAGATTGCAAATAATCCAAACATTGGTCTAGTCACCAGCTCTGGATCTTTGGCGCAAGACAAACGCAGCGGCAAGAAGAAGCACAAGGAAAGTGAGGAGAGCACGAAGAAAAAGAAATGACAGTGCGTTTGAACAGAATTACGGTCGCGCTGCGCAGTGCTTAAAGAGAAGCGTATTCCGTGTATCTATGTAGCATGTCAATTAAAAGTGAATGAATTGCAAGCACATCTCAGCTAACGCTGCTGGCTTAGCGTAGCATAGCACGGCTTCGCGGGCTCCAAATTCGAAATCCCCTGAACCAAATCACAGTGAACAGCATCGTTGCATTATCTTGGTGCGACGCCAAGGTTACAGTGGTGTAGTAGGTACCTACCCGACTTACCTTCACTGCCACCCACTGTCATCTGGTGGCTTTGACTGCTAACGTTACCATGCAGCCGTGGAAGCTAGTGGCAGTATAAAAACAGTGGGCCCGGCCAGCTATATCAGGGGCAAACGGGCATCACAAGCTGCCAGGCTTGCTAACTAGAAAAATCTATCCCCAACAATATCGTAAAAGGATGGAATTTCACAGAATCACTTGTGCCTGGTTATAATGGATTGCATGCCGCCTGAAACGATGCCTGAAGCAGCAGTACCAGGACTAAGCGACACCGCGTTGAGCGATACCTCATCCCTAGTGGCCGCTATCGAGAGCGAAGACAACAAATTGGTGTCGATGCACTACGAGAGGTTGAAAGAGGATGTTTACGCATCGATAAAGGCCCAGAGACGCCAGATCGAGGCCTTGATCTGTAAACTCTTTCGAGTTCCGGAATGCCGCGTTGTTCCGTCTGAGCTCTGGGGATTCGGTAGCTTCAACGTCGCAGTTCTCGTCCGCCTGCCGCGCAAGAATGTGTATTTACGCCTCCCTTTTCTACACAAGATAGGGGAACAGCATTTCCCTGGCAACGCGGAAGAAAAGCTCCGCACAGAGATTGGAACCTACCTGTGGCTACATGAACATTGTCCAGACGTGCCGATCCCCCAATTACACGCCTTTGGATTACCTGATGGCTCCATCGTATGATTGCCTACCTATAGTATCTCGCGTGCTCTTGGACTAAGCTGACACTCAATTTCCTCTTTAGTATACGGCTCTCGATCTTGCGCCCTGGTGGCAAAGGATTCCACGGCAGCTCAAACGGATGTTTGCGACGCTACTCGGCCGGCCTAAGCCTATACAGCATGTGGCTAGTTCGGTGCGGCACGGCCTTGCGTCTGGATTTCTCATCATCAGCGAAGCACAAGGCAAGAGTCTTATGTGGACCTGGAATAAGCATTGTCGAGACAAAAGCTATAAAGATAACCTCTTTCGCGGGCTGGCGCGTATTGCTGTGTCGATGAACAGCATTCCACAAAAAGAAATTGGCTCACTCTCGCTCCAGACTGACAACAGCACCATCTTACTACGAAATCGGCCACTAAATCTATACATGCATATGGTAGAGAATGCTGGTATTCCCTCAGAGATCCCTCGCCAGCGGACATACCTCGAGGTAGAATCATACCTGTCGGACTTGTTATCGCTACAAGATTCTAAGCTACGACACCAACCAAATTCAATGGAGAATTATGAGGATGGCCAGAGACAAATGGCTGCTCTCACTGGCTTACGAGCAACCATGCATCTGTTCCTAAATCCCAAATACCGACAGGGCCCTTTTTACCTTGGCCTAAGCGATCTGCATCCAAACAACATATTTGTGGATGACAAGTGGAATATCAAGACAATCATCGACTTGGAATGGGCAGGCACCTTACCTGTCGAGATGCAAACCCCTCCATACTGGCTTACATCTAGGACAATCGACGGGTTCAAGGAAGCAAGCCACTTTCAAGAGTACAAAGAGACACTCGAAGAATATCTAGCGGTGTATGAGGACGAGGAGTTGAAACGCAACGGGTCATCGTGGCAGGCAGATATGCAACGTCAAACGTGGGAGAAGGGGAGTTTCTGGTTCTTCCACGCCGTCAGAGATTCAAAGGCCATGTACAACCTATTCAATAGGCACATACAGCCCATGTTCAACGCAGAGCATCCTGAGATGCAGATTTATGACGACGTCTTGTACTGTTATTGGGGCTACGGTGCGTCAAACCTGATAGAGAAAAAGTTGAAGGACCGGCAGGCATACGTAAAGGACCTGAGAGAAGCATATCATGCAGAGTCAGACGATGACTCAATCTAGGCGTCGTAAGGAGTTGTCATATGCGCGACAGTTTGCAGAGGTGTCATCAATAGCTAAATCTTGACTTGACGCGTCATTTTGCGCATGATTGTTTTTCACTGTCGGATTCGTGGTGATGAAAGACGGTTTAAACCAAGTCAACCATTTGTCGGGTAGGAGTGAGGCAGAGAGGATCGAGTCAGACAAAACTTGATGAGAGAATTTGATATGTTTGGAAAATTTCATTTTATTTCCTCATTTAAATTTGTAATATAATTTTGTACCTAATCGCACGTGAGGGGTGTATTCAGTTTCGTGCTTGACTGACCTCTCGACTGCCAGACATGTACAGTGGGTGTAGGTTGGCAGATGATAGTTGGTATTGCAATTATAAGAAGCGGCCGGTTATTCCACAAGAAATTTATTTACTGCACGTGTTTTACAATACATTCAAGAAACGATGGATAAAAAGGCCATCCCCCGGTAAATAAATAGTAACAAATAGTAATAAATAGAGACAGACAGAATTATCAAGGCACACATCTCGAGTCATGGCAGTTTAGCCAAAAAGAGTTCGTTGCGACGACGTAATTACAGTGGGGGTGTAACCTATGGAGCACCCCTGTATTACTACCTGTATTATTATTACAGGGCTGTTTCCTATTCTATTCGTATTTTCCATCCCACCCACTCCAAAGAATACACGTACGTCTTCTTCCCGGTACACTTATTATAATGACCTGTGGCTGGCATTGCGTGATACTGGATACCTATACCCGGACAAAGTGAACTGCATACAAGCCACACGCGACCCGAGACATCTTCCGCCGACCCGGCGCCGCGCACCCTCACCCTTCCTCTTGACCCGGCCCACCCACTGCCATGATGGCAGGCTCCGTCGCCTGTACGGAATGCCGCAGGTCGCACTTGAAATGCAATCTTCAACGGCCAATCTGTGCCCGATGCGCCACCAATCGGCTGTCGTGCACCTATCTTCCCTCGAGACGCGGGGGCAGGCGAGTTCCGCGCGAGCAGGCCCTCTGCCCTTTGTCGGCCGATCGCCCGCGCGCCGTCGCAACGCCAACCCCGGCTTCACCAGCCTGGCCCACGCCCGCCGCCGTTCGATCCGAAGGACGCGATGGTGGCGGCGGCGGCGGCGGAAACCATGGCCGCTCCCCGGCGCCGAGTCTGAGCAACCCCGGAAGCGGAAGCGGCACCGGCAGCTACTCATCCGGGAGCCTAACAAGCCACAGACTGCCGCCCAACGAGAGCTCGTCGGCGCCGCAGCAGCAGCCCTATGTTCCGGAAGCTCGCCTCGTGCATCTCTACTATACCTTTTTCCACCAGGCGCATCCCATCCTCGTGCCTGCCGCCTCGTACAACCGTCAAGACCAGCCCGACTATCTGCACCAGGTTGTCCGGTTCATCGGAAGCCACTACTCCAAAGTCCTCTCTGGGGACGATTTCCTGGAGCAGACGACTGTGCTGCTGAGCAGGGACGAGAGATCGCCTGCCATGGTGCAGGCGCTGCTGCTCTTCTCCATCATCATGTCGGCGCGCAACAGCAGACACGAAGCCGTCTCGGCCCTGTCCCGCGCCGTCAGCCTCGCGCTGGACCTGGGCATGAGCCGGGCCGACTTTGCCGTGCGCTACTCGGACGGCTCCGACTTGCAGACGGAGAGTCTCCGAAGGACCTGGTGGGAGCTGTACATTTGGGAGATTTACCTGGCTCTCCCCGATAGCAAATTTACGCTTCGCTGCAGCGACGTGGACGGCGGAGCGTATTTGCCCTGTGAAGAGGCTGCTTACGCGCCTTCGTCGTCGCCGTCGTCGTCGTCGTCGTCGGCTTCCCAGCCTGCGCCGCTGCCGAGGACATTTTCTGCTTTTCGCGCGAGGCTATTCAGCAACCCCGAAGGTGACTCTGACGACAATGGCAGCACGGAGCAGCCGCGACCACAGTCACCGTCTCACTTTTCGTCATACAGCTACCGCATTGAGGCGTTTCACATACTGGCCAGAGTCATGGTGCTCAACACGCTGCACGAGACGCACCCTGACCACCTGCAGAGCGTGGTGAATATGATTGTCAGCTGGGGCCACCTCCTACCGCCTTGCAAGGTCGACGTCGTGGACATGTACGGCAACATTGACGAGATGCTGTTCCAGGCACAATTCATCATCCACTACGCCTCGGCGCTTCTTCACGTTCCCCGGAGCAACCTGCGGCCCAAGTTCCCCGAGTTTCCCAGCACAATCTGCCCAGAGACGCCTGTCCGCCTCTCGCCCTCGCTCACCAGACACATTCACGACGTCAAAGCCACCGAAGCCTCCAAGGAGCTGTCAAACCTGCTCTCTGTCCACTCCAGGCCCGAAGGGTACAGCCCGTCCATGATCCCCGGCGCGGTCCTGAGCGGCCTGGTTCAGCTAGCGGCGGCCGAGGCCCACGCCTCCGAGTGCTTTGAGCACCACCAAAACAGAGCGATCCTTGTCCTGGCCACCCTCAGCATCCTCAAGATGCAGTGGGCGACGGCAAGGGAAGCGTACAGCCATGTCAAAGCAGCGGCTGCGGCGCACATGACCGTCGCTGCCGCATGCGCTACCGCCAGCCAGCCGGTCGCAGCGGCGGCGGCGGCGGCGGCGGCGCAGCCATCATCACAGGTTCAGCAGGCCTTTGGTGGTGCAGACGCGCGCATGTATGATGAGTCGAATACGAATGCAGCGTATAATGAAAATGCAATGGATACAACCATGAGCTCGAGCACCATGGACCCCATGGATAGGATATTCATGGCTGGACTGTTGTCGCCTCACATTGACCCAACGTGCGGCGAGCCATTGGCGCTGAATCAGTTTGCAAACTTTGATTGATGTGCAGAGCAAATTATATCTGTAATGTTGTATTTTATAACGCCACATGTATTTATAGATAAATTTCAAGTGTCACCATTCCTGGGCTTACCGACTTGCTCACGCAATGGGTCTTGCCTCAAAAAAGATCCAGTCATCGATATAATAATTGCCTTTCATCCAATGTTTCCTTCCCTGCTTATAGTGAAAAGCAAACTAGGATAAAAGTCCGACCGTTGAGGATCCATCACGCCAATGCCCGAAGCGGTGGGACTGGCCCGGCTACTCTCCTCTAACACGACCTCTCTTCAACCACTTTATCAAACTTGAGCATAGAACACACCAACTCCCCTTTGCATTGTTGACGCCTTTTCCTCGCATCCATCTCCCCCATCATCCTCATCATGGCGCCATGGTCACGACTTACCAGCCCCATCTACAAAAACACCGGCTCCGTAGCGCGCGACCATCTCGCGTCCGAGCGCACCTATCTAGCCTGGACAAGAACCGGACTCGGCTTCGTCGCACTCGGCATGGGCGTCGAGCGCTTCTCCCGCTTCGAGGCCGTTGCGCTTGGGAACAGCAGCAGCAGCAGCAGCAGCAGCAGCAGCAGTAAGCCGCGGACGGCGGACGAGCAACAGCAGCAGGAAGGAGGCGGGCACGGCGAGGCGCTCGGCTCGCGGCTGCTCGTTGGGACGCTGCTGACGCTGGGTACCGGGTGCATGGTGTACGCGACGAGGAGGTATTTCTCGGTGCTCCGGTCGCTGGAAAAGGGCGAGTTTCGCCCGGCGTACCAGGGTATTGCGGCAATGGGCGCGGTACTGGGTGCTCTGGGAGGTGGTGTGTCGACGAGGATGACGGGTGCTTGGTTTGAGAGCGACGAGTCGTCTGCCAAAGAGTGATGGAAACTTGAATCATTGGCAGCCTTGTTACACTCCGTCATCGCTTGTCTGCTGTTTAAACGGATACCAAGAAAACGTGGCGCTTTGATGCGCTGGGTTGTTTTGTTGCCCTGCTTTATTGTCATTGACCATTTACGACCTCCTATGGCATCTGTTACTAGACGGTTTGGAAAAGTCTTATCCGCTCTCCATCCAATACTACAATATATAATTCTTACGCACACTGTCTTTCTTGTTATGTGTATTATTGACTAAACTAACAGGCAGCTTTTGATCAGTCCACGTATATGAACTGGGGGACTCCCCGGCGCCAGTTTTGAGCTTCGATGCATCGGTTTCGGGTTTCTGAGGGTTCATGACGCCAATTTTGTTCCCAAAGCATCACCTCGTCAATATATCACGGTTCTCGTGCCCACGAAGCTACCTCGGGGACCAATTTCTTCGCAAGTCCGATTGCGCCCCTGCCGGCGACGTGCAATCGGCGAATGGGGCGAGCAGATCCAGGCTGCCGAGTCGTCTCCGTGGAGGGCTGTGATTCAGACCGGACTGCTCAAATGGTCCCAGAAGCACATTGCAAGGATTTTTTTACGCGAATTGTTCTACGGGGAGCGCAAGGCCACGTGTGCGGTGCCTACAGAAACAGTGTTCATGGGGCTCATTATTCTCGTTGTCATCAGCTTCAGCGGCAACAAGTTTGCGAGTGCAAATCAACTCCGCGTTCCTTGCCAGGATGACGGCAGTGGGTTTAGCATTGCATTCATATAAAACTGATACGTCATCTAAACTGATGGGCTCTGGAAATATATGCCTGCCGCATTTACCGAAACCAATGAACTCTCGTCAGAGCCGAAAAGGCACCTGCACCGGGAGCGACAAAAACGTAATCCCACTACCCTCTCCCGTCTCCGCGAGCTTCCCTCCTCGAATATTCGTCTGCAGCGCCGGATGCAGCAGCCTCGGCTCCTCGAGCCCCGCGTCCCTCTCCCGCCTCCACCGCACAAACTCGTCCTCCTCGGTGCCGTCCTTGACGTGCTTATTCCGCGCGCGCTGCTCCGCAACCGTCACCCACGGCACCGGGCCCCTTTCTCCGCCCTCGGGCGGGTAATCGTGGCCCGTGTACAGCCTATAATGCCCCGGCAGCGCAAGCAGCGCCCGCACCGACCGCCACAGCGTTGCGGCGTCGCCGGCCGGAAAGTCGCAGCGCGCCGTGCCCACATCCGGGTTGAACAGGGAGTCGCCCGCAAAGACGCACGTACCGACCCGGTAGCCGCTGTGGTCGGGCGTGTGGCCGGGCAGGTGCAGCGCGACCGCCGTCAGCCGGCCGACGGCAAAGGCCTCGTCGTCGACAAAGAGCTTGTCGAATGCGGCATCGAGCTCCGCCTGCGGCACGCCATACTTGGCCGCAAATGTGCGCTGCACTTGCCGGATGCGGTGACCGGTGCTGACGGGCGGCCGGGAGTCTTGCGAGCGGTGCAGCTGTTGCTGGAGGTAGGCGGCCGCGGTGAGGTGGTCGGCGTGCGCGTGCGTCTCGAGGAGGTAATCGATGGTGTAGCCGTGCTCGCGGATGATGCGCAAAATCTCATCGGCCGACTGCGTTGTGATTTTCAAGTTGGCGAGATCCAAGTCGAGAACCGGATCAATAACGACGGCTTTCTTCGTTTCGGGGCAGGCAACAATGTACTGCCATGTCGCAGTCACCGGCTCAAAGATGGTGTGTACGGTAGGTTCGTCTGACATTATGGATGATGGGATACGCAATCAACTTGTAGATTGAGACTAGCAGACAGAACTACTGCAACATTGAGCTTACCCCCGGGAATCACACACACACGTATATATATACTTATATGTAGGTTAGACCTGTCAAAGGAGCGGGCCACGTGCGGCACTCAACACATGCGTCGATTTGTCATAATCGGATGCTGAGATGCTACCATTGGTTGTACCCTCGCATATCGAAGCAGCGAGGCCGGCATCAGCGTGTCCGATGCCCGCCCCTTGGGTGGCCGAAGTGTAGTCCCACGCCACTTCGCCGACGCTGCCCACTTATTAGTCGTGACCCCGGGCGGCCATCTCGGCGAGCTTCTCCACTAGCATCGGCGTCCTTCGGCCTGGAACCAGAACAAGTCGCCGGCAAGGAAAGGGAAATGGCAAATGTGAAAAGGGACTAGAGGCAGACAAAAGACTCGTGTTTAAGCAGGTACGAACCCGTCTCAGAGGCTGCAAGAAACATTATACCCTGACTTGCTTCATGAAGAGTTAAAAAAGAAAGTCCGATATGGTCAGCACCGACTGGTGCGCATTGCCATGTGATTCATCTACCTACACCACAGTCTTTCTACGCTCACAGTGTGCGTAGCACTCTGGAGTGTTCATTTTTGCGAATAAAATTGTATTTTTGCTTGTCCGTCTTTCGCGTCCGTTGCAGAGTTGTACTACTCGCAAACTCGGCGCAAGACGCATCCATATGAACCAACTCCAATCATGTATAAGCGGCGACGGCGACGGGCATGGGGGTATCGTTGAGATATGTATCCGTTATGCATGCCAAAAGCAAAGAACAAAAAAAGCAAAAAGAAACAGCATGAAAGAAACAGAACTCTGGGCGTCCTGTGTGCTTTCCCGCTGCAGAAACAAAAAAAAAAAAAAGATGTGCACCATCAGTGTTGGCTGATCGTGGGTCTACCCGCCGCCGTGCGCCTGACTTTTCGTCATAAAATGCATGCATGCATGTATCCAGTGTAACTTTTTGTTGAAAAAGACACCGACTCCTATTGTTGTAATAAGAAGAGGGGGAGTCACCGAGTCTGTATATAGAGACAACAGGCAAGGTAGGGGGCCCAAAACAAAGAAAACAAAACAGATTCAACTGCGAAAAGTTATTGCTGTATAGCAAAAGATTTTTCGACAGCCTTTTCAAAGTCTCTCCGTCTATGCGACGGCCTCAGCCTGCGCGGCGGCGGGCTTCTCCGCCTCAGCAGCAACGGAAGCCTCGGCCTCGACAACAATAGGAGTCTCGAGACCATCGACCTTGAGATCTTTGAAGAGCTCAAAGATGGTGGTATTATCGTGGAAATCGTTGTTCACGATATTGAGGAGGTACCAATTGTCCATGACACTCTCGACGAGAACGCGACTGGGCGATTTGGCATCGAAGCAGTGAGCCCAGTCGACACCCAGGCGGAAAGCCTCATCACGCCAGGCTAGGAAGCTGATACTCTCAACAATGGTAGGTTGAACAATCTCCTTTCCGGGAAAGACGCCCCAGGTAACGGCATTGGGGCCATCAGAGGGCGCATTGGTCTTCAGGTTACCATTCTTGGTCACGGCGTAGTAGGTGAGGGAAGGGTTGGTGTTGACGAGTTGAATCACCTGGTCGACTATCTTGGGAGAGACGAGCAGCTCGATGTAGCCCTTTTGGTAGACGTAACCGTTGGCAGGCCCCCAACCATGGACAGGGTGAGACGACTTGACACCGTCAACGGCGGGCTGCGAGTTGATGGTCAAGAAACCGCGCTGGTTGAGCTCGATCAAGGCAGGCTTGATGGAGTCGGCTTCGCTGGTTAGAGGGGCCTCGCTCCAGGGCAGGGAGTCAATTTCCTGATTGAGGTAGCGGACAAAGGTGTTGGCAATATCACGGAGCGACTTGGGTTCACCCCACTTGAGACGGTTGGCTTCGTTTGTGCCGGTGAGACCGATACCGTAAGCATCGAGCTCGCCAAAAGCGGGAGATCGGGAGTCACCCCAGCGGCCGTTAGGGAACTCATCCCAATCCTGAGTACGGAGGACGTACGACTTGTTACGGTTGCGCCAGAAGATGGGGCGGACGTCCTCATCACGACGGCCGAAGCCCTTGGAAGGCTTCCAAGGCAGGGCCTGCTGCAACGGTCGTTCAGCGGATGGAGTCCAGCTGAGTTCCTCGAGAACCATGCGGGTGGCCTGGGCAAGGTTCATAGTGTAAAAGTGCATGTGGTGGATGTCAGCAGCCATGAGCTTGCGGCACATGTCGACAACGAGCTTTTTGCCCACCTCACGGACGGCGACATCGTCGTTTTTGACAGGTTCTAGAAGGTCTAGCCAGCTCTGGGGAATTTTGCAGCCGGTGTGCTTGCATCGGCGGAGGAAGCTAGCGTAGGTGGCAATGGGCATGATGCCAGGAAGAATTGGGACAGTGATGCCGGCGGCGCGGACCTTGCCGACCCAGCGGATGAAGTTTTCAACGTCGTAAAACATCTGCGTGACAATAAAGGTGCCGCCGAGGTCGACCTTGTACTTTAGATGCTCAATCAGCTCATCTTCGTTGTCGTTGTCGTCGCAGCCCTCGGGGTAACCGGCAACACCGATATCAAAGTGTTCGCCATAGGTTGCACGGATGTGTCTAACAAGATCGCAGGCATACTGGAAGCCGTCCTCGGTGGCGGTCCACTTCTCTTGGGCACGAGGGGGGTCGCCGCGGAGAGCAAGAATATTGGTGCAGCCGGCCTTGTAGGCCTTGCGCAGCGCGTCATTGACCTTTTCCATGCCCATGTCAGTACAGGTCAAGTGCATACAGGTCTCGAGACCGTACACCGCCTGGGCTTGAAGGACCATCTCGCAGGTGAGCTCGGCAATGCGGCCGCCGGCACCCCAGGTAATATCGATGAACTGGGGTCCAAAGTTGTACATGCGGTCCACACGGTCGTACAGGTTCTGAACACCCTGAGCGGTCTTGGGCGGAAAGTATTCGAAGGAAAAGGAGGGCTTGCCCGACCTTTTGGTCTCGGCCAGAAGATCCTTGATATGCATGACGAATGGATTGTATGAAGCAGGACAATAAAGGCTGGGGTAGATGTGATGTCGGGCAAAGGGCGGTGGGTGGTCGTATGGAGTATAAATGCCAAAGGTTCGATTTCCCAAGGAACTGAAGTGTCGAGAGCAGCGGCGTCGCTCGAATTATGTCGAAAAAGCTAATTTGACAGCATTAGCATCGAATTAGGAACCGAGAGGGGATGGAGCGAGCAAAGTTGGATATGGAAAAGATTCCAAGAAGGTGGGGGAAGGCTAATTGACTCACAAGTATACCGACACGCGAACAGCGGTAGAACAGGAACCCAGTTAAGGGGCCTAGAAGAAGGAATCCGAATCTGCCGCGAACGAATCTGAGACGAAGGCCAGGGAAAGCAAAATGAAGAGAAAAGATGGCGGAAGAAGGGATGAAAGAGAGTCAAAAAAGAAGAACGGCGAGCAGTCGGAGCAAAGATATGGGGGATGTACCTTGGCGGGTCAAGGCTAGCTGGGTCGGCCTGGTCTGCCCCTCCATCCACCGAACCATCATGCGCATATCTGCTTCTTCTTGGCCCGAACAAGAACAAACCAAGAGTCGGCCCCGCGTTGGAGACGGCACAAACGGAGGTACATCAGTTCTTCCATCTATAGTCTCAAAAGACGACGTCTGAAGTACTGATGTGTTAGGCGTAGTCCTCGTTTTCTCGCAGCCAGTCATTACTCCGTGCCTACAGTACTAAATAGTGTACCACGCACCAAGAAAAGCAACAATTCGCTAGAATCAAGAGAAACCTGCCTTTTTCTTTCTCTTTCTCTTATTTTTGTTTTTTCTTTCTTTGTCCTGTTTTTGTCCTGCCTCTCCCCTTTCCCCCGTTCCTATACCAAACTGCACCACGAGTCTTGGCCTCGGAAAAATCGCCGACTGGTACATTTACCCCTCCCTGCCCGTTGCCGGTGCCGCCAACTGCCCCAGACTGCCCACCAACAGTTTGTTGGGACATTTTTTTTTTTGGCCCAAATGCACGCTGCACAGGGCTACCTACCTTATTTAGTACCTTGGCCATCTACAGGTACCGCCCTATCTGTTGACATGGGGATGTATCGTCTTCAGTCGCAACATTCAAGGCTTAATTACAAGTAGCTTCCGTTTGATGCCATCTAACCCCCCATTATATAGCTCAATGCTCATTGCAAATCAAGCCTCATATTCATTTCATCTACTCATGTGTCTTCCAAAAGATCCGTTACTACCCCTTTCATCCACTCCCCTGCATGCGCCGATGGCGTGGCAAATGAGAGTGGTGAGCACCCTCAAGTAATTGCATAACCCATGTGCCTTGCCCAGCATGACAGTGGCAGCGTCTGGCCTTTCCAGAACTGGCTGCTGCCAACCCTACAACCAGAGAAGAAGCATACCGCTTGTGCTGATACATGGCCGATGTTGTCCGCAGCACCATCCGCAGCTCTTCCCGTTATACAAGCCAACCAGAGTTTCAGAATTGAGGCTGCACCTGCATGCGGGCTTTGTGTGATGCAACACACGACGAACCACATACGAATATTGACCGCATGGCTACAAGGTAGCCTAGCAACCACGTAGCGCAAGCCTGGACTGCCTCCTCACCAGTCTTCGCTCCGTGAGACCTCAAGAGCAAACTGGAGGGAATTGTGACCTCTTGGTATGGGCCAACAATGTTGTGTTTTCGATATACAGTGCGCTGGACACTTTCTGCGTCAGGCATCCCCCTCGCCAGGAGCCTTGATGGCAAGTGGCGGCGCGCCGCGGAGCCTTCTCCAGCGATTACTCGTCGCGATGATATCCCTGTCGAATAGAAACCACCATCGCTGAAAGAATACTTGTCCCACCTCCCAGTATGCCGGATCATACGGGTCATCCCCGTATATTCGTACACCTTCCGAACTGTCCTCGATATCGTACGCTAAGTTCGCCAGACCCGTCGGCCCAGCCGCGCTTGGCGGCCGTGACCTTTCGGGAAGTGAAAAAACGTCAATCACCTTGTCTCGTACACTTGGCCACGGCAAAAAGTCCAAAAATGGATGATGAGGCATCATGATCTGCGTCGCTGTCGGCTGCCATGTCGGGGGCAGCTGATGAGCAGGCGTGCCGCCTCCTTTGGTGAATGGAGACTGCGAATTCAGGCTCCAGACGTCTTCAGGCGAACCAAGACGTTCGGCTATGCGAAGCAGGCCTTTAAGAAGCGTCAGCTCATAGACTGGCAAAAGATAGCTGTCAGAGAGGCTGCCATCAGAATTGACGCTCTTGGGACTGGTATCAAAGGATGGTGGTGAGCCGGCATTCGACGTTGGCGTGAAGAGGTCCAGCGAGGAAACGTCCTCAACTAGATTCAAGGAGGAATCCAGGGTATTCCAATCATTTTGTGCCTGCGCGAGACTGGACTCAATATCTGAGTTAAGAAGCAACGGGGTCATCGACATGCCGAGCGATCCAGGCCAGCCATCATCGATACCACTTCTACCGTCAATGCTCAACGACTCCGGGGCGCAACTGATATGAGCTCTTGGTTCGCTCCCCACTGGTTCTCCTGATAGACTTTGAATGGCCTCACCCTCGGGCTCGTCCAGTGACTGTTGTTTCAGCTGGCGCTGTCTCTTCTTCTCACCTGCGTTGCTGTTAGTACGTGCCAGGCAATGGATAATGCCAATCTTACGGTATCTACGTTGAGCCAATACATTTAAGATACGCTTTCTTTCTGCGGCATCGTCTTCTATACCAGGTACATCGAGCTGCGGTGGCGTTTTGTACGCTCGTTGTCGTGTACGAGGTTTGCCGCTGTGGTGACTTGTCTCACTCATTCTTGAAACAAGGACGTGGCGATGTATGCAAAACGCGCTTATGAGCAGACAGTTTGAAACCGGTCACCATAGATTCTTCTATCCCTGATGGCTTCTGGGATTTCTTCTTCTTGAGAGTGTTCTTGAAACCATACAAATAATAGACGAATTGATGGCTCAGCTCCCCACCTAGCATAACGCTTAAAACCTGCGTATGAGTTCGCACTGTGCAAGCCTTACGGATATCGGGTACCTAAACTGGTGGGCAAACTGGGCGGCTCATAATGTCCCGCACATCAAATTTCAGTCGCAACACAGTGCGCTCGCCCATGAACCATGATGCTTGCATTGGAGGGCCACGCCAGGCAGCAGGATGTGTAGACAACAAGCAATACGAATGATTCGCATATTTCATGTCTGTGAGACACTGGGGGAAAATGTACAATTTTTTCCCCACCTCGAGTCACTTCTTCTTCCGCCAGGCACACATATATTGGCACATTTCCGTGATGCGACTCCCATGCTCGAGCTGCCATCGACACTGGCACGGAGACAGAGCCAAAACCTTTTTCACAAAGAGGAAAAGCAAAAACAAATTTTTTCTTCTTTCGTCAAATGGCGCTGGTGGCGTTGGTGTTGGAAAAGTTTAAAATACCACAAAACACTTGGGCCTCCTACAGGCCACTATATATTCTAGCGATTTTTCTGATGTGACCGTCACCACACAACAGCACTATCGACTTACCTTTGCCAGCAGCTATTCCGCAACAGCAGTCATCACTATGCCTGTAATTCGCTCCAAGAAGCTAAGAGATGTAATGAGGCAAAAGAGCAATCAGAAACTACTCAATACTTGGCAGCCGAATAATCCCAGCATACCTTTTTTCCCGACCAGAGAGGAATATTGACAACAACTTCTACCTCCTCCCGATTCAGCTCCTCAGCGCAAATGGCCATGGCCTGTCGAACCGGGCGCGTTCTCAATCGAGATATACGAAGCCATAATTACTCAAACTCTCGGCCGCTGTTCTCCTCTACAGAAGTACATTTGCCAAACTGGCGTGGTGCAGTTGGAGTCTGCACGGCGACCAGGCGTTGCACACGGTTCTAGAGACCAGAGCGTTCGCGAAGCCCGAGATATATGCTTTACATTGGTATCCATCAAAGAGCAACTCGAAATTGACCTCTGGATGCTGCGGTATGGAGTTTACTTGTGTACTATTCCCAAGATCGCCACACCATATGGCTTTCTGACGGTGGCTGTATCGACCTCGATTCATGGTCCCACGCGCCGGAGTATCTGCAACGATCTTGGTTTTGGCATCAGCGACTCTGAATACCCCCGCAGCATTCTTCCACCGGGTGTGCTTGCTCTTGCAGCTATGAACTATTCCGAGTGGGCGTTGCCGAGTGAAGATGGAGTACCGCGTGATGGGCGAGCGACTAATGACTGCGGAATTCAGAGGATTGAGTGGCCGACACGACGTGGTGCCTAGGTAAGGTGCGTTACCGCGAGCTTGGTCAAAGATAATATATGACCGGCATTAATACACTTTTTTTTTGGAATATTAATATTTAGATGGACTTACAACGGGTTTAGCAACCCACGCCCTTCCTCTCCCTCCTCCTCTTCCTCTTTCACCACCACCGCTCCCTCCCCCTCCCCCTCCTCTTTCACCACCACCTGTGGCTGCTCCTGCTCCTGCTCCTGCTGCTTCTGCTGCTGCTGCTGCTGCCGGACACCTTGTTTTTGGCGCCGGCGGCGCTCCGCGCGTCGCAGAGTGCTGGCGCTGGCGCTGGCGCCGGCGGCGGGAGCGGCAACCTCCTCGGTCACCTTGGTCTCCACCCGGCCATTCGGGTGGATGGTGGTGTTGATGGTGGTGGTGGTGATGGTAGCGGCTGGGCGGGCGGGCCGACGGGGCGGGCGGGCGCAGACACGGGCAATGTGCCCAGGCTTGCCACAATTGTAGCAGGTTTTCATCTGTAATTACGGTATGAGCTTCATGCATGTAGAGCTGGTAGAATTGCTTACGTTTCTTTCTTTTGTTGTTTTGCTTGAGAAAAAGGAGGAACAAGAGAAGCTAAGGCTATCTTCGAATGGATCCTAAGTCCTCACTCACCGTACTTATTAGACCTGCTCCTTCCAAGTCTGGAGGTCAACTACTGGCGCGGCCCACGGCATCGTCGATCCGTGTCTGCTCGTCTGCCTGGATCATACGTCCGGGCTGGGCAGTGGCGGGAAGCCTCAATCCAAGAGTACGGATACCTGGTTCACAGCTCTGCTCGCGCATTACGGCTTCAGGGTCTGGCGTATGCCTTTGGCTGCGGAGA
The DNA here is from genome assembly GCA_030782485.1 of Beauveria brongniartii. Lineage (NCBI taxonomy): Eukaryota > Fungi > Ascomycota > Sordariomycetes > Hypocreales > Cordycipitaceae > Beauveria > Beauveria brongniartii. The sequence continues at coordinate 53,982 of JARJPP010000015.1, forward strand.
AGGAGCAAGCATGTATTTTGCAGGGGCCATATCCAATCATGTAACGGTAAAACTCGGTTATTGTGTCGACAATCAACTGATAGAAATACACAAATTTGAGTCAATTGACACGTTCAAAACCCCCAGTAATCAACAGCAACTCTTTTGAATATTATTGTATTCAGATGAACTAGGAACTAGATTGGGGACCCACCCCCTCCCCGTCCTCCTCTTTCACCACCTCAAACACCTCTAGCTGCTGCTCCCTCTCCTGCCGCTGCCGCTGCCGCCGGCGGTGCTCCGCACGGCCGTTGTTGCGCCTCTTGTTGGCGCTGGAGGAGGCGGCGGCGGCGGCGACGGACCTCGCTTCCTGGTTTACTGTGCCATCCGGGTGGATGATGGTGGTGATGGTGGTGGTAGTGGTAACGGGCGGGCAGGCGGTCTGGAAGTAAACAGATCAGCAATAGCTTTTGAGAGGATGGCAAAGAAGCATACGGTTTCCCTATCGGGGGGCGCGCGCAGTCACGGGTAAAGTGCCCGAAGGTTCCGCAGTTCCAGCAGTTCATCTACGCTTGGAAGGGAAAGGAAGTCTTGAGCTGGATATCAAGCGGATTGCAGGTGGCTCTGGCTACTAGCGTGGCCTACGGCATCGTAGATCCGTGTCTGGGCCTGGACCATGACTTCGTCACTCGAGGCTCTGTGTACATTAGCTTCCTGCATTTTCATTTGATGAATAAGAATAACTAGGTAGAACCGGAGGCATTGCTGGTGTAGCTGTGATCAGCCCCTGTGTTTTGTCACGCAGCAGTGACGGCGGAACATCGGCTGATGGTCGCCTATAAAAACCTCTGAGCTAGAAAACATTGTCTGCTCTGCTGATGTTGAACTACTGACCGACAGATTAGTAGTTGGGTCGGTGACAGCCAGCGAACACCGGCCGTTGTATGTCTCAACTTTTTTTGTTATTTCGCCATTCTCTATTCTTTATGCTGTGGTGTAGCCTGTTTTCCATGAAGCCACATGAAGACCATGTTTCTGGTAGTGTTTGTTGTAAATACTCAGTACCTACCCACGTACCTTATTACCTACCTACAGTGGGGTGTAGAAACATTCTCAGGCGGTTCCACGCGCCCAGTGCAGCCCGCTACAGGAAGCTGATGTCAGGCGTCAAGCACTTAATGTAGCTGGGAAACGACGCTAAAATTTCCGTCGCGTCTTCAAATTAAATGTTCTTGGAGACGGCTGTGGCCCGCGCAATCTCGCCATCGTCACGCAGCAGTTCGTCCCTTGTGCAACGTCGTTGCTCTGATTTAGCCATCACCCCCCGGCTGTGAGCGAAAACTTGTTTTTCACAACTCACATCATCGACGACTCCGCAGCAAACGCCCAACTCGATCACGCTTGCGCGCGCCAGCCCATGCGGTGCTCGTGCCCACCATGCTGTTTCCCGAGGAGGATGCGCCGCAGCTCAAGACCTGGATAGTCAAGCGCATCGAGAACACGTACGTGCCGTCTACACCTCGAGCCGCATATGCTGCGGCCTAGTTGGTCTGAATCTGCATGTACTCATTTGACTGTCTCCTCCAGATCCGATGCCGACTCCGACGTCCTAGCAGACTACGTTATTGCTCTTTTAAAGCATGATGGTGACCAAGCTGCTATTCGCAAGCTCTGCGAGGAGGAAATCCCGGATTTCCTTACAGAAGGTTCGTTTCGAGACCTGTTGACCCGCCGAATTCGTGTTATTGGCTAATCGATCTTATAATGTCTGTAGACTCAACGGCCTTTGTCGATGATGTTTTTCGAGCCATTGCAGATAAATCCTACATGCCCGGTGCAACCCCGGCACCCAAGTTGCCCTCCGCAAGCAATCCCAAAACTCCCGCAACTCTGCCACCGAGACCCTCAAATTCGAGAAAACGCGGATTCGACGACGGCAGGGACGAGCACAACTACAACGTTTATCCACGACACGGCGAGCGAGCTCATAAGCAGCTTCGACGCGGAGGGCGTCGTAACGACGGCTATAGTGGATACGCACCACCAATAGGTATGGGTACAGGTCTGCCACCTTTCGACACGAGCAATCCAATGGAGGCGTTCTTGAGAATGCATACTATGAGTATGCCATTCCCTGGCATGCCAGACTACAGCGGTCATGGACCCGATAACAGACAGCGAAAGCGCGGACGATGCAGAGACTTTGATAGCAAAGGCTACTGCTCGCGCGGAAGCACCTGTCTGTACGACCATGGGCAAGAAACAGATGTGTTCGGAGGTGAGCGCATGATTTGTATCGAGACTGAAGACATGGTGCTAATGTCCGCCTTATCAGACTTTAACATGGGCGATGGATTCATGGATATGGCACATATGATGTCCCGCGGACCACAGTTCATGGGTGATGCGCCTCGTGGCGGGCGAGCAGGGCGAGCCGGGAAGAAGAACCGAGGAGGTAAGAACTCCTCCAGAGGTTCGAGGGCAGCCTTTTCCGCAGAAGGACCTGTACAGGATCGGTCAAAATCGACAATCGTGGTTGAGAACATCCCCGAGGAATGCCTTTCTGAAGAGCGAGTCCGCGACTTTTTTGCACAATTCGGCAATATTCAACAAGTGACGATGCAACCCCACAAACATCTCGCCATTGTCAAATACAATAGTTGGGATGAAGCCAGCGCAGCTTACAAGTCCCCCAAAGTTATATTCAACAACCGATTTGTCAAAGTCTTCTGGTATAAGGACGAGATCAAAGGTCAAAACCTACGTGGCTCAAAATTCGGGGCTAATGGACTCGAAGAGGGCTCGGATGGCGGTGACGACGTTGGCCCAGCACAGGAGCTCGATGCAGAAGAATTTCGAAGGAGGCAAGAAGAAGCACAAAGGTCACATGAAGAGAAGGAAAGCAAGCGCTCTGAGCTCGAAGTGAAGCGCCAAGAACTCGAGAAACAACAGCAGGAGCTACTAGCGAAGCATCGTGCCGAGACGGAAAAGTTGCAGGCGAAATTATATGCCAAATCGAGCAGCGGAAACGGCGGCGGCACCACCGATGAAAACGGCACGCCGACTGGATCGACAGACATGCTGCGAGCGAAACTCGCGCTCCTCGAGCAAGAAGCCAAGATTCTGGGCATCAATCCTGAAAACCCAGACACCGAGGAGGGCAGCATGGGAGGCTTTCGTGGTGGCTACCGAGGGAGAGTCTACCGTGGCCGAGGTTCATTTGCCAGAGGTGGTTTTGCACCGCGCGGTCGAGGGTCTTTCAGAGGCAATGGAGAACGGCATGCTGCCTATGCGCAGTTCTCCATAGACAACAGGCCCAAGAAGGTTGCTATTGCCGGTGTTGATTTTACCTCTATGGAGAAGGACGAGACATTGCGCCATTTCCTAATTGTAAGTGTTTCTGGATTGTACCCCAATGCATCTGTTGAGAAGCCACTAACATGCCAATCCCAGAGCAATGGCGATTTTGAATCTGTCGAGAGCGGTGCTGAAAAGACAATGGTGTCGTTCCCCGACCGCAAGACGGCAGAGAAGTTCTACTTTTCCCTACAGGGCAAAGAGTTGCCGGGCGTTTCTGGCAAGTTGGAGCTGTCCTGGGTCAACACGCCACTTCCACCTGTGGGAACTGGTGGCGCATCCTCAGCGCCAGCCGGCTCGTCGGCAATCGACAAGGCAGTGACTGAATCTGAGGACGTCGGCGAAGACTTTGGCAACATGGGAGATGAAGAAGGGGAATATGCAGGCGTAGGCAAGGCAAGGCAAGACGAGCCAAAGCGAGAGGTAAATATGGATTATGAAATGCCTGACGAAGAGGCATGGTAGAGCGACGCGACTAAGACGTCTCCAATTGGGCGTATGCGCTGGCATGGAACACTATGTAGATGAGCGACCCTCATTTAGCTGGGTATCCTTAGTAGGTATAGAGGTTGAAATAGGTCCCTTGTCGCCGAGTGCAAATGCCGAGGGATGTGTTTACTAATGAAGAGCTGACAATGGCGATGGCTTCGAAACGCTACGCACTGTGGCATGGACAGGCGGCCGACAGGTGGGGGGGGAAGAGTCGGTGGGCAAGTGGCGATGGCCCATGAGCACTGAGTTGGAGCAGAGGGAAGGGAGGGTTGGTGCCCTGTCAGGCTGTTACGCCTGTAACTACCTAGGGGGAGGAGGGTGTTTTTAGACATAGCTAAAATACACTGTTAAATCTCTTCTATATTTTTGCCGTCTAGTGAGCATATTAACACCTTAGAGATATTTTTAATAGTAAAAAAAACGTGTTAGAAGCTCTAACACGTCGACTAGATGGCAAAAACACATGTGCAAACTGACATGGTATTTTCGCCCTGTCCAAAAACACCCCCCTCCCGCGTAGGTAGCTCCAGCAGGAGGCTGTCATGGCAAGGCATTGCTGGCTTGCTGGCCGCTGGTAATGATGGCTGGCTGGCTGCAGCTTACAGCTCTTGGAGGGGCAACTGGCAGTAGTGGGGGTCCTTCGAGAGCATTACTTGCCCCACCTTGCGAAACTGAGCAGTTGGCAGGTTGGCAGGCAGGTTGACAGGCGTGAGGCAAGCACGGCGTGCTGATAAGGCGAGACAACGAGCTGGTCACCAAGCAACCCCTGAAATAGTTGCACTGCCTGGGGTATCGAGCATTGGTCTACTGATTGGAGCTTCTGCAGGTTTTGCAGCATGTGGTGCTAGGCCAGAGAAAAATTTATCGCTCATTTTTTGCCTTGGGCTGGTGGCCAGCTTTTTTCCTCTTTTTCTTTTGTGGGCGCACCTTGCCCGGTTCCCCCATCTGGATTGGCTGCGTGTTGGGAACCGGCTCACGCTTGCGCCAAAATGGACCGCACAAGCTGGTGGGGTCGGTGTGCTTGAAAATGCGGTACGAGGGCTGGAAAAAACAAAGGTGTGTTGATGGTCGAGTGAGAAGAGGCCGTATATGCAAATAGTCAAGGTTTTTCAAAGCTTATAGATGTCACGTCGTGATTCAATGGCTGTAATTAGTCAGTCCGGCCAGTCATTATGACTCTTCCGTAGCTTAGCAAGCCGTCACAACGAAAGCCACAGAAAGCTCATGGAAGCTAAGCGGCCAACCACAGCAGGGAAATCCGCTTCTCAGTGCTATCTCCGGGAAAGCTATAAAGCGGTTGCTCTAATCCGTACTATGATCGGATATAATGTAGCAGCAAAAAAAAAAAAAAAAAAAAGGCACTCTCTTTTTAGTGGGTGACTGCTACGGTTGCGGCACCTGTGTTTGGCCGTCCAAGTCCTCGCCCCCCTCCTCCCACTTCTTCGCCCGTCGCCCAAGAAACTCGTCTCCCCTCCACTATTTTTCTCTCTTCACCTTTTCATCCTCTCCCAAACCTTCCCCCTCCGATTACAACAAGGGACGCTCAAAGAGTGGCAGTGATCTGGTCGCTGTCTCTCCCATCGTCGCTTTTGAGTCGCTTTTTTTCTTATAAAAAGTCTCCCAGCTCTCCCAAGAGGCTTCGTTTTTTTGTCTAAACGTAGTCGTCTTCATACCGCGCGGGGTCAAAATCTTCAACCCCGCTTTACCTTTTTCACACCACCAAATTTTCATAGGCGAGCTCAGCTGCCAAAACCGCAATCATGGTCAAGTGAGTAATCTCCATCGCGCTGTTGATATCGGTTGTGATATTCGTCGAATCTCAAGATGCAATCTTCTGTCGCATAGTGCTCGCATTACGGATGCGGGTGGCGCTCGAGGAGTCAAATGGCCGAAAAAGAGCACCAAAGGGACACACGAAATATCAGCTCCTAGCCCACTCTGTCAACGAGATTTTCGGGTTCCCGACCACTCTATGCGCCTATTCTTGTGACATTATCGCTAACATGCTCCGCTCACTACAGTTTCACCGTCGACGAGGTTCGGGCCCTCATGGACAAGCCCTGCAACGTCCGTAACATGTCCGTCATTGCCCACGTCGATCACGGCAAGTCTACTCTTACCGACTCCCTTCTCGCCAAGGCCGGTATCATCTCCACCGCTAAGGCTGGTGATGCCCGTGCCACCGATACCCGTGCTGATGAGCAGGAGCGTGGTATCACCATCAAGTCCACTGCCATCTCCCTGTACGGTCATCTTGATGACCCGGAGGACATCAAGGACATCGTTGGCCAGAAGACCGATGGCCAGGACTTCCTTATCAACCTGATTGACTCTCCCGGTCACGTTGATTTCTCTTCCGAAGTTACTGCTGCCCTCCGTGTTACTGACGGTGCTCTCGTCGTCGTCGACACCGTCGAGGGTGTCTGCGTCCAGACTGAGACTGTCTTGCGTCAGGCTCTCGGTGAGCGTATCAAGCCCGTTGTTGTCATCAACAAGGTCGACCGTGCTCTTCTTGAGCTTCAGGTCTCCAAGGAGGACCTCTACCAGACCTTCTCTCGCACCATCGAGTCCGTCAACGTCGTCATCTCCACCTACTTCGACAAGACCCTCGGTGATGTCCAGGTCTACCCCTACAAGGGTACCGTCGCTTTCGGTTCCGGTCTCCACGGCTGGGCCTTCACCGTCCGTCAATTTGCCATCCGTTACGCCAAGAAATTTGGTGTCGACAAGAACAAGATGATGGAGCGTCTCTGGGTAAGACTTCTCGACTATTGAGAATGGTCTGGACTTGATTAAAAGCTAACCAATTTGCCAGGGCGACAACTACTTCAACCCGCACACCAAGAAGTGGACCAAGAACGGCACCCACGAGGGCAAGCCACTTGAGCGTGCTTTCAACCAGTTCATTCTGGACCCTATTTTCAAGATCTTCCATGCCGTCATGAACTTCAAGACCGACGAGATCAACACTCTCCTTGAGAAGCTCCAGCTCAAGCTCAGCCCCGAGGAGCGCGCCAAGGATGGCAAACAGCTTCTCAAGTCTGTTCTCCGTACTTTCCTCCCCGCTGCCGACTGCCTTCTCGAGATGATGATTCTCCACCTTCCTTCTCCCGTCACTGCCCAGAAGTACCGTGCTGAGACTCTATACGAGGGTCCCATGGACGACGAGAACGCTATCGGTATCCGTGACTGCGACCCCAAGGGTCCCCTCATGCTCTACGTCTCCAAGATGGTCCCCACCTCCGACAAGGGCCGTTTCTACGCCTTCGGTCGTGTCTTCTCTGGTACCGTCCGATCCGGCCTCAAGGTCCGTATCCAGGGCCCCAACTACACCCCTGGCAAGAAGGAGGACCTCTTCGTCAAGGCTATTCAGCGCACTGTCCTCATGATGGGTGGCAAGGTCGAGCCCATTGACGACATGCCTGCTGGTAACATTGTTGGTCTGGTCGGTGTTGATCAGTTCCTTCTCAAGTCCGGTACCATTACCACTTCAGATACTGCCCACAACATGCGTGTCATGAAGTTCTCTGTCTCCCCTGTCGTTCAGCGTTCCGTCAAGGTCAAGAACGGTCAGGATCTCCCCAAGCTTGTCGAAGGTCTCAAGCGTCTCTCGAAGTCGGATCCTTGCGTCCTGACCATGACCAACGAGTCTGGTGAGCACGTCGTTGCCGGTGCCGGTGAGCTTCATCTCGAGATTTGCTTGAAGGATCTCGAGGAGGACCACGCTGGTGTTCCCCTCATCATTTCCGACCCTGTCGTCCAGTACCGCGAGACCGTCTCTGGCAAGTCCAGCATGACTGCCCTGTCCAAGTCTCCCAACAAGCACAACCGTATCTACATGACGGCTGAGCCCATTGATGAGGAGCTTTCTCTCGCCATTGAGAGCGGCAAGGTCGCTCCCCGTGACGACTACAAGGCCCGCGCCCGCATTCTTGCCGACGACTTCGGCTGGGATGTCACTGATGGCCAGAAGATCTGGTGCTTCGGTCCTGATGGCACCGGTGCCAACTTGCTTGTTGACCAGACCCGTGCTGTCCAGTACCTCAACGAAATCAAGGATTCCGTCGTCTCCGGTTTCCAGTGGGCTTCCCGTGAGGGTCCCCTTGCTGAGGAGCCCATGCGCTCTATCCGCTTCAACGTCCTCGATGTTACCCTCCACGCCGATGCCATCCATCGTGGTGCCGGTCAGATCATGCCCACTACCCGTCGTGTTCTCTACGCCTCGGCCCTCCTTGCTGAGCCCGCTCTTCTCGAGCCTGTCTACCTCGTCGAGATTCAGGTTCCCGAGCAGGCCATGGGTGGTGTCTACGGTGTCCTGACCCGTCGTCGTGGTCATGTCTTCAACGAGGAGCAGCGCCCCGGTACTCCCCTCTTCAACATCAAGGCTTACCTCCCCATTCTGGAGTCTTTCGGCTTCAACGCCGATCTGCGCCAGGCCACCTCTGGCCAGGCCTTCCCTCAGTCTGTGTTCGATCACTGGCAGGTCCTGCCCGGTGGCTCTGCTCTTGATGCCACCTCCAAAGTTGGCCAGCTCGTCACTGAGACCCGTAAGCGCAAGGGTATCAAGGTCGAGGTTCCCGGCTACGAGAACTACTATGACAAGCTGTAAGCGACCTCTTGGGATACCGATAGAATTGCGGATTGTGCCTGGGGTACGATCCATGGAATGGCGGCCAGCAAAATATACGGACAGATGTCCAAATCCTTGGGTTGATACCATGGGGTGCTTCAAGGGGCAAAAAGTACACGCTAGGTCGAGGCCATATCTTAGAGGAAGCTTGGCTTGGCTCTTTTCGTTTTATCTATGTAGTTATGTCGTCTCGGATGAATTGAAGCAAATTAAGAATGAACAGTCGGTGCAATGACCAATTCCGCTGTGACTGGATATATTGTTTCCCACCGAAGACAATGGCGTCGTGCATTTCTCTTGTTGGAGATGCCTGAGTAGACTTATCATCGATCGCGTCACCAAACACGGGCTATTGCCCAGCTCGTACCTCACAGTCATCTTCTATTTTGAAGAAAGACTCTGTTCTTGATGACTTGCCATGCCAAACATGTAGTATAGTTGGTCACCTTGCAGCCGACAACTCCTTTAAACTGGTGGCGAGGAGCAGCTGGGCGCAGCGCCAAGACGGCATCTTTTTCCCGTGCTTCGGGTTCATCCTTTGTCAATACAAAAGAAAATGCTTCGATTTCCGGCGCCGGTCTACTCTACTCGCTCTAGCTACTGTGCACATCCATGTTCCTCGAATTCCTCTTTCCCCTCCGCCTTCAAAGAAGATAACTGCCGTTTTACAGCGTCCCCACGGATCCGAGCAGCTGCCAAAGAACGCTATGCACCGTGGCCTACTTTTGATAGAATGAGAAATAACCATTGTTTTTCGTAAAGAAGATGTATATACATTAGTGGATTTACACATTATTCATCAGAAAATATATGAAAGAGAAAAGCATGCTCTTTCCTCAAGAAGATCCCAAAATACGTTCGTATGCGTCTTCGACTTCGCCCGCCAATTCCAACAGAGCGACAATCACAATCTGGTGCGTCAAATTGGGCAGCCTGTCGCGCTGCAGACCAATCCACTCGAGCGGCGGCGTCGCCTCGCCCATGTCGCGCAGCTGCGGCGTTTCTATGATGGGCTCCTCGAGCGCGGTGTAGTTGTACTTGGACTGCGGCACGTTGACCTCGGCCGTAATCTTGCCCTGCTCCGCCGCCGGCGACTCCTGATCCTCACCCTCCTCGCCGGCCCGGTCCTGGTTCAGGAGCCCGCCGCCAGCGAGGTTTTCCGTGCTCTTCTTCTTGGTGCCGAGGCCCGGCACGCCGGTAATCTTAACCGCCGTCAGGGGCAGCTGGCGGCCCCAGACCTGCTCCAGGGACTTATTGTGGTTTGCTAGCATGCCGCGGATGTAGCTGATGCGTGAGTAGTTCCATCCAACCTCGACTTTGCCCTCAAAGGCGCTCTTGAACTTGTAATCGATGTGGTTGGTGTTGGGCGACTGCCACGTCTCCATGAGCGCCTCTACGTAGGGCACTTTGAGAATGGTACCGCCGCGAGAGCCTGTTGATCTCTCCACGACGTCCTCGACCCGCATCTCGCTCAATGTTCGTGGAGCTTCCACGTTTCGCACGCCTGCTAAGCCGACACGGAGCTGTCCCAAGGTCATGCGCAGTAAGCTATGAATCTTTCGCTCCTCCATGCTGGCTGCAAACCTCGCATAGGCGTCCAGTGCTTCCATCTTGAAGACTTGGTGGTCGGAGAATGTGCTGGGAAAGACGCCAAGATTTAGTGCGCGCAGCGTTACGACAACATCCGTGTCCAAAGAAATGGGCGACTTGGACATGGTGTCATTCTCCGGAAGCTGGGGGATGGTGCTTCGTGGCTGCAAGCTACTCCGTCCACCGACCGACTTACGGTTGATGAACTTTTCAATCTCCTTTAGAGATGACTCGTAGCTTTCTTTGTTCTCTTGAACAAGCCTCTTTAGTGCCTGGTACGCAGCCAACCCCTGTGCAGCCGAAGAGGTGGTACCGAAGAGCTGGATCGCGTCGCCATTGAAGATGGCCACAAGACGGTCTCCGCTGCCATCTCTGGTTTCCCGGACATTGTACATCAAGAATTCGAGCGACGTTACATCTCCGACGAGGAATGCCTGATAGTCAAAAGCTGCTTTGATTTGAAGAGCCTTGAATGCCAGTGCAGCTTGCACCAAAGGCGTCTCATTCAAGGCTTCCTCGCGCTTTGGCCACTGAATTGAGGTTCGAAGTCGGAAGTGCTCCAGAGCAATGAAACCACTCAAACGGCCAGTGGAGTCGATACCGATCTTGCCAAACCCCAAGCACAAGTTCTGTTCCCAGTCCGATGTTTTCTTGGAGGAAACCCACAATTCTTGAATTTGAAACACAGATTTTCCAATAGACTGGCCAAGATCGATGCTCACATCCAGCGCTGCAATCGAGACGGTAGCGGTCCAGGGGAAGGCAGCAGTGGCAGCAACTTGCTGATATCGTTGAACCAAGTGAACTTGGGAAGCCTCCGTCTCTAGCTTTGCCACTGGCGCCGAATCAGCGTGGCGCAGCTCCTCTGGATACCAAATTTCTCGGAAAAGCAGGAAATCTGGTGCCTGTCGTGCGTTGACAGATATGGCCATTGGACTGACGTTGAGAATGGCCGAGACTCCACTCACGCCACTGACATGCTTGCTGTTCATGAGAGACAGGGTGACTGTATCAAGGGCAAAGCTAGCTGTTGGCTCTCTTGAATAGACATGCTTGACGGATGCCTGCGGTTTCGTCAGAACTCCGGAAATAGCGAAGAAGTCGCCATGCTCATGTGAGGTAATCGTATTGAAGGTGAGATAGAAGTGATCGAAGCTTGTTGTAGCAGCAACTCGGGCGATAGGCTGGCAGCTCAAAGAAAATTTCTGTTCGCAGATCCTCAAACCCAGATTCAGTTTCAGCCGGCCAATAACGGTACTGGGGTCCGCAGTGAGAATATTATCCTCTTCGCCTGTCTTCTGAGGCTTGAGCTTCGGTGGAGCGGGAGCTTTTTGTTCGTCGTCTTTGTCGCTCACGACTTCCTTGATGTTTGACAAGATATCGAGAACCAAAGGAACAACCGAGGGGTATAGAATGTTTTCGGACGCATCAATCTTGATTTCGGCAAAGAGCGACGGGTCCGCTTTGCCGTCATCGCGAAACTCTCCCTTGAATGCCACTCCGGGGCTGCGTAGGACTGCACTGCTGCCGGAGTCATCCACATCGAACTGGCCGTATTTACCTCCAAGAGATGGCCCATTGTGACTTTGTTCCTTGTTCCTGCTGGAGACATGGACAACGGCTCCAGCAAAGTCAGCGTCTAGCAGGAGGCTTTCAAGTCGCTTGTTGCCTATAATGGACCGTTGTTTTATGGAGGGTGTCTCGACGGGCTCTTTGTTGGACGTGTCTTGCACAGTGTCCGTCGTCCATTGTGCAGAGGCTTCCTGTACGTTTTTGGCCGACAAGGATATCGATTGCACCAAGTGGGCGGCAGGCAGAATAAACGATGATGTGAGTCTCAAATCCAGTGATTTGCCGAATGCTTGAAAAGCAAGACGCCGAGCATCAGCTGTAGAAATGTACGCCACGTTAAACGTGACTTCAGGCAAGAGAGCCGAATGAAGGGATCTTGTCCCTCTTTCATGTCCAGGCGGCACCATCTGCAGCTGCAAGTCTTCAATGGTTAGTCGAGCAGATTTCTTGCTTCTGGTGCCAAACTCAATCAACGAGATGGAGAAATGAAGATCTTCCTTGTCATCTGAAGTATGATCCGCTTCTTTAGCAACATCCCAGCTAGCACGAATGTTTCGCAGCTGGAAACGGTACACCACAGACGACAAGACCGAATCAAGCAGATCTTCCTCATCTGCTCGAGATACATGGTCGTCGTTGATCGAAATGCGCGGCTTGGATTGTCTCAATTTGCGCAGATATTCCAGCTCGCGGGACGTATCCAGATCTCTGATTCTTGAGCTCATATAACCAAGAATGTCGATGACCGTCGAGACAGTCTCAGGTGACAGAATGACATGAAGATCATCACTCATGAAATTGAATATCCATTCCTCTTTTCCGTCTCGTGATCGTCTTGAGCCGGCGTTTACAGTGACACTTGCTCCGAGATTGCCACATGATCTGGTGTTGCCCTCGTGGCCTCGACGTACATCGAAGCCAATGTTTTGCAAATGCAGACCCAGCTCAGGATATTTCATAATAGCCCCCGAGGACGCGTTTTTGTTTGATGCCTGTAGATGAAATTTATCAAGCGCGAAGAGCAAGTGTGCAAATGGCTCTTCTGGGTTTTTGAGGATCGTCTTGGTGAGCGCCTCGAATCCAGCCAAAGTCAAGTGTACATCATAAATAATGGGCAGCTGAATCGTTTTTCCACTGCTCACTGTGGCTGTCGCGGGCATATGCCGGGGCTGCTTCGAATCGGAAAATTCGCCCAAATGTTCCTGGATCGACTTCAGTTGTTCTTGGATATCTTCGATTTCTGCGCTGATCTGCGGTCGATTTACAGCTGTCAGTAAGCTGTAGATAGCCGATGCGTCAAGACGAATGACTTCGATTGATGAAAGTACATTAATTGTACGCTCGGAGCTTCCCACGCGAGTTGTAACCCGACCATTTGTTGGCGGCATTTGCAAGATGGAGATACTCTGCAATTTGTTGTTTACGTTCATTTGGATGTCGTGTGAATTGTCTTTCACATCGAAGTCAAACACAAGTTCTTTCCCATGATTCGCAGCAACTGCTGCTCGCGCCACGACTCCAGCTACTTTATAAGTCAAGGACTGAAGCAGCGGCACGCTGATAGAGTACCCGTCGAGAAACATGGCAATGTTGATCTTGAAGCTTGCCAGTTGGCCAGCAATGTATGGTGACTGCGTTTCCGTCTGGGATTTGGGGATGTGTGTCTGGAGTTGGGCCAGCTGTGCGCCTTCATCCCTGATAACAAGATCAACGATCTCCAAGAGACCCATTATATCCTTTTCGACGGTGACCGATAGGCCGCGACTGCTAGCAGCTCCTTTGATGGCGTGGATGGGCTGAGCTTTGCCTTCAGGGATATCCCGTGAGATAGTCACTGAGGGATGCAGCAGCTGGCAAGTCCATAACAAGGAGGCATGGCCATGCATCCTTGACGTGACAGCATCGTACTTCAACATGAGGCTGTTGAATTCTCTGCCACTTTCTAGCCTGTACAGCAGTGCCGAGGATTTGAAACCGCTCAAAACGTTACAGGAGCGAAGGTTGATGGTCTCTAGATTGAGAGAGCCGTTTCCAATTTCACAAAAGATGTGCAAAGCCATGCGATGAGCTCCTTTGTCAGTCACCTTCGGTTCTGGTTTCTTGGTTGTCGCGACAACTGCAGGCTGACTTCGATTGTAGAGCTTCAAGACTGTTTGGCCGAGCTCCAAAAGTTCCCAATTCAGATCTACATGAACATCAGAGCAGGAAATGTCCACAGTATTGAGAAGATCGTCCGTGCCTTGTATGCCAAGCTGTGCCCCAAGTGAGGCATCAGGCTTGCGCTCGAACCTACTAGTGAGGTCCTTGGCAGTGACACGATTCTGTTTTGGACCAGGATCAAGAATAAATTGCAACTCGCCAAGTCTGCACGCACTTAGGAAGAGACGCTCATCACCTTGTTGTTCAACCGAGGTCTTCATGGGGCCAAACACCTTTCTCAGCAAGACAGTTTGTCGGGGGTCTTCAAGGTCCCAGCTTCTCCAATGCTGAAATGCTTCTACAGCATCCTGAGCTGCGTTATGAGGCAGCTGTCCTGTTCCTGTGCTGCAAGCTTGCGTGAGACGGATTTTATCGGCCTCTGGCAAGAGTGTCCAAATTTGTCGCAGTCGCATGGCCAATTTCCAAGAATCGACAGTCCTCAGGTGTTGGTTCACTGACCGAAGTACTGCTGAGGGTCGAATAAGAAACGGGGGATCATTGGTCGACCGACCAAGATCTAACAAACGGCAGCAGCAGTACTGTAGGCGGTTTTGCTGTCGCTGCGAGGATTGGGCGAGTAGATTTGACAGTTCTGAAGCAACGTTTCCTGTACGATGTATCAGAGTCGCCAAGTACTCAATAGCGCCAGAAGCTGTGCTGCCGACAACGGATCCAATGTCTACATCAAGGTATGTCACGTCTTTCGACCCCAGGGATACAAGAACCTGGTCAATTTGCATCATCACAGCGGCTTGAGCTTTAGGCGCCGTGCTGAGCCTTTCTGTTGCTGAGAGTTCAGCGTTGCTCATGCGCAGCTGCAAAGATGTTCTAGACTGGTTGTGCATCGCTGAAGTGTTATTCCGCTCTAGCACAGTTCGGGTAACAAGGCTGACATTGGATAACTGTAAATCATACTGATCGACTTCTTCCGAGGATGAATGAGGGCTGTCCAAGGTCGACGAGTTCAAAAAGCGAATATGCGCGCCGGGAAGTCGAACGAGCAGGTCTGTCATGTCGCCTGAAGCGTTACTGCGTTGCTTCGCGCTGAATATCTCTTTGATAGAGTTCACTTGCAGGCTATCCAATAAGTCTTCTGGGCTACTTGGATGCAATACTTCAAGCAGAGAGTTTACATGCTTGACAGCTTCTGGGCTCACAAAAGCAGTGATACCAGAGGGAACTTCCACAATCGCGCCAGAGTAAGCGAATTCTTCGCTGATACTTCGCGGATCAATGTCAGAGAGTTTAGCTGAGGGATTTCGAAACGGGTCATCCCAGTTGGCATCATCCTCTTCCAAGGTTCCCAGTTGGCGCAGGTCCGGCTGAATGCCATCCATGGAGAAATGGGGGGCAAAGTAAGGGCTAGAGAATGTGACAGTGGGATGGCTATAGCTCCGATGTCTCCTATCTCCTGCTGCGCTTGTAGAAGGAGTATAGCTCGGCGGTTGCAGTCGGCTGCGTAGAGATGACGCCTGTGGAGGCAGCTTCGTATGCCCCGAAACGCCTGCAATTCTGCGCCTTACGCTGCTTCCACTTCCAGAGCTAGCAAACGACAGAAATGACCCTTGGCGTCTAAGCCTATGAGAAGACCTCGACGATCGAATGCTTTGGGCAGAATCATTGTCGACCTCGACCTCATCAACTGGATATGGTGGCGGCGGGGCACACTGAGCAGGGACATCTACTTGCTCGGGTATGAATTCATCGAGCAATTCGTCGAAAACCAAAAAGGGCGTTCTGCCTGTGCGTTGATCTTCTCGTCGCACCAGCTCCTGTTGTGCCTTACGTTCTTCTGCAAAATTCACTTTGCGCCCAATTGAACCAAGCTGGACGTCCATTTGCAGATATGCATCGGTCTTGACTGGGTGGTGGTGGCGGGACTTGTGTTCGGTCGCAGATTCAGCGTCGACACATGATATTTGAATGTTGGGGACGGTCACGTTTGCTCTTTTGGAGTAGTGTGACCGAGCCCAATCATTACTGTTCACGTCAATCGTCCCCGTCGAGATCAGGAATGCAGCATCAGGCAAGTGTATCCATACTGAGACGCCGTCTACTTGCGCTCTGATGAACGTAATGTCGTGGAAGACGAGGGATGAATACGGCACCAATGCATTCTCGACGTCATCAAATGTGAAGCCGAAAGCAGATGCACCCTTGGTAAGGGCAGATAGAAACTCTGCATTGCAGCCACCGCGAACTGCACCAACAGAAACATCCCAGTTACAAAGGTATGTAGGCTCGGCAGGTGGCAGTCCAAACGCTCTGTGACCAAAAACACGAATACCATCGATGAAAAGCTGTGTGTTCGAGGTCGATAAGCTTGGCGAGTCTGTTCCATTACCGGCACCGAGAGACAGACTTAGTGGGCTCAGGTCTAGCTCCAAATCCATGTAATAGTTTGTAAACCGCAGGTCGACAGCCAGGCTTGCGAGTTCTCCTTGAATAAAGCGATTCGCAGAGTACAGATTCGTTGGCACAGCAATCTGAGGATCGTCCACTTTGACAGAAAGTATCACGTCCAAGTCATTCGACTTCTTGATCGGTGGTTCCAGTTGGCCATCGCCGTCTCCATGAGCTTGTAATTGAATTTGCTCTTGGTATTCGTCGACCGTGCGAAAGTGTACATGCTCGCCAAAATAATTGTCCTTGAGCAGCATGAGATATCGTACGAGAAAGCCATGGACGGTGACGTGGGGGGATTGGCCATAGACATTTAAGACCAGTGTGTCTGTGTTGGTTGATGAGGTTGACGCATTGTATTGATAGCTGCCCGAAATAACTAGGCCTTCCGCGTTGCCAAGTAGGTCCGAGTCCAAGAATGCTGAATCTGTATTCCATTGAGGCGTTCTCACGGCCAAAGTGAGCGTCTCAGCTCGGACATGGAACGGGATGGAGTTTTTTGCTGGTATGTATTTGTCGAGCGGAATTGTAGCTTCGGTAGTCAAAACGGGAGTCGAGAGAACTAAAAAGTTGTTTTCGTCATGCGCTGTTGCGTTATCGATGATGTTGCCATCATTGATATTGATGTATGCTTGCAGATTTCGAAGCTGCAGGTGTAAATGATAGTTGAAAGGTGTGAAGACGAGATAATCGGAAGCCGGTCCACTAGCCCAGTCATTCACCAAGTCTATCAAAAGAAAGATGTGGTCGCGAAGCAGATATAGCTTCATGTCATCAGTTGTGATATTGAAGTGCCAATTTCGAAGCGTGTTCCACGTGAGAGGGTTTGACAAATCACAGACAAGGCTCTGGGGACCAGAGCGCCAAAGAAGATCATGGTTGACACTGCTCCACAACTCAGAGGTTGGCAAATCAACTCGAAGCGTGTTCTTATAGCCACCCAGTCGAGCGAGCATATCCATCGAGTATTCGACCGAGGAATTCTTTGGCAGTTTAAACTCGAGCCATCCGACAGGACGAATTTGGCCGTCTGTTTTGCTCTTCTTCTTAGCCTTGTTACGTTGCTTTCGATTCAGAGGCCCTTGCTGGTTGACAGGAGGCTCTTTACCACGCCAGCGCCAGTTTTTTGACTCTTCTCGAATCGGTATTCGAAGGGTGACAGTGTCTTCTAGCTCAATCAAGAGCTTGAACTCTGTGGCGACTCTCCAATCCCCTAGCGTCAGCGGCTTTGCAGGTGTAGCATCTTTGGCTAGTCCAGGTACGAAGACGCGTTGCAGGTCCGCCCGTTGTCGATCGGCCCAAGGTCCATAGTTGATAGTACCACCCCGAATAGTGAAGTGAATTCCCCACGCAGGCGCGTCGCCGCCGTTGACATGCAAGAGTGAGTCAGCAGTGTTAGGGCGAGAGTTTTGTTGCGTCACTTTGGCAACAGCATCCCAGTACACCTGCAAATGAGCAGAAGGTGAGTCCATGATGGTGGTCACAGCAGCATACTCGACCGAGTTCCATCGAGCCTTGTCATCTTGGTCACGATCGTCAAGATATCGGGATAGACCTTGCCAGCGATTTGACGCGAGAATATGCGAAGCTCCAGTGCCGAGTTCTGTGCGCGAACCAGCCGAAAAGGACTCGACCGATCTTCTCCAATAAGGGACCATGTATCGCAAAGATGAGACGAGCTTGCGCCGCCTGTGGCGGAACCAGTTTCTTGGGGGTTGAGAATCGAATTGAATTCCAATCTCGCGTTCTTTGGTGGCGCGGGTGGGCTGGTCCTCTTTGAAGTCATTGTTGTCCTTGAGTTCAACGACAGGGTGATCAAAATCGACATCGAAAAGCTGACGGTATGGGTCTGGCGTGCTGGCTGCTCCCGCATCGACATCGCACGTCAGGCCGCTTGCTTTGGCAACTAGGATAGCTCTAGTGTTATCATTTCCGATGACAGCAGCGGCTGTCCTGCATTCAATGTGTATAGGCAGCCATTGCAGTATAAATGGTGTTTCTGGCTCTGCACTTCTACCAAAATCTGCGTCGACGCTGTCGGCTTGAGAGCTGTTTTGTCGCCCCGTGGCTGGTCGACCGTTTCGCGACGATGGAAATATCTCTTCAAGCTGATCTATCCCATTCAATTTTCTCTTGCGTGGTTTTTCTGTAGCGCTCGGCTTCTCTTGGTACACGTCGTTGGAGGAGGAGCGTGCTGCATCAGCTTGCTTCAGACCAGCCAGAACTCCTTCGTAGGCTGGACTGCGATTGTAGACAAACCACTCCAAGCCGACCAGACTGACATTGATACGGCATGGAAGCTTTGCATTTCTATCATTACTAGAAGGGTGATTGTTTTGTGGGTGTTTGTCGTCTAGAACGTCGGCTTCGCGCACCCTCCGCAGCCAGTACCGCCATGTGATGTCGCCATGCTGAACCAGGAATGATTCATTGACGCCGTGATAGCGCAATCCCGAGAAGAAGATTCGGCCGGCGAGCAAAGACACTTGAAAAGCTTGTACGTCGAGAAAGACCTTGTATCGGTGCCAGGTCCATGTTCGAATCGCGTAGGAGACTATCGAGCCAAAGAGCCGGTTGAAATAGAGGAGGAAGAAGATGGAGAGTATGCCGGAGATGAGCAGGAAGATGAAGAATTGGCTTTGATTGTTAAAACTACAAGTAAAGGTCGGACATTGCAGAAAGATTGCTCACTAGTTGAAGTCTGGAAGACCTGCTAGCCTGGGGGCGAGTGATTGCTCCCACGCAGACATGATGGGGAAGGTCGCGGAGCAATCGCGACCAAGCTTCAATCGTGCCGCAGGAAGCAGGATTTCGCCGATTACTGAATCTCGAAGATGGCGCGCATGATGAGATTGAAGCTGCAAGGGCTAACAGCTCGACAGCATTCGATGTGCGCGGGTGCCTCGGCAGATGCGAAAATGATGTTCATGAGGCATCCCCTAACAATTGGAATACCTTGGTAGTAACTAGGTAGGTAAATAGCAAGCACACAAGCTAAAAGGTAACAAGGTCTTTTGCTGTCAGTGATGACGCTACTGCAGTCAAGTGGGGCCCCTGGGCACCTACATGCGCGCCAACCACTAGATCCCGCGGTTTTCGTTGACATGAGATATCGAGAATATAGCTTAGTTACAAGCAGTAGAGAAAAGCAACAATTGTATCGAGATTCTCTCGAAAATACCTTGACTTTAAGACTACAAGTTCAACCTACCTAGAAGCCTCGCAGCGTGTGCGTGTGGCTGCTGCAGCATCCAAGACAACTGCCTGGACAGAGGCGGCCAGCCATGTCTGTCCACTAAAATACAGTGCGTCGTACTTGGCCCTGGCGTGGCCTTACAGGGCGTTGCACCAGGCTCGCTGTGATTGACTGCTTGTTGGGTGAATTGTATTCTTGCCAACTTGCCTGGATGTTTCAACATCATCTACCAATGTTTCTAAGGTAGGTAGGCATCATTACGTGGACTCAGACTGGTTGCAGCCGACTTGCGCCGAGAGTGCGCGCATCTCCAAGCTGGACTCGCCACGCTTTCCACACCTCAACACCGTTTGCCCCAACTTTGTCCTTCGCGTTTCGTCATCGTCCCTGGCAAGCGTCGCCTCAACTATCTCAACATTGTGCCACTCGGGTACCCTTATCGGCTTCTCAGCCTGCCTATTTATTTTTTTGCATCCCCATTAGCCATGATCTGATCCTTTCCCCATCCTCCATCTCAACTTCTCCTGTCCTGCTTCTAGATTTGGCTCCTCGCAGCCGCAGCCGCAGCCGCAGCCGCAGCCATGGACGTCGACAACTACACAACCTCGGATGGAGGAACGGGCGCCAAGTTCAAGGGATACACGACTATAATAGCTGGTGTCGCCTCCATCATCGCCACAGTCGTATCTGTCCTGTTCGTGCCGAGCCGCCCTTGTCTCTTTCGTCCATCCAGAAGCTGACCAGCCCTTGCATCTAGATCCATATGGCTCCAAGCAAAGAACTATCGCAAGCCCTTGCTCCAGCGCTACGTCGTTCGAATCCTCCTCATGGTTCCCATCTACTCGATAGCATCTTGGACAAGCATGGTCTCTCTCACAGCCGCCCAGTTTATCGACCCCATTCGCGATATTTACGAGGCTTTCACAATCTACACCTTCTTCCAGCTCCTAATAAACTTCCTCGGTGGTGAGAGATCCCTCATCGTCATGGCACACGGACGTGCTCCAGTACAGCACCTGTGGCCCCTCAACCACGTCCTACCCAAAGTCGACATATCTGATCCCTATACCTTTCTCTCTATCAAACGTGGCATCCTACAGTATGCTTGGCTCAAGCCCATTCTCGCGGTAGCTGCCGTCATCATGAAAGCCACCGGGACCTATCAAGAAGGCTATATTGCCGCCAGCTCTGGCTACTTTTGGAGTGGTATCGTTTACAACCTCAGTGTCACCGTCAGTCTATACGCGCTGGGTCTTT
The DNA here is from genome assembly GCA_030782485.1 of Beauveria brongniartii. Taxonomy (NCBI): domain Eukaryota; kingdom Fungi; phylum Ascomycota; class Sordariomycetes; order Hypocreales; family Cordycipitaceae; genus Beauveria; species Beauveria brongniartii. The sequence goes on from JARJPP010000015.1 coordinate 74,657, forward strand.
TCTGGGTCTGCATGCACCATGATCTGAAACCGTTCCGGCCAGTGCCCAAATTCCTCTCCATCAAGCTCATTATCTTTGCCTCGTATTGGCAAGGTTTCTTCTTGGGCATTCTGGTCTGGCTCGGAGCTATTCCAGACGACGTTCAAGGCTATACCCGCGACAACTTAGCGGCAGCCATTCAAGACTTCTTGATTTGTCTCGAGATGCCCATCTTTGCCGTGGTGCATTGGTATGCCTTTTCTTGGTACGACTTTGCAGATAATAGCATCCTGTCTGCTCGCATGCCACTCACGAGGGCTCTTCGCGACGCTTTTGGCACCAAAGATCTCATCGAAGATTCAAAAGAGACGTTCAGGGGCGATAAATACGGCTATCGTAACTTTGACTCTGGCGACAAGGTCATAGCACATGCAGACTCCCGCTCTCGATTCGCCAGACTCGATGAAGGAATGCGCTATAAAAGAGGCGGCAAGGGCAAGTATTGGCTCCCCAAACCTGGAGTTAGCTCTTCATCGCCGCTGCTCGACAATGGCGAAGGCGGTTCAGCCAATCATGATTCACAGCGTGAGAGCTCAATGGGCACATTTGACCAGCTCGAAATAGATCCGGAAGAGGAGCGTATGTACGATCAAGCGCGCCAATTGGAACATGGAGACTGGAATGCAAGTTATCCATCGTCGTCACTTGTGTAGCTGCAACTAACTAGCGGTCTCTAGTATCCCGTCATCACCGCTAATGAACCGTTGAGAGAGCGATACGGCTCATCATTCAGCAGCCGCGGCGCTTACTCGCCTGCTCCTCGATTAGGCACGCCGCAAAGGCGTAGTTCGGTTTTGCCAGCAAAGCCAAGTTCTCCAAAAGCAAAAGCTAGTCCACAAAAACCAGCTAGCCCTCAAGAACCACCGGTCGTGGCTGTGATCAAAAAGAAGAAGAAGCCGAAGAAGGTTGTGGTTCATCACCCCGAGCCCGAGGCAGCGGCACTTCTGGCAGACACCGACTATGAAGCTGGAACAAGCGCTACTCAGGCCCGTGATGGAGCTGCAAGTCCGTCCGCAGCTGCCTCGCACGAGGACAACGCTGCATCTGCGGAAAACGTCAATGAAAATAGCACCCCGCAATACAACTTACACGACAATGAAGAGTTCCGTAATGTATGGGGAAGCAGCAGCTAAAAGTGGACAAGGGGCGTGCAAAAAAAATATTTTGGTGATGAGACAAATGGTCGATTCAGTTGCACAGCATAGCAAGTTTTACGGGTGTGTTTCTCGGGTGTGTTTCGCGGGCGCAAATTTTGATCTTTAGGATTTCATATTGCGGTAATTAATATAGACTGGCAGTCAGGCGTCATCACACACATTTGACTCGCGTTGTTCTACATCTGAACGCGGCATTTCAGCCTTTTCATACGCTATGCCGTGGTTTCAAAGATGCACCAAGAAAGGCATAGTTGGCATGGATCGCCGCTTTCTCAATTCATAGCTGAACTTGGCATTGATGCCCCCTGTTCCTAGGTTCTGGTACACCCTTGCCAACCTCGAGCTATAATAAGATGGCTTCCCCGCACAGTAGATTCATGCTGCTCTGGATTCCCTGCGCACCTACGGAGTATGTAATGATGAATTACGAATTCGTCATTGAAACCCGGCCTACATTGCCAAGCTACGGCAGTTCGACGAGCCTCGAAACTCCCACTAATACTAAACCAAGGAAAAAGAGATGGGCCACGAGAGCGAGGACAGGTTGTATCACATGCCGGTATGGCCCCCGTCGAGATGGTGTCGATTCGTATCATACTACTTGGTTTTATTCCCTTCTTTTCTGTTTCTTTCGCTTCTTTTCGCTTCATTTCCCTTTTTTCTTTCTTGCTGCTAATCAGTCATTAGTGCACGTCGTGTCAAGTGTGATGAGCTGAGACCAGTCTGTCGTCGCTGCAACGCCAGCCACGTCGTCTGCCGTGGATATGAGCTTCCGCCGCCTGGCATTGACGGCGGCATGGATGCTATTAGTAGCCTCGATAGTCTTACGGTCAGACGGCAGAGCCGTCAGAGACACGTCGTCTCCGCGGAGATTGAGCCTCCTAGCTGGGATTACCTAGAGGGGATCCGGTACTGTGAGCAACTTGCCCCGTTCCGATTTACCTTTTTCTTTTTTTTTTTTTTTTTTTTTTTTTTGCGGCTAATGCCGACGAATGTTGTCCGATAGACTTTGAAGTGGTCAGGCCAGGTCGTGTATCTGAAAAGGGGCAGTTCAACGATCCTCCTTTCCACATGCCCGGCTACAACCGGACGGCATTCCTCGGACAGATTATCTGTGACCAGGTTTCAAAGGCCTCCAAAGCCCGCGGCAGGCTTCTGCGGGCTGGCGAAGATGCGGCTTTTGCAAAGTCTTGGGACCGCTACTCGCGCAACATGGTTGACGCTATCGAAGTCGTCAATCAAAAGTTCCGAGACGAGGCGTTGCATCCGAATGAGGCGCCGGCTTTTATGGCGATTCGACATTTGCTTGTACTGGACTTGTACTTGCGAAGAGTCCTGTGGCGAGCTCATCTCAAAGGCTTTATTGCGTACATCCAACACCGAGGTGGCATCAAAGAGGTGCTCAAACTCAAGGACGCGCCACTTTATCTAAATTTCGCGGTAGAGTACGGACGTCGACTTATTGGTCCGGCCATGTACGCGCCAGATATTGACAGATTCAAATGATGCAGAAACATTATCCACGCAAACACAACCAGCCCAGCAAAGCAGCAACTCGAGGGCCTCGAAGAGTTTACAGACGACGAGCTGAGAGCGGCGCTCAGCAACGCCTGTTTTGCGCCTTGTCCGGCAGCACTATACCCTCTCCTTGTCCACATTACCAGGCTGCGCGTCTCCGTCGCCAATAACCGACCTCCTCGAAAAGCCAACCTCGCGCTCGCAGTGCAGGACATTTTCGACACAACATGGCGCTTCGACGCAGACGCTTGGGCCGAGTCAAAGTCCTGGCAGGGCGAGGTCGACATTGGACGTGTCATGGGTCGCATCTTCCCAGTCGCCATCCGGCTCTACGGCCTTCTGACACTGCCGGAAGCGCCACTCGTCGCGTGGGCTGCCTCTTCGGCAGACATTGCCACGGCCTATGCAAGGCTTTCGGGGCGCAGCGTACTCGACTCCCTGCGGATTCGGCACAGGGAAGAAATGTTGTCCTTGATGACAAGGAGCTGGGATATGGTAAAGTATAAGACGTCCTTGGTCTGGCCGTTGCTCGTGGCTGGTGTGGCCTCGGCGGACGGTACTGCGAAAGATCGAGAGTTTGTTGAGGGCTGTTTAGAGGCTATTTTGGCAATGCCGATTACGGCGTGTTCTTTTATTACAGTTGTGGATAAGCTTCGCGCGTTTTGGACATCTGGCAAGACAGAGTGGGAGGATTGCTGGGATGAGCCAATCGTGGGCTCTGCCTAATGTAAATGTCGGGTGATGGTGGGCTCTGCCTGGTGTAGATGTCCGGTGTTCCTTTCTTCTTATTGAAATCAATCTGCAATGAGACACATTTCTGCCAAAGGAACTGGCAGAACATGTCAACTTCATGCGTTTTTTCACCGGCCTGGTCCGGCTCTCTCTCGTTGTCCGTTTCTGGGACCACTAACAATGACGGACACAGTCGATCCATCAAAGTGCTTCATGCGGCGGCGCACCAGAATCCGCTTTACTGACACTCTTCTCAACTTGATTCTTCAAGTAGGCTTTGGCTTCTTTGGCACTCAAACTTGCTGGGCTCGGAGGGCGTTCACCAGTTGCCCAGAGGGCCGCCTTGGGGCCGAGCACAAACTCGAGCGTGCAAAGATGTCGTACCAGCTCACCCAGCTCTTGTTCCACTGCTTCCCGTTGACCTTGAGAGACTGCACCTGGTATGCGTCCTCGGAGCCGCCCTTGCTCGTCACCTTGAGCGTCTTGCCGCCACCGAGGGCAATGGTCAGCTGGGAGAACCAGGGCGAGCCGATGAAAAAGGTCGTCTGCCCCGTCATTGGATACAGACCAATCATGTTCCACAGCAGCCACGACTCCATGGCACCGGCGTCGCTGTTGCCAGGCAGACCATCGCGGGTCGGGCGGTAGTAGGCCTTGGCAACGAAGCGGCTGCGCTCGACTGCCAGGTCCTGGCGGTTGACAAAGTTGTACAGGTAGGGCGTGGTGAAGCTCGGCTCGTTTCCCGGGTTGAAGAGCGTGTGGCCAAACGCGCCGTTGCCAGAAAACACGCCCGACTCAAACGTCTTTTCGAGACGCTTGACAAACGTCTCGTCGCCGTTGCAAAGCTCAATGAGCTTGGTCAGGTCATGATGTGCGTTGAAGGAGTATTCCCAGGGCAGCGCCTGATAGTAGTAGTCGCGCCAGTAGCAACCGCCGCATGACAGGGGGTCCTGGGAAATGAAGCCCGACGTGTTTCGCGGACCAACAAAACCGGTGAACCCCAGTGCCGTCATGTTGGGGTTCCAGTGGTTACGCCAGTTGTGAGAGCGTTTCAAGTACTTGTCAAGTTCAGCATCCTTGCCCAAGCCTGCAGCGACACTGGCCAGAGAAAAGTCATTGACCGAACTGGAGATGATTAGCAACACTGCCCGAGCAGCTAGCGACGAGACAACGTACTATTCCACCGCACGGCTGACAGATCTGGAAAACTTGGGGGTAATGTAGCCGTATTCAAGCCAGTCCGGGAGAGCACTGCGGCCTTCGCGAGTAGACCCCGTGGGATCGCGAGAGTCGTTGTTGTTTGGGGGAGCCTCTTCGGCATTCCTGACCATGGATGCGAAAGCGTCCGCCCAGTTGACTTTGCCACGTACGCCCTTGACATATGCATCCGCGAATACATTGTCCGAGTTGGAGCCGCCTTGGACGGCGCCGTTGGAAAAGGACGATCGCGCATCCGAAACCCACCCAACGTGGCGCCAAGTGTCAATCATGGAGCGAAGGAGCTCTTCGTAGTATGTGGGCTGTAGTACATGAAGCAAACTGGTTGTGCAGCGGTACTATATTCGATTTGGTCAGCTGGAAGAGCTCAGAGAGCTAAGGAGACATTCCTTACAACGTCCCAAAAAGTAAAAATATCGTCATAGTATGGTTCGTTGGATTTCCAGAGGGGATTCTCGCCCGTCTTGTTCTGCGGCAGCAGATGCATAAAGTACAGTGCACTGTACAGTTGGTTGAGCTTGGTGGTGTTTGTTTCTGTCGTGGTAACCTTGCTGAATACTTGTTTATTCCACTCCTGCCGTGTCTGGTCTTGAACGTCTCGAATCTTGGTGCCACGGGGAATTTCCCTCGCCACACTATCGCA
>JARJPP010000023.1:0-37204 GCA_030782485.1 Beauveria brongniartii
GGGGGGGGGGGGGGGGCGGGGGGGGGGGGGGGGGGGACATTGGAAAGAGGATCTGTATTAGTCGCAGGACGCGGTCCCCCACACGGAATGGGCTGTTGCTTCCCTCGGTTATTAAAAAGTATTCAATATGATAAGGTGAACTGGGAGCACATAATAAGGAGAGAAAAATAGCCAGTCTTCAAGTCAAGATGGGCTCGTCATCACCACCTGTATTCATTCTTCTCCCGGCTGGGATCTTGACAGGTCAACTATAGTTATGAAAAGCTGGGGTTTGACCTGATGACCCTTGCTCACTCTTATATTATTACGGCGGCCCCGTATCGGCACAGAGTCTGGGGAACCCCAGGCCTCTAAAACGAAAATGTTTCGAGCCCAAAATCCTTTTGCTTGTCCCCGTCTGCGATGCCACTTTATACAACTAGGAGTCATTCTCGCGACCGTGTGTACGTGACTTTGTAGGCATTGTCTCGTCGAGATGACCGTTTTACTTTCAGCCCTTGTGAATAATATGTTTCCCATGCACACCCGACGGCAAACCATGGTGTGGATACGAGAGGGGAAGCAAGTAGCAATAAATGCAGCCATTCTACAGATTACTCCGTATTCCATAGCCTGCCCCGAAAGCCGGCGTGTTATGAGGCTCTCCCCCCAGCCTTTTTTAGCCTCATCTCTCCCCCGCTCACCTTGCTTCTATTATACCAGTAACTACAACGAGGCGGGTTGTGCGAGTGAGACAGCGCTTCCTCCTCCCTCCCATGTACAAGAGGAAGCCGGGGCCCGCATCCCCAGCCTAACAACGGCTCTCCTCTCCTCTCCTCCCCCCTCGTCCTCTCTGACACTCTTCTCTTCCAAATCTCCTCCGTCACTAACAAGAATCCCTCCCAACCGCGGAGCGGGTTTGACTTGCACCGGGGGGACCCCAATCATGACCAAGGCCACCAGCTCTGTCCACGAGGCCGTCGAGGCGCTCCCGCCGCCCTCCCCGGACGCCGAGAAGCACGGCGGCGTCCACGCCTCGGCCGGCAGCGTGCCCTACGCCGACCAGATCCCGCACGAGATGATGGAGGGCCTCGCGCCCAACGGCGAGGCCGACTACATTCGCGACAAGATTAACCACATGTCCGAGGACGAGGCCCTCGCCATCATTCAAGAGTCGTACGAGTTTCACTCGGACGACTGGAATTTCCCTGCTGATATGCGCGAGCGCATGCGCAAGTGCCTCGAGGGACCAAAAGTCTATGGCGAGTGGTATGAGCGCGACCTGCGCATCGACGCCGTCATGATGAAGTACTCGTCGCCGTATCCTGGCGTGCGCGCCGTCGCCAGCCCGCTGGACGATGAAGATGTGCCCGTCGAGACGATTCGTGCCTACTTTCTTGGGGTTGGCTGGGCAATTATTGGAACTTTCATGGCCACATTCTTTAACAGCCGCTTTCCTGGTATTGGTAGGTCGCTTTTCGCACCACATAGTACTCCAATTGAGGGGGTTGCCATCTTTATTGTATTGTATAGATGACTAACTAACGAGATAAGGCCTGGGTAGTGCCGTCATTCAAATCATGCTCTTTCCCTGCGCAAAGACTCTCGAAGCCATTTTGCCCGACTGGGGCTTCACAGTCTTTGGAACCCGACACTCGCTTAACCCCGGACCCTGGACCTTTAAAGAGCAAATGTACAGTACCATAACGTACAATATAGCTATATACAGCACCAACGCCTATACCATGATTCTTGTCCAACGCTCTCCCGTCTTTTACGGCCTAGGATTCGTCACCTTTGGTTACCAGTTGTTACTGACGCTCTTTATTCAACTGATGGGCATGGGCTTTGCGGGCTATCTGCGCAGATTCAGCGTCTACCCCGTCAAGGCGCTGTGGCCGACGCTCCTCCCCATCATCGCCATGAACAGGGCGCTGACCAAGCCGGAGCCGCGCGAAAACATCAACGGCTGGACCATTTCGCGGTACCGCTTCTTCTTCGTGTGCGCCGCCGGCATGTTTGCCTACTACTGGATCCCGGGCTACCTCTTCCAGGCGCTCTCGACGTTCAACTGGATGACGTGGATCGCGCCGCAGAACCTGACGCTGGCCATCCTGACGGGCTCGCGCCTCGGCCTGGGCTTGTTCAACCCCGTGACAACGTTTGACTGGAACGTGGCGACGTCGTCGTACGCGGCGCTCTCGCAGCCCTTTTTCGCAACCTGCACCATGTACCTGAGCACCATTCTCGGTGGCCTCGTCATCCTGGCCATTTACTACTCCAACATGTACAACACGGCGTACCTGCCCATCAACTCGGCGGCCGCCTTTGCCAACGACGGCACCATATACGACGTGAAAAGGGTCGTCGTCGACAATAAGCTCGACGGCGCCAAGCTGCAGGCCTACTCGCTGCCGTTCTACTCGGCTGGCTACGTGCTGACGGTCGGCGCCAACTTTTGCTTCTACCCCGTCTACTTCTTCTACATCATGGTCAACCAGTGGAAGACAATGTCCAAGGCCTATGTCGACTTTTACCGCGGCCTGCGCCACGGCAAGGGCAACTACGAGGACGCCATGGACGTGCACAACCGCACCATGCGCAAGTACAAGGAAGTCCCCGACTGGTGGTTCATCGCCATCCTCGCCGTGACCATTGCCCTGTCCGTCGTCTGGATCGAAATCTACCCGCTCGGCATCCCCGTCTGGCTCGTCTTCCTCCTCATCGCCATCAACCTCGTCTTCGCCGTGCCCCTCTCCTTCTTGTCCGCCACGACCGGCACCAACCTCGGCCTCGGCGCCCTCATCCAAATCATCACCGGCTACCTGCTGCCCAACAACCCCAACGCCTTTCTCTTTTCCCAGGCGCTCGGCTCCTGGGCCCTCGCCGGCTACGGCGACAACTACGTGCAGGACCAAAAGATGGCTCACTACTGCAAGATTGCGCCCCGCGCCGTCTTTCGCTCCCAGATTGGCACAATCATCATCACCTGCTTCGTCGCCGTCGGCACCCAAAACTTTATCCTCACCAGCGTGCCCGGGCTCTGCACCGAGCATCAGCCCTCGCAGTTTACCTGCATGGGCGACGGCCACCCCATGTACGCGAGCTCCCTCATGTGGGGTCTACTCGGCTCCGATCGCATGTTTGGTTCTCTCTACCCGCTCTTCAAGTGGTGTTTCCTCATGGGCTTTGGCATCGCCATGGTCTTTCTCGTCGCCCAGGGCCAGGGCCCCAAGTACCTTCCCGGCGTCAGGGAGAAGCTGCGGCACAAGCTCCGCCCCAACACCTTTGCGACGCTGGACCGCACGCTGTTTCCCTTTGTGGCCTCGCTGCTCTGGCTGAATCCCGTCCTCATCATCCAGGGCATCCAGCACTGGGCGCCGTCCAACCTGAGCTACAAGACGCCGGGCTTCATACTGTCGTACGTTTTCATGTACTGGCTTCCGCGCCACCGCCTCGCCTGGTGGGCCAAGTACAACTATGTCCTCTCAGCAGCCTTTACGGCTGGCTTGGCCGTCAGCGCGCTCGTCATGTTCTTTGCCATTGGCTACCATCCGCATCCCCTCAAGTGGTGGGGAAACACTGTGAGCGGCGCGGGCGTCGACGGAAGCAACAAGGGAATTCTGCCGATTCCAGAACGCGGATACTTTGGGCCTGAGAGGGGCACCTTTGTTTAAATGGCAAAGACTGTGTTTAAATTTGTTCAATTCGGTATATGATTGATGATGAGTTGGTTTGATGTACACAAACACATCTTTTTTCGATGCTATACACGAGCACATACATGTAGTCATTTTGAGTCATATCTATGCGTAGCGTCCGTTTTTTATGTTTTATTGGATATCAATTCGAAAATAAAGAACCGTCAAGCCAACTGAGCTCAATCCAGCGCCGAGTGCACGGATCGACCCTGATAATTGATGCCTTGTGGACTCCACTCCAAGGCAGGACAAGGCAGGACAAGGCAGGACCTAATGCGGCTTTTGACGATGTGACATGAACGCATCTCAACAACAACCTCAACTTCAGGCAACCTCAATCACGAGAAAACTTTTTTACTCGCCATTGCACAAAGAGAACGCAACCTTCTCAAACACTCTGCTTCATTCACAAACAAGTCCAACTCGCGCCTCCCCCTGCGCTTGCCACACCATGGCCCTGCCCAACTACACATTCGACTTGTCCCTCGCGAGCTTCAACATTTCCAAAGCCGCCTTTATCGCCGCCCACCCTCCCATTGCGCGCGTCATGGCCGCCGCCATGGTCTTTCGCCCCAACCCTTCCCCCCCTTCCCCTTCCCCTTCTTCCTCCTCCTCCTCCTCGCCACCGCAGACTCTCCTCCTCTGCCGCGCCGCCACCGACTCGTACCCGCTCAAGTGGGAAATCCCCGGCGGCAGCGTCGACGCCGGCGACGCCACCATTCTCGACGCCGTGGCGCGCGAACTCTGGGAGGAGACGGGCCTGACGGCCGCGCACATGGTCGCGCCGATTGTCATGGTGCCCGAGGAGCCGCTGACCGAGGCGACGCGCGCGGGGCTGGGCATACAGCCGCAGGACGAGGGGCTCGGCGTGGACGCGGACGGCTTGACGGTCACGTTTGAGGAGACGGGCAGGCTGTGGGGAAAAGTGACGGCGCTGGTCACGGTGCGTGGTGATGCCGAGGTGGTGCTAAGAGATGAGGAGCATGGCGAGGCGGCGTGGGTGACGGAGGAGGACGTGCAAAGGGGCGAGCTGCCAGAGGGCGACGGGACGCGGGAGCGCAGGGGAATGGACTTTGTGAGTGATGGCGTGCGGAGGGCGATTTTGCATGGGTTTCGTGTGTATGAAAAGAGTCTGGCAAAAGAGGACGATGGAAGCATAAATGTCTAGAGGTCGGGAATATTGGACCAGGCGCCGAGACTTTGTGGCGAAACACGATAAAGGGTATTTGTTTGTTTTCAACGACAAGAGCATCATAGGTTTTAAAAGTTGTTATATACATTGTTAAGAAAAACGCCAGGATTCCATGCCTAGATTATGAAGATGATGAAAAAGACTTCCCAAACGCTGTGTATGCTGGCACGGGGCTCTCTACATTCTCTTGGACCCCATCTCCTCATTACCATAATCATCCCAATCCTCGTCCCGTCCGCCGCTCAGCCGCCGTCCCAGCCAGAGACCCAGGGCCGTCACGGCGCTCCCCGTCAAGAACCATCCCTCAAACCAGCCATCCACAAAGACGGGACTCAGCGCGCCCTTGAGCACGCCGCCCACCGCCGAGCGCGCCTCGAGCGGCAGCTGGCTGCGCATGAGCAGCGACGCGCTAATCATGTACGTGGCGGCGACCTGGCCGACAACGAGCGCGAGGTTGGCCTGTGCCTGGCGCAGCAAGCCCGGCGTCCACCGCGCAAACAGGTGGAACGTCTGGAGAGCGCTGTTTGCGCTTGCGAGCAGGAGCACGCCCGACAGGACGAAGCTGATGATGCGCGCCCAGGCCGTCTGGTCCAGCGTCGGGTCCCAGTGCAGCGCGAGCAGGCCGAGGAAGCGGTTGACGGGGTCGCTGCTGGAGAAGCTGGCCGAGGGCGCGCGGAAGCGGCGCAGAGTGGTGAGCGTCGTGGCGGCGACGCGGTATACGCAGTAGCACGCAAACAGGGACGAGGGCACGAGGCACATGCGGCCCCAGGCCGTCGCCGCCCGCGAGTCGGCCGCGCGGCGCCCGCGCACGAGGGCCAGGCTCGACGCCAGGTTGGCCTCCATTGTCTCCAGCCCGGCAATGTCGACGCGCAGGCTGCGCATCTCGGCCTCCTCAGCAGACAAGCCGGCGCCAGCGGCGCCGCGGAGGGAGCCCATCATCTTGCCCATGAGCCCCGTGGCGGCTTTCGCTTCGGCGGCGGAGCGCGGTAGGTCCGTGGCGGCCTTGCGCTCGAGCATCTGCAGTCGGTGGCGCTTGGTCACGAGCATCTCGCTAGTGGCGTCGAGGCCCGTCTGCTTGCGGTTGACGTCGGCGTCGGTGACGGGGCGGCGGCGGCGGTCGGTGACAGTAGTCCAGGTGTGCCACGGCGCGGACACGGAGGCGAAGCCGGCGAGCAGGCCCATGAGCGAGATGCCAACGACGCCGATGCGCTCCAGGCAGCCGCGGGTAAGCAGCTGCAGTGGCGCCTCGTCGTCGTCGTTGTTGTTGTTGCTGGAGGGGAGGAAAGAAGAAGAAGAAGAAGAAGAAGAAGCGCCGCGCGGCCAGCCCTCAACGGCCGACGAGGGCACGGCGCTGCCGAGCTTCCAAAACGCAAACAGCCAGCACGAGAAGAGTACAGCCTGCATGAGCCACGCACGTTTGGGCAGTCTGCCGCCGGCGCCGCCGGCGCTCGGTGCGCTTCTTCGCCCAAGACTCCACCCGGCGCCATTCACGAGCGACTTGCACTCTAGCCAGGGCACGACACCGACAAGCAGGAGCAGCAGCGCGGGGACGACGATGCGTAGAGCGAGCCCGCGGCCGGGCCTCGCGCCGACATCGAGAATCTCGGCGAGGATCAGGGCGCCGAGCGTGGCGGCCAGGCCGACGGTGACGCCAAAAGTCCAGGCGACGAGGCGACGGCGCGGGCTGCGCGCACCGTGCTCGGCGTGGGCGCGACGAAGCGCGGCGGGCGCATGCGAGGGGAGCAGGTGGTCTTGGCCGTCGCGCGCGTCGTCGTGCGCGGCCCGCGACAGGTACGGGTAGCCATGGCGCACGGCGGCGAGGGTCGCGGCGACGAGGACGAGGGCAAAGGGCGAGGCGGCCACGGCGTGTGCTGTCGTTAGGCTAGCGGGCGAGGACGGGCGACAGGCGTCGTCGCCGCAGCCTGAAAATGGCCACATGATTTTTTTCTTCTCCTTTTTGGGGGGGGGGGGGGGTGTCGCTGGTCCCCGGTAGCTTTTATGTCGGCTGTTTTGTTTAATAAAAGGGCAGGTCGGTGATGATGGTGGTGGAGGGACGCAAGAACGAGGGAACAAGTTCGAGGGTCGTTGGGCGGGCGGGCAGTTGTTTGCAGCTTGCGCAAGCTTTCTCGCTTAAGATGGATGGATAGGTTGGTAATACAAGGAGCGTCTCACATGGATGTTTGAAAAGAAAAACTCAGCCCACGCGTTTCCGCAGACAAATAAGAAAGAAAAGCAGGGCGAGATCTGAAATGTGGATAGTTGATGAAGCCCGCTTGCAGACAATGAAAAAAAAAAAAAACTGACGACGGACGCAAAAGGAATGTAGAAGCAATACAGGGAGGGAAACAGTGGCGGGAACCAGTGCAAGGCTGCGGAAACGAGACGCCGCCTACGTGGACCTCTATTGGGATGCTCGTATTCTTCGCCCAGAAGAGAAGGCCAGCGTACAATAAGTGCGAAAACGTCGGGAAAAATGAATCAGCTAGATGATGGTCTGCGGGCGATCGCCAGTGTACGGACAATGTATGTACTAGTTAACTAACTAGTTAGTTAATAGATAAATGGTGATGCAAGCAACCTTGGCCGCATCCCCTGCAGGCTGAGGCTGTACATGTCGGCTTCAACTTCTACTGATTGGTGCTCCCGTCTCACCGAACCCCTGTTCTCTATGGCTTGTCTTGCCCTGATTGTTTCGCATCTTTCGAATATTGATTTCATATCCATTTCTAATTGTATAAATCTATTCATTCATTTACTCCCCATTGCTCCGCATGCGGCTTTTCCCTTCGTTCCAGTGCTAGCAGCCGCTAGCAGCCCACTAACCATCGTCCCACAGTTTGCATGTCTCAGTCCACGTACTGGCCAAGAGGGGTCCAAATTCGTCAATACAAAGTACAACAGCCTATTCCGTAAGGATACTCCAGTGCAAGCCGACCCTCCTGGCCCTCAAGCCATTTCGTAGTTGCCTTCTTTTTTTTTTTTCAAAAGTTTCCACTGTAGTGAATTCTCGTTATAGTCTGAAAGCGTCTTCGGTCCTCTATATGCCAACTTACTCAGGCGTCGTGCAGACAATGCTCTAGCCTACCTACTAATACATTCAACAGAGTGTCTGTTCTGAAACAGCCTGTGTTCTGCATTAACATGTTTCTGCTACCATATCTGTAAACTAAACGTCTTTCGACTCGCTGGTGAGTGTGCGACAAATACATCGAATCCATTTGCTCCCCTCCCCGCCTTTGCCCTTTTTCCGTGGCTCATCATGCAATTTCAAGCAGTGACTTGCGCTGACAGCCAGCATACAACTTTTCAGTTGCCACTCTTCACACTCTTCTCATGTGATCTGACTGCTGTAAACTAGTCCAGCTGAAGCAGCCTCCTGCTCCTCATCAACTCTTCTTGCTTGACGCGCCGGCTCACTGGGCCTGTATCATGTGCTGTATCATGTGCAGTGTTGACGCTTGCGGGTGAATGCCACAAAAGGGCTCTACTGTTTCACCGGCATCGCTTCCTTGATATCCTTTTCCACTTCGACGCCACTCTATGGCGATAGCTTGTTGTCTGCCGACCCATCATCCTCGTCTTCTTCAACGTCCACACCTTGACGGAGAGCCTGCGCTTCACCGACCTCCATCTTGTGTAGTTGTTCAAGTTTCTGCTTTTGGTTGAGGGCTTGCGTTCCAGATACAACCTCAAACTCCCCGTCCTCTTCCTCTTCTTCGTCCTCGCTGTTCATCGCGCTGATTGGTGAGACATCACCCATGCTGGGGCTCGCCGCTTCTCCGCTGGCCCTCGACGCTGACGCTGCCGGGGACCGTGCTCGAAGGTAATCGTTGGGGTTGATAGGCTTGATAGTCGGGTCAAATGCCGCAGGAAGCCCCAGAACCTTGGCCACTTGGTGCGCCTCCTCGTCGGCCGAGATTTGCGTCTCCAGCTCGTATGTGCTGCTGGTTTCGCTGTCGGCCTCGTGCTTGCCTAGCGTTGCCGAAAGCATCCCCAGGTACGTCTGACGGCTCGAATCATTGGCGCGCTTCACCTTTTTCTTGATGCGCTTCTCCGTAGGCCGCACCACGACGACCGGTACGGGCGAATATTGTAGACAGTATTTCGAAAATGAGTTTCGGTTGTTGACGAGGCCCTGAATGCCGCCTAGCGATCGACCTCTGGTTCCCACAATCAGCATCGCCGGCTGGTACATTTGAATCTAAAGCCTGTTAGCGGCCTGCTCCAGCCATGTCCTGGCAGCTGTTTCGACTTACTAGTTTCTGAAAGGTTGCGTGCAGTTTGCCGACGGCATATTCGAGCACAATGCTGACGGCCTGGTTGGCCCCATTCTTGGCCAGAATTCCTTGCATAACATTTTGCGCATCTTCCTGGTATTGCTTATCGTTCATGCGCACTTCCCTCTCTAGCACACGCACGCACACAATCTCGTCGCCGTCGTCGACGAGCTCGTCCAGCAGCCACTGTATGGCATAGTCCGAGTACGAGTTCTCGTCCACACCAACCATGAATATGCGCGATCGTCGTCTCGCCTGGTAGCCCTTATGCCTCACATTGAGGGTCAGAGATGTCGTGTTGTGTTTGGTAGCCTCTCCATTGGGCACATTGTCGAAGCCGACGTGGTGCTGAAACCTGTCGCGAGGTGGCACGGTTAGCGATGACATGTCGCGCAGACGCTCCAAGGCGGTACAAGTGTATGGTTTGAGTAGGAATGAATGCGTGGGATGGCAAGCAATGGAGGAGCGGTACAAGTTTTGAAGATGACGATGGGAGGAAATCAGGCAAGGACGAGCGTAACCGAAAGTGAAATGGACTGGTGATGTGGCTCCAGGGCGCAGCAAGGCGAAGCGCAGCATGGGCAGCGGGGTAATTGCCAGCTGCTAGCACCAACGCAGGCACTGCCAGAGCCGCCAAGGCGAGAGTTTTGGGGGCCAGTCGCGGGGCTAGCAAAACTCAAGCCGCCGCTGGTGGGTGGTGCAAGCCCGTCTTCGTGAGACTCGCAACCGTGCAGCAAGGAAAAATAGACATTTCGAATACGAGAGTAGAGTGCGACGTCGACAGCAAAGCCAACTTCGCTGCCAACTCAGAGGCAACGTCCTAAATAGTCGCGACACTCGACGGTCTCTCCCAGGCTCGTCGCGGCACTCGCCACATGTGCACAAGATCATCGCGCCCCTGCAGGTGC
Source organism: Beauveria brongniartii (assembly GCA_030782485.1). Taxonomy (NCBI): domain Eukaryota; kingdom Fungi; phylum Ascomycota; class Sordariomycetes; order Hypocreales; family Cordycipitaceae; genus Beauveria; species Beauveria brongniartii. The sequence goes on from JARJPP010000023.1 coordinate 10,058, forward strand.
ACGCAGCCAGTCTAAACTGCATTACGGCTCTCTAGGCAGGTCACCAACTGGCAGTGCATTGCTGTCATGTCCTGCGCCAGCGCCATTGAAGCACCGCGACTCAGGATGCGCTCCACGATCTCCACCCTTACCCGATACTCTATTTGGACCCAGCTTCACATTTATGCACGAGATGACGACCAACTCTTGCATGTATCAGTATCTTGACCGGCAGATTGGCGCACTTGCACCTCACTGCCGCTGTCTCAGGCTTCTGAAATGGGGCGATCGCGGTGCCGTACTTCCGAGTCTGATCAACGCGCACTTTGAAAGGCCGTGCTTCGTTGCAAATGAAACAAGGGCAAAAAAAGTGACTGCTTAGGCGAAGGGGTGACCCTTTGCAGTGCCAAGGCGGCCTGCTACTTTCGTGAAGCAAAGAAAATTAGATGAACAAACCTTTCTGGAGGTGGTGAGCTTGCACGGATACGCGCCGCGTGCTCTTGTAACTCGAGCCCGTGCAAGGACGCGGAATACCGTGGTCGGCGCGACGAGACCGAAGACGTAGACAGCTTCCTGCCGAGCGATATGGCGTTGCCAGAGTCTGTGTCGTTGGAGCTGCGTCGCGTTGGCAGCTCATCCTGGAAGGAAATTGTCGATTCGCGGCGACCAGCGATGGATCCATTCAGGTGGTAAGACGGCGCTTCTTGTTCCTGGATCGAAGCCAGCTCCGACTTGAGAGGCCCGACAGCAAAGTAATCGTGCAGCCCGCGAGTCCTGGACGAGACGTCGGGTCCGGCGCTGCGGATGTCATGTGGCGTCACCATCTTGAGCATTTTGGCGGATGGGCGCTGCGAAGCAAAAACGGTGTCGTTGCTGGTATCGCTGGTCAATGTATCGGGCATGGACGCAGTTGCTCGTAAAATGCACAATGCGAACAATGTCGTTGGCGAGAGAAGGGTTCTTGCAGTGAGCCTCCAAGGCAAGGGAAAGTATCACTTAAAGTTAATTCAGCCCACGATGCTAATTTTGGCGAACGCCCCCAATTGGGCCACAGGGTCAGGCCTTTTTCAAGACAATGTTGCAGATGGCGTTGGCGACAGTGTCTTTCTCGGCACAAAATTGCCGACCACGGCAGCACAGCAGCAATGCACAGACCGTCTGTGTTTGTGAGCTGCTTTGGCGGAAAGACGGTTCGTATGAGATGGCTGTCTGAGGTGAACAAACAGGGTACGGTATTGCTCAGAAGCAGGGCTCGGGTTACAACAAGTGGCAGTGACGTGTGAGACAGAGATAAGGCGAAGCCTAGACTGCTGCTGCAGGCCGCTCAATCAGGTGGCGGAGAGCAAGACGGATAAATAAGAACAGGTTACAGCCGGGCGACGTAATCGAACGACTGGGCGTTTAAATGAGAGTGACGGACACGGGCGTTGACGGTTTGGCTGGGGATGGCGAGATGCAGGCGACAGGGCGTAGAGCACAAGCTGCGCTGGCGAGGAGGGTAGTATTTAATCTGTCAAGGTGGGAGTAACGGCAGCTGGCGTTGATCTTGTTCTCCGGTCCGTGCCAGGGGAAGAGAAGGACTAAGACGGCTTTTCTAGAAAGAGAAGTCGGTCAATAACCTAGTGCTGGCCTGGCGACAAGGTATTGCGAGGTGCAAGAGGCTCTTCAACTCGTCTCCAACGACACGGTCCCTTGTGTAACAGTTAGTGGGCGAAAAAAAAGATTGGCCGCAGCTCTGCAGAGGAATGGCAAAAAGATGCAGATGCAAGTACTGTAGTAAAAGGAGTAAAAATTCACGTCAAGAAATCGGCGATGGACCGGAGAAATAGAGCTGAAAGACACGGGCAATCAACGTATGAGGCACAGTCGCCAAGGCGCTGCCAGATGCTGGGGCGGTAATAGAGGGGGATGGATGCCCTTGTCAAGGCGGGCCGAGGATAGCTCGCAAGCTTGACCCACGAGGCAATGTTGTTCGCTGTCTGCTGGTTAATTGTTTTCCTCTGGTGCTTTTTCTCAAACACGGGAAAAAAGCTGTTCCCAGGTTGTCGGTGCGAGGGCCTGGCAAGGTTGCAATGGGCTGCGATGGAGATGGCTCGGGTTGAAGGGAGGGGCGAGACGGAAGACGGGGAATGCTGGATTGGCAAAGTAATATTTTTCTAGATTGATTACCTGTTGAGCGAATACAGCTGTGGCAGCTGGCAAGTTTGTGCGCGAGAAGTTTTGCCGGCTGGCGTGTTTATAATGCTGCGTTTGCAATGCTGCGTTTGCAGGTTTTCTTCAGTCGTTGCTATTGAACACAATTTGCGACGGAATCACTGGCAAGCGCAGCGTCGTAGATATTCCGGCAAGTTCTGCCGGCGTACGGACAGTAAAGAGGCTCTTCTTATTGCAATCTCTGTTGGGCTCCCTGTGGTACGTACGGTCCAGGCCGCACCGTCTGCTTTGCTAACAAGCCAGCAAGCCTACAAAGGTGACTAGGCTGGGATTGGGCAGGGGACCCCAGATTCGACGCCTTCAACCAACACGAATAGAAAGGTTTTCGAAAGTGTGATGGGACGCATGACGCCAGGTGACATGGCGGAGACGCCCTGGCCGTTCGTGGGCACAGACGATTCGATGTCTCGGTGTTGCTATGCACGATTCAGAGGCATAAATTGCGGGTGAACGACCATGCAAAACAAAGTTGCAGCAATCATCAACAACCATCCTGTACAAAGCGCATAGTTAGGAAGAGGATAAGGGCAGATGAGGACCCCGTTCAACCCTTCCCGTCAGCGCCTTGGAATGCACAAAGCTCCATTAGGGGCAATTGGCGTCTGGTCCTGACGCACACCAAGTTCATAATCAACACATCATTTCATCTTGCGCCCGCCCACCGCGGCTCCGCGTTGGCTACCCGGCGTAGCGTTGCAGGGGCTATTCAAGCTCGGGTGGGGAGCAGTTTGGCAGTGAATAGCCAGCTGCCAGCCCATTGTCACCCGCAGCAGCGATGACAGAGCAACAAGACACAGCCACTTTGTCTTGGGACGAGTTGCGGCACATGCACGCGTTAGCTTTCAGCCTAGCAATATAGGGCCAGAAGCCACCTCACTTTATTAGCTCGCCGCCACCCAGCCCCAGTGATGGCCGATGACGGCTTGCGAGAAGCTGATCATGCTGGCTAGCCACTTATCGACTTTTCTTTCATCTGGCCGTCGGCAACTCTGACAGCAGGCACAAGTTCAAAGAAATATAATGAGACAATCGACCCCCAACAGCCCACGTACTCTCCACGACATTCGGGCATGCCGTCAAATGAAGCGCAAGTGGCAGTGCAGTACTCCCGTACGTGTTGGGAGCAACATCGGAGCATATTGGGCTGCGATACGACGTAAAACTATTACAAGGGCAGCTCAGGCAAGACATTGCTTTCAAAGGCGGAGCATCTGCCGTCGGCCGGCCCTAAAAGATTGGCAACCTGTTAAATTTATACCCACCCATATCATGCATTTTATCATGGTGCTTATTCGAATCGCATCTGCCGCAATAACACCATACTTCTATTATTTGGCATGCTCTCGGAACAGCCGTGTCGGGCCTGCCACAGCAGAAGCAAGCAACACGATCTTGTCTCCTTTGCTCTCTCAGCTCAGGTGGCGTATTTACAGGCTCATATTGGTATCTCAGCCTCGGCGCGCACGAGGAGAAACAATGCACCTTGGCTGTATAAATAGCCGATCCTCCCTCTTTCCAGCTTGGCATCGCACGCCTCGCCGTGAAACGAGAATGCGCGGCGAATCTTGGCACGGTCACGCGTGGGAGCGTCCGGTTCGGCTGGCCTTGACGGGTTACAACGGCGGCGGCCTCTTCTTCGACCAGCTGGCGTGGGGGTGATGGCCAAGCACGCTGGTGGATTAGATTGATATCCGCTGAAGGGAATGACTTGCTCGTCCGCATAGGGAGAGGAGTCGATGTGCAGCGGTACACTGCACTGGTTACCATCGAGTACGAAGTACGGATAGTTATGGCCTCATCCGTCGCGCTGCCAAAGCGCAATAATCCCCAGCCTAGAAACCCCCCTCTGTGGTGCCATCTAAAGACAAGGTTAACCTTGTTCCAGCCACCCCTCATGTTCCAACAAAGCAAAAAAAAATCATAGTGGCGTTCTAGGCCCTACAGGGTCTCGGCCACGGTTCATTGTCACCGCTATTACCATAGCACGGGCGCTGTGGCTGACGCTGCAGCCGCTGTGTGCATTACTCAGTAAATGCTTTGCCAAAGTTCTAGTTTCCTTTTACCTAGGTAGGTACCTAGGTACCTACCTACAGAGGCATAAGTCCCCACTCCAGACAAGTATTCCAGCGACGGAGGCTCGATATCAAAACTCCCTCAGACCAGTGGCCTGCTGATAACCGTGAAACGCAAAAAAGACGAATAATAGGCATGTATCGATCATCGGCATACATACTCCGTGCTTGGCCATGCACAACATCTTGTCATGAACTGAAAGACAGCCCACACCCCTTCGACTGATTTACTACTTTTTCGGCAATGTCAGCCATGCTGCCTGGTAGTCAGGCAAGCAGGCTGGCTCAAACTTCTGAGGCCGCCTGTGGGCACATCTCCTGAAGAAGAAGGAATCGCGTTTCCGCCTGCCAAGCCGTCCTTGAGAGGCCCGGCGCCCGCAGCAGACCAACCAACGCCGTACATGGTTGACACCTCGACCGGCCGGACAGGCTCCACGCATCCATCCGTCGGAGCCTCACTCCTCCTCGCCTGTAGATTTGGGGGCCGGCCGGCTGTTATCTGCTCTGCCAGATACACGCACCTCATGGGGGCCTATCGCTTTTTTTCGATACACCAGTTTGGTGACGAGAAGACGGCGACAATAAGAGACGGCTTGGTTTGGCGATGCGTCCATCATACTCAGATGCTCGGTTTATGTTGCAACGTGCCTTTTCGCTACTACACCGCTCGACGCTCGACTACGTCTCCCCAGCTGCCCAGGACGGCACGTCATGTTCACGTCTTGGTGTCCGGCCCGCCCGCGTGGGCTTTGCGACATGATAGCCTCCAGCTCTGGTGCTTGGCAGGTTCTCTGACGACCTGCATCGGAGCATCCATGACGGGCTGTCTCGGTTCCCGAGTAAGCATTGCCATGCGTCGCCCATCTTTACCGCTTTTCGCCGTGATCTGCATCTGGGGCACACCAGCTTCCCCGCGCTCATGGCTGCAACCCGGAAAACGTTGGTAAGTTTAATCCTTTCTTTTGTTATGGGAATGACTAATTCTAGCAATGTACGTAATCATCATGTCGGCAGGAGAATGCCCCAGCACCTCCCTTTCATCCGCTCTCTGTCCATCATGACCAGTCGCTTTTCAGCTCTATGCGCAATTTTTCTCTTCCATCATCTGCTCCCATCCGCAATATTAAAAAGGAATAAAATCAGGGTCTCAACGCCGCGACGCCATTGCCATGCAGCCCAGTCAGCTTGTGACGCTTTCGTCTACTAAAAAGCGCTGTGAGCTAAGTTCTAAAGCCTCTTGGCAAGAGTATCTGCCTGCTTCGTGTACAACGTGACTGAGGGCCTCGAGTAGATATGTCTATACAGACAGATAAAGAAAGGTCCCTTGTTCTCAAAACGTTAATCGTCTCCAGTCGGATCGCGCGTGAATACAAAGCTTAGTTGTATGTGCGAGACAGATTACGGAGATACCAGTCGACGAGCTTGCGGCCGACCTTGGCCTCGGAAATATGAATCAGATCGCCCTGCAGGGCATAGTCGAGGTCGCTGACGTTGACAAGATCGCCGTCGAGCAGGCCCTTATCCTGCCAGCGGAGCTGCTTGGTGCGCTGCTTGGTGACCATGAGCCACGAGCGGAGCTCATCGGGCTTGACCTCGAGGAAGCCAGCGAGCTTGCTGAGGTCCATGGTGGTGTAGAGGCGAAGGTAGGACTTGATGGTGGGGCTCCACATGTTGGTCTTGACTTCGTCCATGAAGACGGCGAGGTGGTGCTCGACCGGGTCCAGGTTGGCCTCGGGGTTCTCAAAGTCGGGGACGACGGGCGAGATGAACTTGGGGCAGGCCGTGCGGAAGAGCTCCTCGAAGATGGGAAGGGACTCGGGGCCGCCGCGCTGTAGCTTCAGGAGCTGGTCGCCGTACTTTTCGCGGAGCGCGGTGTGAATGGTGTCGTCCAGGCGGGTGGGGTGGAACGCGACGCAGATGGCGATGAGCGCGTACATCTGCTCGTTCTTCTTGGAAATGGAGTCGTATTGCGCGTTCTTCTGGAAGTTCTTTGTCCTCGACACGTAGATGAGGATGTGGCTAAACATGCGAATGGCATCAGCATAGCGATGCATCATCATGTAGGAGAAGCCGACATAGTAGTATGTGGTGAAGTGGGCGGCCATGACGCGCGCAAACATGGCCTTCTTGTTGAGCTCAATGTCGTCGAGGGTCCTGAGGGCCAGGCCGAAATCGCCCATCAGGCAGTGGACGCGGAGCAGACCGATGATGGAAAAGTATCCGAGCATGCGGTACAGATTCTTGGAGCCGTACTCGCCGGCCACAGCCATGGGGTCCTCGTTACGCTTCATGGCGGCCAGCTGCTCGGTGATCTGCGACCGTTGAATCAGGGAGTACAGGACGTTGAGGACACTGTAGCAGCCCCAGGTGTTGGGGTTCTCCTTGAGGATCTGGAGCTCCTCATCGTTGTTAGCCTGACGAGCCAGTCGCAGTCTGTACGTGGAGAACGAGTTGAACTGGTAGATGAACTCGTCAATCACATCCCAAGCCCAGTAGTACTAGTAAAGTCGTTAGTTTTCCAGACATCGCCAGCAGCCATTTTCTGGAGGTGACGAACTGAAGGGGGCTCGAGATCCACGGGGCCGTCCGAGTTGAGAATGAAGTGGAACAAGCTGCAGTACGAGTCGTAGCTCTGGAACTTGACCTCGAGCGGCGCCGAAAAGTCGAGAGGCTGCGCCGCCTGGACGAGGCGGGCCTGGATGTCGTCGGTCTGGGGAACGCTGTTTGTCTGGCTGAGCTCCTCGCCGTCCTCGTACTGGACCTGCTCGCGGTAGTCGTTGACGAGAGCCTCCTCCTCGACATCGCTGTCAACGTCAATCGCGCGGGCGGGCGCGCTGGTCTGATAGGTAGCCATGCTGGGTGGATGCGGTGGCGAAAGGGAGGGAGGGAAGAATCGCGAAACGCTCGTCGTTGTCGTCTGCGTCGAGCGGTCGAGTCGAGCCGTGGTATTCGCGGGACAGAGGGAGGGGCAGACACCGAAATTTTGCGCTGCTTGAGAGGGGCCGCGATGTCTGGCAGCGAAATTTCGTGTCTGGTTAGGGCTTGTGGTGCGAATATTGAGTTAGCCCCTATGGTAGACCTGCATAGCTGCATATCTAATGCATATATCGAGCAGCATCTTGGTGGGGCGTCTTTGACGTTGAAGCGGGGCGTCGGCCAGCAAGAAGCAGTGCGTGGACCCTGTACTGAGCACTCTGTATACAGGATTTCCCTTTTTGCAACTTCTCTACATTATTCATTCTGACGAATTCTACTAGCTCCATTCCAAGAATCAGCCGCTCTAAAAACTACCTTTCTATTCGTGGTGGTGGCCTCGTTGGGCTCTCTGGTGGGGAAGTTTTAAAGAGTCATACGTCGATGACAAAATCTGGGAACAAGCCTGCAGCTAGCTTAAAAGTGACGGTTTACAGCCTCACCTGTTAACAAAAGTCAAACTATATCATACGCGAGGCAATTCTAAGTTTCTTCACTCTCATTTGAATTGTTTGTCATTTGGCGTTTTGAATATTCCAGCACTTGCGTTGTCGCATCATTAAGGCACCATGCCCGTGGTCACGCCTGAAAAGCTTGCAAGCCTGCAACGGCAGTCGCAAGACATTCGCAATGTGAGTAGCAGAGGCAATGATTCAAGCATAATAAGCTAACCAGATCTTAGATTTGCATCTTAGCCCATGTTGATCATGGCAAGACTTCTCTCACAGACGCCCTCTTGGCGACAAACGGTATCATTTCACCAAAGCTTGCGGGCAAAATCAGATATCTAGATTCCAGACCCGATGAGCAGTCCAGAGGAATCACTATGGAGTCCTCCGCTATTTCACTATACTTTTCCATGCTCCGAAGATCAGCGCCAGATGCTACCCCGGAGCCTAAGGAATACCTGATCAACCTCATCGACTCTCCTGGGCACATCGATTTCAGCAGTGAAGTATCCACGGCATCGCGCCTTTGCGACGGCGCCGTCATCCTCGTTGATGCGGTAGAAGGGGTCTGCAGCCAAACAGTCACTGTCCTTCGCCAAGCATGGACCGAAAAGCTGAAACCGCTACTTGTCGTCAACAAGATGGATCGATTGGTTACCGAGTTGAAAATGACGCCAAACGAGGCTTACCTTCATCTCAGCAAACTTCTAGAGCAAGTCAATGCAGTTCTGGGCAGTTTCTTTCAGGGCGAGCGAATGGAAGAGGATCTCAACTGGAGAGAAAAGATGGAGGAGCGTGTAAATGCTGCCGCCGCGGCTAAAGCTTCCAGCAACGACGACAATACCGACTCTGTGGATCTGGAATTCGAAGAAAAAGATGACGAAGACATCTACTTTGCGCCAGAGAAGAACAATGTCATATTCAGCACAGCTACTGACGGCTGGGCATTTACGTGTCGTCAGTTTGCCAGTCTATATGAAAAGAAGCTTGGCATCAAGCGTGGCATTCTCGAAAAGGTCCTTTGGGGGAACTTTTACTTGGACCCAAAAACGAAGAAAGTGCTTGGGCCGAAACACCTCAAGGGCCGCAACCTCAAGCCCATGTTTGTACAGCTGGTCCTCGAGCCTGTCTGGACAGTGTATCAAGCCACTACTGGCGGTGATAACGGCAAAGGCGACCCGGCGCTTCTAGAAAAGGTCACCAAGTCTCTCAACGTCACTATTCCACCACACATACTCAGAGCTCGTGACCCTCGACTGCTCCTTACGACTGTCTTTGCTTCCTGGCTGCCTCTCTCTACGGCCCTTTTGGTGTCGGTCATTGAATCGCTACCGTCGCCGCCTGTTGCGCAGCAAGAGCGTATACCCGGAGTCCTAAACAGCTCTCCAGGCGCCGCAATCATAGATCCTCAGATTCGCGACGCCATGACAGCATTCAAGCACGGAAAATCCGATCCTGTGGTGGCATATGTCAGCAAAATGGTTTCGATTCCTGAGAGCGAGCTCCCTGAGAACAAGCGCAAGACCGGTCAGATGACTGGTGAGGAGGCGCGCGACTTGGCAAGGAAGAAGCGCGCCGAAGCTGCTCGAGCTCAGGCAGCTCTGGAGGTAAATGGAAATGGAGTCGGTTCTCTGACTCAGGCCCTCGGGGACGTCAATCTGGATGATCACGTTCCAGAGGCTGAGGAGAGGGAAGCTGATCCCGAACACTTGATTGGATTTTCCAGGATATACTCCGGTACTATCTCCGTCGGCGACAAGCTTTACGTCGTCCCGCCAAAGTGGTCCCCTGCTGAACCCAACGCCGAGCCAAGGCCCCAGGAAATCGAAGTAAAGGCCTTGTACATGTTAATGGGCAGGAGTCTGGAGGCTCTACCCTCTGTTCCCGCTGGTGTTGTATTTGGTATTGCTGGTCTGGAGGGCAAGATACTCAAATCCGGGACACTCTGCAGCAAGCTTGAGGGCGCCGTCAACCTGGCCGGCGTGAGCATGGCTGGCCAGCCTATTGTGCGTGTTGCACTTGAACCTACCAATCCTGCCGACTTGGACAAGATGATTAATGGCCTTCGCCTGCTCGTGCAGAGCGACCCATGTGCCGAATACGAACAGTTTGCCAGCGGAGAACACGTGCTTCTCACAGCCGGTGAACTTCATCTAGAGCGCTGTTTGACGGATCTCAAGGAACGATTCGCACGCTGCGATATCCAAGCAGGTGCTCCCATTGTGCCCTATCGCGAGACTATTGTTCGTGCAGAAGAGATGAAGCCACCTGTGAACAAGGACCTTGGCCGCGGCGTCGTCGTCACGGATACCAGCTCCAAGCAGGTCACATTGACTATTCGCGTGCGCCCCCTACCCGAGAACGTCACCGAATTCCTCAACAAGAACGGTGACTCGATCAAGAAGGTATACAACGAACGCTGGCAAATAAACACGGGAGACGAGGTTGAGAGCACGGGAGACGCTATCGCTGTTGACCCGACTGTCACGTCAAGTACGTTGCTATCTGCAGAGGAGCTGAAGAAGCAGCTTCAAAAGGAACTGGAAGCAGGCAAGGGTCGCGACGTCTGGAAGAATATAATTGATCGCATAGCTGGATTTGGACCTCGAAGAACTGGCCCCAATCTTCTCATTGACGCTACAAAGGACAGTGTCCTGCCTCGTGTATTCGCCGCAGCAGACTCCAAAGACGCGCCTCCAGCCGTCGGGGAGGCTCTGCAAGCTAGCCACTTGGCCGACAAGATTACCTATGCTTACCAACTCTTCCTCGCACAGGGACCGCTCTGCAGTGAACCCATTCAGGGAGTTGCTGTATTCGTGGAAGACGTCACTTTACATCTCGCCGAAGACGACACATCTGCACGAGACAAGCTCGGCCGCCTCACAGGTGAAGTGATCAAGGCGTTCCAGTCTAGTGTCCGCATCGGTTTCCTCGACTGGTCGCCGCGCCTCATGCTGGCCATGTACAGCGTGGAGATTCAGGCCTCAACCGAAGTGCTGGGCCGCGTCTACGATGTTCTCACCAGACGACGCGGGCGCGTTATTTCCGAAACGATGAAGGAGGGGACGCCGTTCTTCACCATCCAGGCGCTGCTCCCGGTCGCCGAGAGTTTTGGCTTTGCGGACGAGATGCGCAAGCGAACTAGCGGTGCTGCCCAGCCGCAGCTCATCTTTGCCGGCTTTGAAATTCTGGACGAGGACCCGTTCTGGGTGCCGTTCACCGAAGTCGACCTAGAGGACCTCGGCGAGCTAGCGGATAAGGAAAACGTGGCCAAGCGCTACATGGACGCCGTGCGCAGGAAAAAGGGCTTGCTGGTGGAGGGGCGCAACGTGGCCACTGATGCAGAGAAGCAAAAGACGCTGAAGAGATAGAGATGACTTGCTGGGTAGCATAGACGAGGCCGGGCAGAGGCGACACGATAATGCCTTATAATCATCCGTGACCGCTTGTCTCCTCGGGAGACAAAAAAGTACAAGGAATACAAGAGTTGATACACTAGGCGCTTGCTTCTTATTTCGCTTCTTTTTCCGTGAACAGACAGCAAGTCACAGTTGCTTGGCGACGCAGCAGGCACCGAGTTACACTGGTGCGAAGAGTGCGGCCCGCGGGAGAGCGCGCGCCAAATGTCGATGGTGACACCCGAAAAGGCGTAGATTATCCAGATCGGTTTTGCTCCTGTACCATCAGCAAGGCCAACCGCCGTGGTGCAAGGCGCCAACTCGGGGAAAATGAATCGCAAGCAAAGGCAGGCTTGGTGGGAGCACCACCCAGTGCCCTTCAATCTGTACAAATAGTCCATAACCCCCCGCGACCCTTGATGCTCATTCCCTGCCTGCACCAATGCCCCTCAAAAAGTCGCTGGCCCGATTTCTCTACCACTTGAAACGATGAAACACCAAATGTGCTGCGCGTCGCTGGTCGCGTACCTGGAAGGCTTACACCGGCTAAACTTCCACGACACGCACGCCCTTACACTGCCGAACCTCGAGCGGCGCGTTGCCGCCATCGAGCGCGCCGTCGGCGGCATCACCGCACCGCCGCCGCACGAGGCCTATTCCTGGAACGGCATCGTGTGGCGCTTGTGGCGCGCGGACCTCAAAACCAGAGGGGTGGCGGACCCCGACCTCGACCTTGACCTGTGCGGGATGGCGGGCATGCTGGAGGCAGACTACACCACGGAGAACCTGCGACGCGTGGTGGACCGGCTCGGTTACGACTTGCCGGAGATCAGGTGCCCGCGGGACGAGGATGCGACGGTGGCGGCGGCGACGCAGGGAGAGGAGTGCGAGGCGTGCCTGGTGGCCGTGGTGCAGAAGCTGGCGTACGTGGGCGGCCGGCTCGGGCAGCGGCCTCCCATGGAGCCCCTTTCCAGAGGCACCATTTACGCGTTTGCGGCGTGGCTCGGTGAGGCGTTTGGATTGTACGGCGCGGCTCCGACGTCTCGGCCGGAAGCCCAAGCCCCAATCTGGTCGACGTCGTCGAATGCCGAGAGAGCGGCGGCGGCCAGAGGAGACATTGCGCGGGAGCAAGCATGTCCTAATTCTGCATGCAACGGCAGATGCGCCGCTGCTGGGCCTGGGTACGCGCCCACGGGATGGACCGACTCGCGAGCGCCGATCTCGAGCTACCCTCAAGCAACTGCGTTCAATGAAAGACATCCTCGAAGAACTACATTCCATCAGGGCGACCCTCGACGACGAGCGGCATTCGGTCAAGACATGGATCACGGAACGGCTTTCCATCAAAGCCATCCCCGAGAATCCGCACTCGATCAAAACGGGAATCATGAAGACGCTTTCAACCAACACAATCCTCAAGCTGGAGCATTCAACTTCAACATCCCTCCCACCACCAGGTTCGATCACGATTCCCGCCCAGGGCTGGCAGTCGACACCGACATCCCTCGAGACGCAGGCTTAGGCAGCAATGTCCACGGGAGGGTGGCGTTTGATCCCGACAGCCCTCACCGTCCGGGCTTTGCGCCTCCGGCAAGCGTAAGCGCGGCTCCAACGAGCAGAGCCCCGACACCGTCGCGCCCAGCGTCTGCCGGATCAGACAATGGCGGCCCGTCTGTGCCTGCAGCGGCGGCTCAGAGGCCTCAGAGCTGTCGCTGGAGAAGAGGAATGGGGTTTTTGCGCTTGAAAGAGCGCGGGCGCAAGTAAAGGAATGAGAGCTCGGATCGTTGTCATGGGCAATGCTAATGTGAGGAGAGATGAAGTGGGTGGATTGGTTTGTCTAGGCGTGTTGCGTGAGAATCAAGGTTGGGACATGGGACATGGGGTAACAGTACAGTGAACACTAGATCTTTCCTTGGTGGTGACTTTGTTACTTGCAGAATTTTGTAAATGTAATAGCCAATGTCTCTTACGGGTAGTATGTCTTTCACTGCACAGATGCGGGTGTTGTGTGGCACGGCCGCGAGGTGATGCTGCATTGCTGGCGCTGCAATTTGGAAAGTGGCCAAGTCTCGTGTGCGTAGCACTGTGATTTGCACAAAGATATGATGCTTCAGGTATGTTCTTTTGATTGGGATTTATTCCCGGTGTATCCGCCCTTCATATACTCTGTACATGTCGTCCTCTCGTGTCTCTGCAAGCAGATGCCGACTGCAAACAAGGTCTTACTTCTAGATGAGATGTTTAACGAAGGCCCCTTGGTCTCAGGAACCGCGCGTGATGTTGCTTCACAAACTGGAAAAGCGAGTTGCGGCTCTTGAGAGAGTCGCCGGGGTCATGTCACATCCACCTTGCGATGCCTCGTCCTCGAACGGGCTTGTTTGGCGGTTGGCAAAGCAGTTCAAGAAGCCATATCGAGGCTGACGCCAGCGTCCGATGCTCACTCGACATATCTCAACAACATGGTGAATGACGACTTGACCCTAGCAGACTTATGGCGCGTGGTTGACAGCCTCGACGAAACTGCCACTACTGACGTGCGAGCGTGAAACAGAATACGGCAGCAGCGTCGACGGCGCGGGATAGGAGCTGTGCATGGTCGCCATGGTACAGAAGCTGTGCTATGTTAGCGCCCTGTATGGTAAGTCGTTACTCTGTCATCCGTGGACAAGAGCATTGGTCTACGCGTGCGCGGCAGACTCGTCGTTTTGCGTAGCGGCCGGGCCGCGCAAGGTGACGGCGCGGGGATGCGCAGGTTCTTGTGTGTGTACGAGTCTAGTTCACGTGGCTGAAGGGGCTACTGTTCTAGCGCGCGAGGAAGACCGAGGAGAACAGTGACGGCGCGTCTGCGACAAGCTCGGTCGAAAATCTTGGCCAAGGAAGATTCAGGCTGGGTAAGTTCGGGCACGTGTGCAAGAGTCACGGGCAGAGATGGAAGATGGGGTAGCGGATGAGCTTTTGGCGGCGCAGCAATGGGATATAGGAGAAACAATGGTGTATGAGCTAAAAATAAACCAAACAAAATAGATAGGGTAATCTGCACAATGGCTTGTCGAAACAACCAATGTTTCCCGATAGTTTTTGCTTTTTTATTATTTGGTCAGGTACTCACTCACCCACCAAGTTGGTTGGTTGGGCAGGATTAGCGGCGGTTTGTGTGGTCCTGCTCAGTGTTCTTACGCGGCATCCTCGGCGGCACCCTCCATCATTCACAGGCTGTAACATGCAGCGCCAAAGCGCCACCAATACCCGACGTCACGCTCTCGCAGATCCTGTGATTCCCGTATGACAGCATCACAGAGACAAGAAGTTCATTTGCGAGTGGAAGAAGGAGAGTCGCTTGATGCGTGTCGCTTGATGCGTGGATGCGTGTGGATGCGTGGACGCGTGGATGCGTGGTGGTGAAAAAGTGGATCCAGGGCAGGTACAAGGTTAAGTGGGTGGAGTGGGGCCTCGGAAAACAAACAGGCGCCGACAGGCAGACAAAGCAGGCATGCAGCAAGCAGGCAGGCAAGCAAGCATGGCAAGCAGGGCAACAACAGCAGGCAGGGCAAAGCTGCAGGCTTTTGGCTCTAAATAAAGCAAACGGCGGACCAACCAACCAAAAAGAGCAAAGGATGCAAAAGAATAAACAGAAAAAGAGCAAGGTAGGCAATAAAAAGAGAGAGAATGAGAGGGCGAAGGAAAAAAAAAAACTAGAGAGACCCACGTCACTTGTTCTCAGTCTCCTTCTGCTGCCTTGAGCCCGCTCATCCACTCTCTCTCTCCCGTACTACTGGTACCTGCACTCGACAAACGGTGCGGCTAGTACAAGTGTAAAAACTTGGATTCAGCTTTTGTTAGTCCATCTTTCCCACGCCACCTTTCTCGCTACAGTCCTTGATCTTGTTGTCATATTTTCCCTCCATTCCTTATTACTCGCTCCTCCTTCTTTTTATACACATTATTTACATTGTCATTCTCTCTGCTGTTGGGTCCGAGAACCGGCCTCCGGTCCTGTGACCATCTTCGACCGCACCGACCAAGACCATCACCCATCCTTCGACGCACCATCGCCGACAGACTCCTCGCCGCCGCCCTCCCACTGCATAAACATAGCGCCACCGAAGTGAAGCGAATCTGAGCGCGCATTTCTCCTTCGTAGACGCCCGTCGCGCCGGCGCATCAGTGCCGACCAACCTCCTCCCTCTACCTTCCCCCCCGCCTCCGCCGCGTCACGATGCCTCTCCTCGGTGGCAAGGGCAACAAATTCAAGGTCGATCCGCCCAAGATTCGCATCGAAAAGGTCACGGTCGAGCGGCCCGCGCCCAAACCAAAGCCTAGGCCTCAAGCCGCCCTCTCCAAGGCCTCGTCGTCATCGTCGCGCTCCCCGTCTCTCCACCGTTCCTCGCCCAAGCCCGCCACGCCACGTCAGAACAGCCACTCGCCGTACCCGTCGTCGTCGGACGAGCGCCGCCTCGAGCGCAAACGCAAGGCCGGCGCCACCCCGGTCCGCAAATCCCCCGTCGCCGAGCGCGTCACCTTTGACAAGGACAGTGACAACGAGGACGATGGTTGGATGAGCCTCGACACCCGCAAGCGCTCGCGCAAGGGTCAAGACGACGACATGGCCGACCCCAACCGCCAGCTGCGTGACATTGACGCCTACGAGGAGCCCGAGGCCGGCCTCAAATTTGTTCACGCCGTCCATGTCGCCTCGCTGGAGACTAAGTGCGTACCGGTCATGGGCGCTCAAAAAGAGGATGTTGCAATAGAAATACAATATCCCAGCCCCCAACCACGAGAACGGTATGTTGCAAGCCCATGCAGCCATTCCTCACTTGTCTCATCGTTTCTCACGAGCTCTCTACTAACAATTGTCTAGGTTTGAACTAGTCTGGGGCAAAGACAAGATTGACGCGGTACAGGCTAGCATCCGTATCGTACAACTTGTTGCCGAGACATACCTCACCGAGCAAGAGGCCGAGCCCTTTACCAACCAAAACGGAGGACTCATTCGACGACTCGAAAAAGCCTCCAACAGAAATATACAAGATCTAACAGGCTTCAAAGCCGCCATCCACGAGTACAACCAAACCCTCCAAAACCTCGTCGAGGATGGCATCGTCGCCAAGAACCTCGACAACCTGCACGAAATACCCCCCCACCTCGTCGCCTTTATCCTCGACCAAATATACGACCGAACCGTCGCCCCACACGTGGAACTTCTCTCCAAGTACGAAAACGGGACCGACTATGTATACGGCGAGCTCTTGCATCCCTTTGTCACTAAGCTGTTGGTTGAGCAGCTCAAGATGACATCAGACCAAGTCTTTGTTGACCTGGGCTCCGGCGTCGGTAACGTGGTGCTGCAGGCAGCGCTGGAGATTGGATGCGAGAGCATAGGCTGTGAAATGATGGAAAACGCCTGCAAGCTGGCCGACGACCAAAACCGCGAGTTTGGGTCGCGCTGCAAGTTGTGGGGCATCCTGCCGGGAAGGACTCGCCTGGAAAAGGGTGACTTTCGCAAGAACCAGGTAATTCACGATGCCCTGAAGCGGGCCGACGTGGTGCTGGTCAACAACAAGGCGTTTACGTCGCAGCTCAACGACGACCTGGTGCGCATGTTTTTGGACCTCAAGAGCGGGTGCAAAATCATTTCGCTGCGGTCCTTTGTCACGGACGGCCACAGCCACAACATCAACGACGTCGGTAGCACGATATTGGATGTGGAGGAGTGTGCGTATCCGGAGGGTTTCGTCAGCTGGACGAATGCTGGGGGGCCATATTACATTTCCACGCGAAAATAGACTTGTTTGATCCGTTGTTTGGTATTTTCTGGTTATCTGTGTCTGGTCGGTAGGATGGAAAGGCGCGCCGGGTTTTTTTGCTTTTTATATCTCAAACAAGGAAGCGTTTTTTTGTGGTAGCGGGACTGCATACAATCAACAATCCATACTCCTCTTACCATACTCTTCTTGTCGAACCGAAAAAGTAAAAAAAAAAATGAAGAGTCGTACGCGCCATGATGTGTATTCGTCGTCATTGTAAAAGAATGCAAAGTCGTTGAAGTTGGGGCCAAGGTAGATGATCTCAAGTCGTTGAAGTCGGGGGCAAGGTAGATGAGTATCATCTCGAGGCAGGTTCGTTGGCCAGATTCATGGCGTCTGCTTCTTGCGCCATGCGCATCATCCAGCGGTCGACGAGCTCTTTGTTTTCCTTCTTCACCTTGTCTCTCTCCTTTTCCGCCACGGACATTTGAAGATTGAGCGTAATCATTTCATCTTGAACCTCCTACTCACACACCGAGATTAACAAAAAAAAAAAGAAGAAAAAAAGGCTTTCTGCTGCTAACTCGAAGCATAAAGGGGTAAGAGAGTTCGCCCTCACCTCGACAAGCTTGCGCTTTTCGCGCAGCTCATACTCTCGGTCCTTGAGCCGCGTCGTAAGCGCCGTCCGCTCCGACGTGAGATCCCGCACCGACCGCGCGTCCTCTTTCGTCTTGACGCGCAGCTTTGCGAGCTCCTCCTCGGCGGCGCGCAGGCGCGTCTCGGTCGCACCCTTGGCGCGCAGCGCCTCGGCTAGGTCGTGCCGCAGCTGCGTCGTCGTCGTCGTCGTGGCGTCATCGTGGCCGGGTCGAGGAGCAGCGGCGTCGGGGGGTGGCTTGCCGGTTGTGGAGGAGGAGGATGAGGAGGAGGAGGCGGCGGGCAATGGTCGCGCTTGCAGTGAGGCGCGCTCGGCTTCCAAGGCGGATATTCGATCTGCCATCTGCGAACCTGGGTCGTTGTTCCCCCGCAAAGGTCAGGTGTGGCTCTCAAGCTCGAGTGTTTTGTTTTCTTTGATACGTCATACATGTTTGCACCAGCTCCATGTTCACCGGGCTGTTCATCTCGGATTCCTTGAGGGATACGAGGTATTCCTCTCTCCAGTTTGACATTTTCGATATTATAGCGACGTCAGCATGCACAATGACAAGGGAAAGTCAGTGGGTTGACGTCGAGAGCTTCGAGCTCCATTTTCGGGGGTTTACCAATGTGTGGATGCGCGGACCACCCACCAACGGGGCACCCCGGTTCGTGCGCTGACTAGCAGTAATAGTTTAACAGTACTCCGTACCAGTACCACCTTATACCGTGATCCTGAGTTTTCTGAGTACTGGCGACTCGCGACTCAGGATACATCGAAGAAGAACCCACAAGGCTGGCCACGGTGGGCCACAGCGGGCCACAGCACAAAGTACTAATCTATCCCCTGTCAGTACAGCCAGTACAGCTAGTATAGCAGCCATACAGTGGCCAGTATAGCCAGTACAGCCAGTACAGCCAGTACAGCAGCTATACAGTGGCCAGTACAGCCAGTACAGCCAGTACAGCCAGTACAGCAGCCGTACAGTGGCCAGTACAGCCAGTACAGCTAGTATAGCCAGTACAGTGGCCAGTACAGCCAGTACAGTGGCCAGTACAGCCAGTATAGCTAGTACAGCTAACAGCCGCTAGCACCCTAAGTCACTAAGTCACCAGATTTGTGAGGAGTACTGAGGACTCGTAAAAAGGTAGAGAAATAGCTCTTTTTATCTATACAAGACACCCCTATTAGAAAAGGTACTTCATTAACTAAGGTTAGATTGTGGCTAACCAGGGGGTTAACTAGGGTAGTCAAAGTTATGTAATTTTATGTAATTTTATAATAAATTATGCAAAAAAACTACTCGAGTCGCGAGTCGCCAGTACTTAGAAAACTCAGGATCACGGTATTAGAGGTAGTTAACTGGCCCAGCGGGCCAGCCACAATAATGAATAGAATAATAAATTAATAGCCGATAAACGTATATATTGACCATTCTATTCATAGTAAATAAAGTAATATATAGTATCTAGGAGTTTAAATGCAGTACGTAAGGCTTAGCTATAATATTTAGACTTGACATGGTATTTTAGAAGATTACTTTGAAGAACGGCCTGAGAGACTTGGCCACAATCGTACCCGCGCTGGCCAGCATGCAGATGCCCGTAAACACCACCACCCATCGGTACGTCAGAGCGCCGCCGCCAAACTGACTGACTCCTCTGGCAACCAGGTTTCCGCCAATGGGGCCTGCAAAAATGTTGCCCAGGCCCTTGCCAAAGTTGAGCAGGCCGTAGACCATGGGCGCCGCGGCGCCGTCGCCGTTGCAGACGTTTGTGCACATGCGCGCCCACATGGCCGTGTAGCCGCTGGCGAAGAAGCCGTAGGCGACGGCAAAGCACACGAGGACGGGTAGCGAGCGCGCCGTCTGCCACATGGCGAGGCAGGCGACGGCGGCAACGGCGACGGCGGTGGAAGCGAGCACGTTTGTCGAGATTTTGCGGTCCGAGAGGTAGCCAAAGGCAAACTGGCCGCAGACCTGGGCGACGCTCATGACGGCGAGCAGCACGGCGCCGGTGCGCTCGCCGAGACCGAGCGCGCTCGCGTACGACGGCAGGTACAGCGCGGGGAGAAAGTAGCCAAAGCCCTGGAGCACGTTGGACAGGGTGTAGATCCAGAAGAGCTCGGTGCGGAGGAAGCGCCAGTCGATGCGGGGCGGGGGCGGCGCCGGCGCCGGCGTCGACCCGCCGTGACGGTGCGCGGTGGCGGCGGGCACACGGCGCTGCAGAAAGGGCATGACGGGCCCGGTCAGGACGACAAGGGCGCCGGCGACGGCACGAAGCGTCTTGGCGTAGCCGTAGCGCGCAAGGAGCGCCTGCACGACAAAGGGCATGGCGGTGCCGGAGATGCCCGACGCACCGCACAAAATGCCAAAGGCCATGCCGCGCCGCGCGACCCAGTACTCGCTGACCATGTGCAGGATCGGGTAGTAGAAGATGAGGAAGCCGAGCCCGTAGGCTACGCCCTGTGTGAGGATGAGCATCTCGAGCGTCGTGGCAAAGGAGCCAGCCACGAGGCTAAGGATGCAGATTGGCCCTATAATAAAACATTCATGATGAACCAAGTATTAGCATGTTTGCTCCGCGTTCGCAAACTGTTTTGCTGGTGGTGGTGTGAGATGAGAGAGAACTTGCAGCCGATCCAAATCATGGGCCGCAGCCACTGCTGGTGCCGCTGGACGAGCAGCATCACGACGGGCGCGCCGAGATAGCCCAGGCCCGAGGCAATGGTGCCGACGACGCCAATGTACCGGTTACCGGCAAACTGGGGAAGCGTCGAGTAGTACTGCTGAAAGACACCATACGACATGGGAAAGCCTGCGCGCGCGTTTCTGATTAGCTCCCACGTATATTAGAACATGTAGTTATAACCTCTGCTTGCCCTTCGGCGGTCAGCAGCAGCAGCAGCAGCAGCAGCAGCAGCAGCTTACCCCAAAGACAGCCCTCAAACATAAAGGCTGCCCATAAGAGCCGCCAGGCGGCAAATCCGCCATCGACGGGCGCCAGGTGCTGCTCGACGCGGCTGGCCGTGTCGTCGAGCAGCATGTCGGTGCCGGATTCGGGGTCGGCTCTAGCCGCGGCCATGGCCGTTGCCTCGGCATGTCTTTGTCGCTCCGCCAATTCCACGCAGCCCATGTTGGACCCTTTTTGCCAAATTTATAATAAAGAAGAATAATCTGGAATGAATAAAAGACAACTGAGCAGGTTAATTGGCAAAAAGAATAGGGAAAAAAAGCGTAATAGTGCTGACGGTTTGAGCTTGTTTATACTTTTGTATTCTCCGGCGGTCGGGTAGGGCTGCACTCGGACCGCCAGCCGATCTTCGGGACATCTGGGCACCTAACGAACAAGAGATCCATATATACATCAACTCACATTCTCGTTGAGAGTGGTATAAAGTATATGGGATTTACGAAAAGTGCTCTGGTGGAAGGGTCTCGACCCAATGGTGGAAATGCATGGCCCTATTTTGCCATGACACATCGTCTAACTACACGTGCTCCGACATGGGCATTTGTTGGCTTTTGCAGCAAACACCAATGGCACTTTATAAAGCGGTCTACATGGCTACTTATTTATTTATTTTTGGCACCCTTGTAGACTTGAGACTTGAGCAAGATGGTAACCGCCATATTGTTACCTTTATGGTTTCCTGACATTGTGCCCCGTATCAAGTGTGCGACTCGCTAGAGTGACAGCGACACGCGATCAGCTGGCCGGGCTCTCCCATCACTTTTGCTCGGCTATCGGGTATAACACTCCGACCAGGTGATTCTGTGGATTCTGTGGAGCGGCGCTCAATGTCAATCTAATCAGCAGAGTACATGCTGCGCACCAAGACGAGACGGCATGGGATGAAGAAAAGTGGCTTTCGCGTTGGCATTTCAGAACCGCGAACGAGAGCGCCGCCTAGTTACATGATGTGCGAGGAGACTCTGGTGACAGCGAGAGCACCCATCTTGCGGGGGCCCTTTTGACCTCGGGTACATGGCCCAGCGAGGGCAGATTCAAAAAATTGCCACAATGTACGAATTTCTATGAGATTTGCGCTCTTGTTTCTTGTACATGTGCGCACGCCACGATGCCATCTGGCTCGGGGTGATACGCCGCTCGGCCGATGCCTCCACTACACCGATACTTGAAGCATTTTTACCGTTGGCTGGCTGAAAAAATTACATCTCCAGGTAAACATCTCGTAGTCTCTTATGGAAGAAATATCCTCCATGGAACTATCAGTATGAAAAAATAAAAATAAAAAAACCCCTGGTTTCTTTTGGCCGATGCAAAAGATTTAGCGTCGTTGGAGCATGTCCAATATGGGGTCCCTCGGCACCGATGCCGGGCAAAAAGCCACATTACTTCAAGTTACCAGAACCAACTCTTCTCGCGAACGAAACTTGTCCGACCCGTCAAAAGAAAAGGGGTTTTTTTTTCTCTTCGCAATCTGCAACTACTCAATACATGAAGCTGAATCAAGGCCGCGTGTACAAGCATGAACCATGGCAATTGTATGCCACCTGTCATAAGATGGGCATCTCAGCCGTCCCCAAGTGAATGCAGTCTCAGCGCCACCCATTCTCTCAAGGTACAACAGCATCAACCAAGAATCCAAAAGAAAATGAATATAAATTGTGACGTTCTTGTTCCATCAAGTAATCGTGATTGCTTGTCTTTCTTTGGAGTTTGAGATGCTAAACGACATATTCATGTTGGCACGGATAAACGTCGATACTTTATTTTCTTATTCCTGGCGGGGGCGTTCAACAAGTATTTAACTAGGGCAAATTATTTTGGGATGCTATTTAGTGACTGGAGATTCTTGAACCCCGCGGTGGTAGTTTTCTCTTGTCTTTTGCTTTCTTTTTCTCCCGTCTGCAGGCATGGCGTTTTCCACTACACGCAACAAGGAGTCGAGACCATCAGCCGACCCTTGGAAATTAACATGCTGCATGCAGGCCCCCTGTTCCATGCTGTTAACACATGGTCGGACGATGGCTGCCAAATCACGTTTTCGTAACGGTCTTGCCGTGCAGCTTGCAGGCTTCTTTGCCGGGGGTCGGGCGCATAGTGACTGTGAGGGATGTTATTGTCTGAGAAGACACGGCTGCAAACCCGACACCACCTTGTGTTTGTCTGCTACAGAAAGGGAAAAAAATGCTCGTGGGAGGGCTGTTATGCAGCAGGCAGCGCCTGTCCGGAACTCTTCTCCGCCCAACCGTCTCGTATTATCATCACATTTTTGCGTCCAGAGACATGCTCATTGGGCGGCACCAGTACGCCGATGTATGGGGTAAAAAACGGTAACTGTTAAGGTTCATCGTTGCAGCAGGTCTAGCACATTGAGCACAGTAATAAAGACACTCGGCCGCCCCCTCCCATTCATGTTTTCATGTGCTTTGTTCATGCATAATTATCGACCACGGCCTCACTCGACGTTACACATCCCTCGGAACGAACCAAGAAGAACGGACTGCCAAGTCGAGCAACTGGTTATTAGCGTCGTCCCAAGAAAACGGGGGGGCACTGGACCACGGGAGTCGCGAACTGTCTGTGCGAACCGCGGCAGGCAGGCCAACTATTTATTGCTTTATTGCCTCGTGCGACGCATAATACTGTGGGATAATTTGGCACTTGCGGTTTCCGCAGTCGGCCTCCCTTTGGCCCGTCGTGTCCCCGGCCGCCCAAAACAACCTTGCAGCTTCTATTTATCTCGCCTCGCGCTCTCGCTCTCCCCTTTACACGGCCAACTTTTGGGTCGTCGGTCGATTCAGTAAAGAGCTGCGTCGACTTTGTGTGGGTGTGCTATTTAGAATCGCGACTACAGATTGCGGCGGACCCCCCAACCAGGGTCTCAGGTCGTCAATCACTTCCACAGCCTGCCTCTGCTGCGAGTGGTGATCCAGTGGAACAATCCAATATTGCTTTTCAAGTTGGATATTCACGTCAGGCGTCACGATATCAGTTGTGTTTTACTCGCCGGATAATTGACAGTCAACGACTTCCACAACGCCAGCAAAAAAAAAAAAATAAAAATAAAAAATGGCCTCCCCAATCATGGCCCCTCCCAACGGCCCCCAAAGCATGGCGGCGCGGCAGACGCTGCACCAATCCTCGCATTCAACCTTGAGCAGCGCCTCCTCTCGCTCACCTTCACAGCGGCAGCAGCATCAGCAGCAACATCCGCCGCCGCCGCCGCCGCACAGCAGCAGCAGCAGTAGCAGCGGCCGGCGCCACTCGGCCGGCAATGGCGACGGCGACAAGAAGACGTTGCTCCGCTCGTTCAAGACGTGGCTATCAGTCAGCGAGCCGTCGGCGCAGGCCATGAAGACGCAGAAGCGCGACGCGTTTCGCCGAGCCGGCATCGACCCCAAAGACCCGGCCGCGGCGGCCAAGATGCACCTCCCGCTGGGCACGCTGCCGCTCGGCGCGACCACGTCCACGTCGGGGCCCACGCCCGAGGAGCGCCTCGCCAGAGAGCGGCGGAGCCGGCCGCAGTGCCGCACGCACGGGTCGGCGCAATCGGTGTCGAGCGGGAGCTCGACGAGCGCGCCGCCGAGCATTCGTGACGTGAACCACGTCGCGCCGTGGGAGAATTGAGGCTGGGAATAAATGCCCGTGTGGCAATCAAGGACAAAGCGGAACGGTGGAAAGTGGTTCCCCCCGCTCAACTCGGAGGAAATGTAGTATCGTGATCGATCGATAGTGTGTTTTAGCTTTAGATACCCGCCTTGTAATAATGGGCTCTTTAATGTATTGATTTGATGTATGTATGTATGCGTTGTCATTTGAATGGCATGCTGGCATTTTTGTCTGTGCACTCGATGATGCTGCATGACGTGGGGAACGTGCATTTGTTCTAGATCGAAGATGCGCAGTGCATGTGTTACTCTGTCGCTGGAATAATTGGTCAATCTTTGTAGCTGCTCGAGTCACGGACATCGGTTTAGTTGAAATAAATTCTTTCATCATAAATAGAAGTATGTGACCAACTGTTTGTCCGAGTGCAATCTTGACGATTGCACCAGTTGTTATGAGGCAAAGGGCCGCTAGACTCGAGTTAGCACGCGCTAGCAGCTCGCTACCAACTCAATCGCCCCGCGGCAAGTTGATTGGATAAATAGACCTGGCCCCCGAGCCGAGTAATGATGAAGTTGGTAATTCAAGTAAGTAGTAATATGGCACAATGACCAGATTGTGGTGGTGGACGTCGTGGGTTCAGCAACCTTGATGAACAAGGCATTCACAGAGTTACAAATCAGTCTACACTATCCGTGCATTCGAGACATGCCATCTTGCTGCCATTTCGCCATCTTGTGTTAGACACCATCGTCTGCCAGCATCGAGCGATCCCCCCACTACGGGTGAATGACGTCTACATTTTGCGCAGGGCCTTGTTTCCGCACACCGTGCTGGTACCGATCAAGGGTAGCGTAACCAGCCATTTCATGCGCTGCAACAGAAATCTTACTGTCCCTCCAGTTCTCGTCCTTTTTTTCCCCTCCCTCGAGTCAGGGCTTCGTCAGATTGGCTGCCTCTTTTACTTGCCTCTACATATTCACCAGGCTCTCCTCGCCCACTGGCTTTGTCGTGTTGCATCGACATTGGCACTGCCCTGACACGCCCATTCACTTGCAAGTCCTCCCGCCGGTAGTTGACATCACTCAGCCTCCCACAAACGTGCGCGCTTCAGTCACCATGCCGCAGTCCATCAAGAGCTCGGACCGGTCTCGCATCGGCGGCGGCTCGTCGGCCGACGACGACGACGTCAACGCGCTGCCGCCCGACGAGCACACGCGGCTGCTGCCGAATCGCGTCGACTCGAGCCGTGGCATGCTCACGCCCGATGACCCGGCCGTGACACCCTATAATCTCTGGAGCATCCGCCTGCTGCGCTGGGTCACCGTCGTCGTGACGCTCGCCACCTTGTTCTGGTGGGTGCTCGTGCTCGTCTCCACGTTTGCGACGCTGCCCGGCTTCCACGTCCGCGGCGGCGGCTTCTACGCCTACGGCTTCACCAGCCTCGCCCTCGCCAACATGCTCTTTACGCTTCTCTTTTTTGAAATACCGTCGCGCCCGGTCAGGATTCTATCTCTCGTCATGGCGGTAAGTCCACACATACACACACACATACACACACACATACACACACTTACCCAGATGCGATACGTTGCGCAGAAGCTGACCCTCCGTCGCTAGTTTGTGCTCATGGTGGACATGATCATCCTACTCGCCGTGCAAAAGACGCGGTATGAAGAGGGCTGGGTTGGCGTCGTCAGCGTCTCCTGGGCGCTGCTGCTGAGTCTCTGGACGATCCTGGTCGACCGCACGGTGAAATGGGGCAAGGCCGAGGAAGAGGAGCGGCTGACGGGCCGCGCCGAGACGCGCCGCACACTCGGTGAATGGCTCGCAGTGCTCCTGTCCAGCGTCGGCTACACCGTCATGGTCGTTGCCTCCGTGCTCATCGCGCTCACCATTATTCTTCGCGCACTCGACGCCAAGTTTGCGCCGCCCGGCAAGCTGTACTGGGTCGACAGCGGCAAGTACCGCATCCACGTGTACTGCCAGGGCAACGTGACGGCGTTTGATGGCTCCCCGCAAACGACGGTGCTCTTCGAGGGCGGCGAGCGGCCCGTCGAAGACGGCCTGTGGCAGTTTGCCAACGAGGCTCTCGACAACGGCTCCATCGGCCGGTACTGCTTCGCGGACCGTCCCGGCATCGCGTGGTCCGACACGGCGCCGTCCCCGCTGTCCGCAGGCTTCGCCGTCGACGCGCTGAGCGAGGCCCTCGCGACAGCCGGTGAGCGCGGTCCGTGGGTGCTGGCGAGCGCGGGCATCGGCTCGCTCTACTCGCGCGTCTTCTCCGCGCGCCACGGCCGCGACGTGCGTGGCATCCTGCTCATCGACCCCCTCCACGAGGACCTGCTCGGCCGACTGGCCTCGCCGACCCGCGGCTTCTTGCTGTGGCTGCGCGGCATCGTCTCGCCGCTGGGCCTGGACCAGCTTCCCGGCGCCCTGTTCCGCGGCCGGACGAGCCAGGACCGCGTCTACGGGCGGTCGGTGCAGCAGACGAGCAAGCACATATTTGCGCGCCTGCAGGAGAGCCTGGTGCTAGACTCGTTTACGCGCCGTGACGTCGGCAGCAGCCGTCAAATCCAGGACCGCAGCGTCCAGCTGGCCGTCGTCAGCTCGGGCAAGCACATCAAGCAGGACCACGCGTGGGAGGCCAAGCAGCGCGACCTGACCAAGCTGACGGACAAGCTGCTCCAATGGGACATTGTGGACGAGGCGCCGCCGCAGGTATGGCAGTCGGCGGCTGGGCGTGACAGATTGGAGAAGCGGCTGAGGCAGCTTTTGAAGAATAAGGCGTAAACGTGGTGACCAGCACGCACAATTTGTTTGTTTTTTTTTCCTGCAAAAAGAATCGCAACCCCACCCTCTTTGATTTCTTCATCTTTTCCTTTGCTTTCGGCTAGTGTTAGCCTTTTTTTTTTTTTTTTTCATGTGTGCGGGTATTTGCCTTTTGACTTGATGGCCTAGGCAGAGATGAGGCATGCTATCAGGCAGTATCACGATGCCGCGATTGATAGGTAGCAGAGTAATATTAATTCCTTAATGAGGCCGCGTTGCCAATTCGACAATGTACATGTACGTACACGAGTGGATCAATACGAGAAACTGAAAC
>JARJPP010000024.1:0-257983 GCA_030782485.1 Beauveria brongniartii
TGGAAGAGGCAAGGCGTCGATCGCTAGAGTGAATTTTGGGGCATCGTGAGCGAGTGAGGGGGAGGAGGCGAGTGACTCGACGCTATTGATATGGCGTCGAATTGGCGTGGCCTAAATTTAGTAACAGACAAATAACCAATTAGGGGACTCGACGGGCAGGAAAAACAGCCCGCAGAAGTATTTATACTGCGTATGCACAACAGAGAACCTTCGATGCTTCCACCACAATGAGGGGCGGAGACAATGGGAAATTCTTCAGCCTCGCCTGCCTGCATTTGTTACAGTCTCGGCCCAGCAACCGGGCGGTGGCTCAGGACACGACGCTGGTGTTGTCCACACGTGACGTCAATGGTGCAGGAGAGGCTTTTACTGAGTGTGATGGGTAAATAAGTCTTGTATGTCAGGTTGGTACCGACAAGGGGGGCGACGTACCGACAGAGCTAAGATGTATTTCATCGGACAGGGGTTGATTTTTGCTGGAAAGAGAGTTACCTGATAGGCATATAAAACAAACGCGCCACACCCAGCAGGCTTGATTTAAGGGTCCTGTGAGTAAAATTGCAAGGTGGCGTCTTGGTACTTAGGTCACTACTTAGGTCACAGATACAATAACACAAGTCAACAGATACAAAGGGCTGCAAGCGAGAGGACACATGAAATGACGAGTTGACACTGCATCGTGGGTAGCATGGCGTCAATATATTCCACGTGTACAGGCAGAGAAGGGGCTAGTACAAGGTCGTGGACATGTCGTTAAATAGTGTTGTGCTGTCCCTCGCGTCTTTTGCTAACACCAGTTTGGGCCTAGAAATAACTTTAGTAATCACCGGCTCAGATCCGTGGGAGAAACCCTGGGGGCGGCATGTTGATGGATACGAGATGCTGTGCGAGATGCAGGGAGATTTTTCTACTCGAAATCTTGAAACATGGAAGCAACGACGCCAATCTCTTTTCGCTTGATTTATTCAAATATCTGCAAAATTACCAAGTAAAATAGCAGTGTCGCGTCAAAAACGGAGTACCCAGGCCCTGGAAAGGTTGGAAATTAAGGCCCGCGGCAAAGCCCCAACACCCGACCAGGAAACCGCCTAGAGCCAAATCCTCAAACAGGGCTTCCAGGGCACATGGCAGGCTGTTGGCTGGGTAGCTCCAGTGGGTTCCGCCGGCTCCACGCCCCCCAATCTGAGGCGGGCCGCCGTCAAGGAATTATCCTTTTGACATGAAAGTATCTCCTCGGCTGCCATCAGGTGAAAATGTACACGAGTGAGCAGAGCTTGGCAAACAGAGTGCCCATTTCTGCCCAAGGGCGGGCGTCTTTTGCGGGCTTTGGGGGGTGTTGGAGCTTGCGACAGCGGTACCTACCTATTATTACTGGTAGACTGACCAAGGCATCAGCCACAGCAGTGTACCAAGCAAGTTGGGACTTGGCTCTTGCTCCCTATTTAATTTCTTTCAGGCTTTGTTTTATATCCGTAGAAGCGTGGATTTTTGAAATTTGTCTTGAGATTCTCCGTCAGAACACTGCTGTCTACCTTATTAGCCAATGTTGGTACCTGTGGCTAGCGCGTCAGTGGCTGCACCACCACCTTTGTCTAGCCACTCACCTCTCAATCTAATTATCAACTTGGTAAGGTAGCAACTCACTCTAGCAACTCACTCTAGCCTCTCACTCTAGCACCACCTTGGCACTACACCCCCCTCCGCTCATCCTCCTCTTCCCCCAGCCCAGTCTTGATTCCCCATCCACCTCGTTCTCTTTTCTAGTTTACATGTTTCAATCTCGCGTCTTCCTGCATCACAGCATCTTCGCCCATTTACACTCTCGCTCCCGCACCATTCGTTAATCACCCTGCCAAAAGCCACCCGCCCTGGCCTCGAGGCGCCGTCCGCTCCCCCCAATCGATACCCGCGTTCGTTGTTCTCTCGTCACGCGAACCACCCACGCCCGCGCAGTCCTGCCAACGGCTTTGGTTTTTTCCCCCCCTTCCTGCGTCTACTTGTTAGATATCTCGTCCAGCCCGCATCTCGATTCGCCAGCGTCCCTGATCTCGCTCATGACACAGTCTCAATACTCGCAATTGGCATTTTATACCCCCAGCTTCCCATTTCATTCTAACCGGCGCCCGCAGCCGAGCAGATGCAGACCGCTTCGTCACTAACCCCTCTCTGCACCAATCTTGAACCACTTTCGCGTTGAGCTGACGGGAGGAGAAAAACAAGGATCGAGGTAACGTCGAATTCCTTTGACTTAATTTTCCAACCACGACACCCGTTCCCATCGCTGGGCGTGGCGCCTCTCGGCATTACTTCTCTTGGATGCCAGCCAATATGGCATTCGATTCCTCTAATGGGCTGCCACCTGATCTGGCCCATGGCGACAACAACCACCCCGCCTCCGATGCTGCCGATAAATCCTGGCAGTCCGCCGGCCGACAGACGCCCGACAGCGACCACAAGCTGAGGCTCACAAATTCAAATCCAGGCCCCGCCTCACTGCCTGGCTCCTTACCCGCTGGCCCCCCTTGGAACGACGAGCCGCCTCGCAAGAGCAGCGAGAGAAACAGGTCGCGTCAGAGAAATGGACGCTCTGCCAGTGGTCAGATACGCACCTGCAAAAAGTGCGGCGAGCCTTTGACCGGCCAGTTTGTTCGTGCTCTCGACGGCACTTTTCACCTCGACTGCTTCAAGTGTAGAGTATGTTGCCCCCCCCCCCCCCAGTCTCACCCCATCCGTTGGCGCCAACGCCCGCGATTTACGTCCCTTTGCCCTCCGCCACTGCCACTGCAGGCCAGCTAACCAGCCATGTGTAGGACTGCGGCGAGATAGTAGCTTCGAAATTCTTCCCCGCCGATGATGACGACGGCGAGGGTCAGTATCCCCTCTGCGAAACCGACTACTTCAGACGCCTCGGTCTCCTTTGTTATCAGTGCGGCGGTGCCTTGCGCGGTTCATACATAACGGCTCTGGACCGCAAATATCACGTCGACCACTTCACCTGCTCCATGTGCGATACCGTATTCGGCGCCCAAGACAGCTACTATGAACACGACGGCAACGTATATTGCCACTACCATTATTCCACCAGATTCGCCCAACGATGTAATGGCTGCCAGACTGCCATTCTCAAGCAATTCGTCGAGATTTTCCGCAATGGTCAGAACCAGCACTGGCATCCCGAATGCTACATGATTCACAAGTTCTGGAATGTTCGCCTCGGCCAACCTTCCGATGATCCTCAACTGCCTCTCGACTTGACCGATCCTGCTGACAGAGAACTCATTCGCGTCGACGAAGAGCGCATGGAAGATAAAGTATACCGTATATGGAGTGTCTTGTCTACGTTTGAGGAATCGTCTGCAGCCTGCATCTCAGATATGCTGCTTCATGTCAGCAACGGGTCCTATGTCGATGGTGTGCTCGTGGCCAAGCGCTTCATCTGGCATGTTGAGATTCTCTTCCGTTCGGCCGACAGATTGGATCAGCTCATTACTCAGAAATCTGAAAAGGGCAAGTTACTCTCAACATCTCCACAGGCTAGTATGCTAACAACACTAGGCATGTCCTATGGCCGCGAGGCGAAGCTGCTTTGCAAAAAGATTGTGTCCTTCTTCTCTCTTTTGTCAAAGACGCAAGATGCCGATGCGCGCAAGCTTGGTGTCACCCAGGAACTCCTCTCACTCGTCACCGGTTTGGCACACTATCTCAAGCTTCTGATTCGCATATGTCTGCAGGGCGCCTTGCGGTTCGAGCGCGATACGCAAGACAGCGACGGTCTCCACCAATTCCTCGACGATCTCAACGACTTTGAATCCTTCAAAAATGACGAAACAGCCAACATGATAGATGGCCGGCTCGCTGCCAAGGACTCGGACCACTGCGGTGTTTGCAGGCGATCTGTCGAGGATGAATGTGCCACCACTGGCGATTACAGATGGCACTTGCCGTGCATGCGATGTTCAAGGTGTGGTCGTGACCTTGGCCGTGCGCTTTGTGAAGCGACCTATAATACATCAGACCGCAAACTCGCATGCACAAACTGCGCCTCTTCACAGCACCCTGCCATATCTCTGCCACTTGAGCACGTCTCAAAGCTACAGCAATATGCGTTCCTACTCAAGGTTGCACTTGCGCGATTGCTGGATATTCTTCGAAACAATGGCACAATTCCATCTGCTCCGGGTGAAAAGTCGGCTAACGGGCTCTCTGCCGACCGCCCCAGCTTTGGCGCAGACAACCGCTCAAAGTCATATTCCGCGGCAGGAGACAGGGAGCACCAACGAGAGTCGACGTATGAGAATACGCTGAACGAGGTCCGCCGTCTTAGGAGTACGCGTCTCGATCGTCATCTTTCATCCAGTGTCAGACACGCTCGCACATCAAGAGTCATGGACAGCGATGGACGTGGCCCGCGCGCTGAGTCGCCTGCCCAGGGCGACAGCAAGCATGCACCACAAAATTCTACAGATATGATGTTTGGTCAGAATGATGCCATTACTCTCGACGATATCCCCCGCATCGTTGCAGTTGAGCAATCAAAAGAGCAGCAGCAGCGGGAACTAGCTCAGGAAGCCGGGCGAACCGGCTTGGCCGACACGGGTATTTCTAACCGTCATCAGAGAACTTTGTCTGCTAGTCAAAATCAGGATGTGCGTGCTCCTGACCCTCTTCAGACGAGACTAGTACGCAAGTTCTTCCCAGAACTCTCTGCCCTCGAATACTGCAATGTTCGACATTTAGCTGTTCTCACGATGCAGCCCATGCTCGAGTCCGAGTTTAGCCTCGATGAGCTGTCGTCATTTATCGAAACAAGGAAACAGGTTACGTTCTGGAAGAACTTAGGCAAGGCTTTCAAGAACGACAAGAACAGAAATGTGAAGAAGAAGGGTGTCTTTGGCGTACCCCTCGAAGTCATCATTGAACGAGACGGTGCCGAATCAACGGACGGCGTCGGACCTGGCACTCTGCGAATTCCCGCCATTATTGACGACATCATCTCTTCTATGCGTCAAATGGATCTCTCCGTCGAAGGTGTCTTTCGGAAAAATGGCAACATTAAGAAGCAGCAAGAAATGGTTGATCGAGTCAATAATGAGGGCTGTGATCAAATCAACTTTATGGAGCAGCCCGTCATCCAGCTCGCCGCTATTCTGAAACGATATCTTCGTGATCTCCCTGATCCGCTGATGACACACAAGCTTTATCGTCTCTGGGTCAGTGCCGCCAAGCTTTCCGACCCGGCAAGGCGCAAGCAGTGTCTGCATCTCGTGTGCTGCCTGCTGCCCAAGAGTCACCGCGACTGTCTGGAAATTTTGTTTACGTTTCTCAAATGGGCCGGCACCTTTCACCAACTAGATGAAGAAGTCGGCTCCAAAATGGACGTCCGCAACCTGGCCACAGTCATTGCGCCCAACATTCTGACCAATGCCGCCAAGGCCCCCGCGCTAGACAGTGAGGCCATCTACGTGATTGACGCGGTCGAGGTCATCATTGCCAACATTGAAGAAATGTGCCACGTTCCGGATGAGCTTCTGACAATGCTCAACGACCCGTTCCTTTTCAGCAGCAGCAGCGAGATTACGACCAAGGAGATTCAAAAGCGCATTCAGGACCGCCGTGGGCAGATTCCCATTGCCGACGTTGCAGAGGTCTACAACCGCCCAGACGTCACCAGCCGCGCTCCGCCGAAGAGGGTAGAGACTGACCCGTCACTGTGGCAAGGCGAACGCACAGTGCGCCCCGTGCAGGATCCGCCGGGGCACTACTCTCACTCGAATCAGGGCACGCCGCCCCAAAGATGGCGCAACCCAGACGATCCGTCGCCATATCATAATAGCAACTATAACCGCTCCGAGGGCCACCTGGCGCGAACAGACCACAACCCGCGCGAGTGGCGCAACTCTGGCTGGCAGCAGCAGCAGCAACAACAACAACAACAACAACAACAACAACAGCAGGTGCAGCAGCAACAGCAGCAGCAACAGCAGCAGCAGCATCCAGGCGGGCTAGGCGTCGGGAATAGTTTCTGATTTTGAGAAGCGCAGGATGAGCAAATGAGAATGATCATCTTTTTGAAGCGTCGATGTTTTGATTTGATTCTTTATACATGGCATGTTCGGCGGTCTTTTTTGTCGCTCCCATGGAATTGCCTGGGAGCAGTGGGAGCTGGAGTGGCATTGCATTGGCCCTGGCGTTTATTGCATAGTGGAGGCGAGCTCGACGGGATAGACAGAGACACGATTCGCGATGGAAAGGTCAGTGACGGAACATATAAAGAGACAAGTTCTCCGACTTGACTGGTTTCCTTTGCCGCTGTCATCGAGCTGGTCAATTTTTTGTTAAGTTTGCCCTTTTTCTGAGGCTGCGTTTGATTGTATATTGGTGTTTCCTTTGCTGGCGATGAAGGGCACGTCGGCGTGGAGGAGTCTGTAAGCCAGGTTTTTGATGTTTTTCCTTTTTACACTTTAACAACATGATGTCGCCAGAAAATGGCACGGACGGCGCGTAAGATGAGGAGTGAGATAGACTCTTGCAATCCTTTTTTGTTGTTTCTTTTCTCTGGGGGTGGCCGGCTTACACAAAAAAAAAGGGATTCGATTTAAAATCTTCTTTTCTACATTTCTTTTCAAGCAAGACTATTAGCATAGCCATGCAGAAACGATTTTTTTTTTCACTTTTTTTGCTGGTGTCTCTTGTTTGCTTTTTGTTTTCCATCATTTGCGTTGGTTGGTTTTACAAACGCCTGATGTCTGCGTTACGTTTCGCTTTCCAAGTAGTGGAATGTTTTGGGGGGGGGTGAGGGATCCGTGCATGTGGAGGTCAAATGAGGTTCTCTAGGATAGATAACAATTTATGGGATAGTGTCAATTGATCTCCAGGGCAAGTGATGCGGGTAGATGTTGCTTGCTGTGTAAAACAACGATACGACTTTGCGTCCTGAGCGTAGTTGATTCGCTAGAGCGGATGGAAACCAAACAGCTTGAGAGAATGGTCTTCTATTACAGTGTTGTGAATTAAGTTTATACGCTATGCTTTCGATTTAAGCACACTTTCCAGGGCGCGTCCACAAGGAGCACCCACGCCCTTCCTCTTCCTCGTCTCCTCCCATTACTGCGCCTTTGCCGCCTCCTTTTCGTTTTCCAGAAACCACCTGACACCGCGGTCGACACCTTGCTGCAGCGTCCACTGGGGCTCGTACCCCAGCACCATTTTCGCCTTTGTAATGTTGTAGTACCTCGTCATTGTCGACAGGATGGCGCGCTGCTTTGTAAACGTCGGCTTCTTGCCGACGATGCTGTTGAATATCTCGCTCGCCGTGCCGAGCAGCAGCGACATGTCACGGGAAATCTGCCACACGCCCTCGGTGCCGGCCTCGTTGCCGGCCGCGCGCCACACGGCGCGCGCAAAGTCCCAAAAGTAGACGGGCTCGTCGTTTGTCACGAAAAAGACCTCGCCGTCGACGCGCTCGTGGTCGAGGGGCGGCGCGGACATGGACGACGACGCCGTGGCGAGCAGCAGCCGCGCGGCGAGCAGGTGCGCGTGGGCGACGTTGCCGACATAGGTAAAGTCAAAGATGTTGGTGTTGTCGCCGAGCTGCACTTTGCTCTTGCCCGTGCGGTATGCGCCGAGCAGGCCGGCGAGCGCCTGCACGTCGCCCTCGCCAAAGATGCCCGCGGGGCGGATCGACGTGGTCAGGAAGCGCGTGTGCGGCTCGGCGCGGTTCGCCTTTGTCACGAGCTCCTCGGCCGCGGCCTTTGTCTCCGAGTAGTACTCAATCTGCTGGGGCGCGCGAATCACGGGCCAGCGCTCGTCGGCATTGTACAGGTCCGTCTGGAAGTCGCTGACGACGCTGGCCGACGACGTGTACACGAGCGCCTTGACCTGCGCCTTGTGGCAGGCTTCAATGACGGAGCGCGTGCCGTCGACGTTGACCCGGCGGAACAGCTCCTTGTGCACGGCATTGTCGCTGGCGACGGGCGAGGCCGTGTGGATGACGACGTCGGGCCGGATCTCGGAGAAGAGCGCGGCGAGCTTGGGGCCGTCGGTGATGTCGCACTCGTGGTAGTGGGCGTCGGCGCGGCGGTGGCGGTCGCAGCGTAGGTCGACGGAGACGACGTGGCGGCAGTGCCAGTCGTCGAGGGCCTGGTTGATGATGTGGTGCCCGAGGAAGCCGTTGCCGCCGACGACGAGGACCCTGCCGAGGTCACCTTTCGGGGCGGAGCGGGCGGACATGGCGGACTGGTGCGTCAACGGGCGTGACGGGTGGGAAGACAGGTAAAAGGGGGGAGGTCGAGGTCGATGACTTGGGAGGTTTTGGTAGCGAAGATGGGCTGGCTTGGAGGTGGATGTAGTTTAAAGGGGTCCCCACAACTTTTAATTGATGATGTTAGTGTAGAGCAAGAGACGTATATACATGCTCTCAAAAAGGCATTCTGCTCGTTAACAACCCTGCGAGGTAAAAATACACTGCCGCTGTCACATATGAGGGACAATAACTGAACGCCAAGGGACAGGCGTATGTGTTTTTTGGTGTGACAGCCGCTCCAAGTTGGTAGTTGAAAATCCTGTGATTAGTCCAGCTCAAACCACTGTGTGGCCCACAACCTCGAGGGGCGGCGCGCCTACAGCATCGCTCTACTGCTAAACTTGTCTTCCTCACAACTCTCGCCGGCCGCCTCATCAGTTCTAGCCACGTGCTGACGCGATGAAATTACTACATATACTATCGCAGTCTTGCAGAAATCGGATAGCCTTGCACCGGCCAAACAACAACCTCCATGACGCCATATTGTCGCTCAGCAAACGACTTGCTTTCAGCTCAAGCGCCAGAATGGCTGGGCAAGAGCCACCAAAAGAATTTCACGAGAAATACGACTGGATCGAGAGTGTTGAATATCTCGAGAGATATGATAACGGCGGCTTTCATCCCGTCATGATTGGACATGTTGTCAACAAGCGTTATCAAATCGTCGACAAGCTTGGCTACGGCGGCTACTCAACCGTCTGGATGACGCGTGACATGCAACAAAATACCTATGTCGCCTTGAAAATCGGGGTGGCTGACTCGAGGGTGAACGATACTACTATATTAAAGAGACTTGTCTATGCTGCGCCTCAATACCAGCGAATCCTGCCGCTTTAGTCGGGCTTAATGCCATTCCGCGCGTAGTAGACGCTTTTACCGTGCGCGGTCCGAACGGAGAACATCCAAGTTATACGACTGCTCTTGCCGGGACTAACCTAAGGGATGCTTGTGACTTGTCCATGTTCAGGCTCGAGGTGGCGAGGGCCTTGGCAGTAAAGCTCGTCTCAGCCATCGCCTACATGCATAGCAGAGGCTATGCACACGGAGGTTCGTTTCTATGTAGCCGCGTCACCTACGAATCTGCAAGCAGCTACTAACACTTTGCCCCTAACCTCTAGATATACATCTTGGTAATGTCATGCTAAGACTTCCACCACAGATAGACGAGTTGTCTGTCGAGCAGCTATACCAGATATACGGGCATCCCGAGACATTTCCAGTTTCTCGCGTTGATGGTGGCCCGTTGCCGCCGAGTATCCCCCCCGAAGCCGTGCGCTCAGTAAGTCTCGGGAAAAAAGCAAATGAAATCTCTCTAGATGAGACCGCTTTGTTACTTATCGACTTTGGTGAATCTTTCGCGCCCAAGTTAAGCACGCGACCGTGCGAGGACTGTCGATCGCATCTGGCAGCCCGACCCCCAGAATCACACTTTGAGCCACTCTCGCCGTTGTCTTTCTCTGCCGACATTTGGTGCCTTGGTCTTGCCATCTGGAACCTCTTCGCTATACGTCCGCTCTTCGCTGCCGCATTCTCCCCTCCGGCGGCGATTATTGCACAGCACGTAGATGCGCTTGGCCCCCTGCCAAGCGGCTGGTGGTCGCGGTGGAAAGAGCGGCTTGACTATTTCGATGAGAATGGAAATTCTACCCAGGGAGAGTACGGCGGACCTACGCTGAACAAGGCGTTTGACGACTGGCTTCACAAGTATCGACTGAAGTTCCAGGTAGGCAGCTTCTCCGAGGAGGAAAAGACGGCCTTTTTACAGCTATTGCGACGCATGCTTTCCTACGATCCGCTACAACGTCCTACTGCCGACGAAGTGCTCAAGTCTGGTTGGATAGCCAACTGGGCGATGGACGACTTTGAGAAGAGCTGCCGGGTAGTCTAAAGATGTGACGCCCGTCTTAATTGCCAGGCTGTTGTTGGAGTCGCCGGTGCAGTCGGCGTGATACCGAGTTTGGACCTGGAACGCGACATGGCTGCCTGCGAGCGCCGCGCATATGCCATGCTCCGGCTCCGGGTAGGGGATGCACTGGCCTTTGTTGACGCAGTCGCCGCTTGGCTTGGCACAGCTGACCCGGACAAAAGCCTTCGTAGCAGGCACCTGCCTGACAGTCATCCCTTGATGCAGTGTCAGTATGACTGGCTTGCTCTGAATCAATCAGGATGTATTGCTTTACATACCAGGTCATGCCGCAGGTCCAAGTTTCGGCGTTGCAGCACTCCACGTCAGTCCCCTCACATGCGGCATTGTTATCAGGATGACCACACTTGCCATCCCACGCACGAAGTGGCTCAATGACTAACAGCCCGTTCAAAAAACTATTAGCCGAGTGTGGAACAATCCAAAGTTGGAAAGACGTAATTTGTGAAGCTACATCTGTTGACACAGTAGAATTTGCTTTCTTGTAGGAGAAGGTGAGGTCGTGGGATGTTGCCTGTTGTGATCTATTTACGTAACATGCATCACGAGATTGACACCAACCACGTGACGGTAGCCTTTGAAATACGCTGGCGGGGTAGTGTTTCATCGGATACGAATACTACCAGTAGTATTCCTCCTCACCAGGCTACCAACTTCAATCCATTTCATAACTTGTTTGCTTCTGAGCTTTCGGCCAGATGTCTCACGACTCTAGCGATCGATCAGCCAATGTGCTGAGCGTAGCGGAGTACCAGTCAAAATTTGACGAAATCTCAGAGATCCGCCGGGCCGCGAAGAAGGATTTTTCCATGTCCAACGCCAAAAAGCGAGATTTCCGAGCAATTCAAGGCCGCCCACGAGGACCTCCGCGCGGCTTCTAAAGCGGCGATGGCTTCGCCGCCCGGGGACCAACAAACGTCCAATGAGGCCTCTGGCTCTAATAGCTGAGGCAATCACTCACTACATGGTGGTCGGTTCCTGGATTACTTGCTGGTCACAGTCACACTCATCATCGGCTTCTTTTGTGGAAATTTTCAATTTGTGCTACCTCGTTGGCTATGTGGCTTAAGCTGCAATCTTGGGATGACGTGTTCTGTCTGGTATTCACAGGGCATATGGGAAATCCGCCCGGACAACCTGGCCTACATTCGTACCATTGACGTTGGTGGCCGCCGCGATATAAAGGCTATTATGATCAGAGGTCGTCCTGCCAAGCGCCACGGCAGAAGCCTCCAGGAGTAACGTGGAATTCGCGACGATTCTTGACGTCTTGCGAGGGATATTCACTTCCACCAAGACGTTCGGTCCATGCTCAGCGATCCAGGCCTTTGTTCCATCTCTTGACAAGATAAAGTCGTCTCCCGAGTTAATTGTGGCCAGATCTTCGACCGGACCAGTTGCGCGACCCGTGGACAAGGAGATGGGCACCTTGGCGAAGATGGCCTGGTTGAAGTTGACGAAGAATAGATTGTCCTCGTGAACGTGGAGACCATTGATTCCGATTGGGAGTAGTTCCTCTGTAGTAATTGACATGCGCGGGTCCTCGATGACGATCTCGAATGCCCCCGTATCGACATTGACCTTTGTGACAGTTCCGGCTCCCGA
The DNA here is from genome assembly GCA_030782485.1 of Beauveria brongniartii. Lineage (NCBI taxonomy): Eukaryota > Fungi > Ascomycota > Sordariomycetes > Hypocreales > Cordycipitaceae > Beauveria > Beauveria brongniartii. Next base: position 11,832 of record JARJPP010000024.1, read on the forward strand.
ATCGGAGATCAACACGTGCGAGGTGTCGTTTTGAGCGAGTCGATCCATGCCGTTGAACAAGCCCGCGTCAGGGAAACTCGTCACCAGAGAAACATCTGCGGGCCGAAGCGTGGTTCCGTCATCTGAGATGCTCGAGTTGCGCAAATCAACTTTCCACAAACCCGTCGAACCAGGCACGGCGGCTAATCCTGTAAGGTTCAAACCAATCACGTAAAAGACGTCGGCCTGTAGTTCGACGATGCCGAGTAAACTGGTGACGCCACAAAACTCAGCAACGGTGACGGGGCTCTCCGATGCGGAAGGCGACACCTGATAGAGCGTCGGCGACTGAATCGAGGTTACCAGAATCTGGCCGTTGCTTCGAACAGCCAGGTTCTCCAAGCCTTGAGTCCCGGGAACAGTGCGTACGGGCGTGAGAGACAAGCCCGGGGCTCGGCATGACGTGCTAGGCAAGGCATGCGAGAGAAGAGCGAAGCCCAGCGCTTGGTAGAGCGCAGTCTTGATGAACATGGCGCTGAGGCGTTGGGGATAGCTGAATAGAATGGATGAGGAGAGTATAAACGAGGGAATACAAAAGTATGAAAAGAAAGGCGAGCAGATAAAGAGCGGTGTTTAGTATCGTCTTCTGGGTGAAGCAGAGCGGGTTTTGTATCCAACGACGACGCGGGCGCGAATGCTTTGATGGCTGGTGTTACAGTCAGAAATAGGATAAGGATACTCGCAGCTTTTTATTTCTCTCAAGCGCGAGTCGTCACTGCATAGCTTTCGGCATGAAAAAGGTTTGATCGACGTCGGCTACCCCCCCACCGGTGCTACTGAGTATTCCATCAACCAGCCTCTGCTCGAGAAAGGAAATTGACCTCTGTGACTCTGGACGGGACTTCCCGTCTTTCTTTTTGCATGAGCGTGCATCCCGGGCCATGTTGTTAATAATGTTGCTGGTGTTCCCGTGCCTTTGCTTGCTTGCGTGACTGGCAGTTTACGTCTCCCCCCTCCCCCCGTCGTGAGAGTTCATGCAACTGGCTTAGAAGTGCATGCCAAGCCCCGTAACTAGTGGGGAAGCGCATGGCGTTAAACAAGGTAGAGCTGCGGTGATGACAGCAGTAATGCCGCGATCGCGGCGTTAACAGTGGACAGACCACAAGCTGGAGGATGTGTAATGAAGACGGATAGTAAGATATCCGAAGTTGTTTATGGGTTTTGGCGGAGTATGGCGCAATCATTCTGTTGGTCTTGTTCGTATACAAAGGCACTGGCTCTTGGTTCCCAATAGATTAATGCGTTGGCCACGAATAGATGACATGCTCAAGTAATACTATATTAGTCAACTCAAAGGTTACTATCATAGCCAATCTCAAATGTTAATACTTGTGTGCTAGCTAATTTCGAGTTTTTCTTTGTGTTATTCTTCTTGGTCGGTTGTTGTTTATAATTAGCAATTGCCACTGCATTTGTCAGGAAGTAAATGGTCAAAGTAGGTCCCTATATGCCGTTTTCTATTCTCAACACGTGCTCTAAGCTTTATTTCCCATCAATTCTATGCCATGTTTCTTGCACATTTTCTTTACCATCTTGATTCTTGCATTGTTTCTCCTATCCTTTCTGGTCTCAACATTGCATAGTCTGTAACTATTTACGCTTAGTAGCAAGCCACACATCGAAGGAAGCCCCACTAGAGCCCTGTTGCCTATCTACCCTGCCTGCATGCATCTTCAAGCCTCAAACCCAAAATACCTTACATACTCACCGTGAACAATCAGCCTTGCCATGGACCCTTGAAAACCACCACATTCGACGCTCAACATCCCTGTCTGCGCGTAAGCCTCGCCATCGAAACTCGTGAGGCTGCGAGACGTGACTTCTCATCTACATACCGCACCCGGCCATCATTAGCCTGCCTACTGCTCGACTTGCTGCCTTGCCAGTAACCCCTCCAAACGACGTAGTTACACGACAGAGCCCGTGGCGCCAAGCTATCCTACCCAACGAAACCACGTCCCAAAAGCCCTTGCCCATCTTCGTTCTCCTCTTTTCCTTCTTCCCTTCTTCATTATTCGCCTTCGTCGTCATGCATCGCAGAGCTCGTCCGTCGCTGCCCACTCACGCTATTACAAAACCATGGCCAGCCAGTCCTCTGGGGACGTCGAGATACTAGTCCACGTCGCCGCACCCAGCAGGGTCTCCGACGATGCCGCCTACCGCCGCCTCGCCCAGGCCTACTTATCCTTTACGCCGGACCACCGCGCCCGCATTGCCAGCTCGCCAGAGGCCGAGCCCCAGCCCCAGCCGCTTTTTCGGCAGAGCCAGCCCGACGATGCTGGCTCCGTCGTGCCGCCGTCGTTTTGCTCCGACTCGCAGGACATGAGCTTCGCGGGAGCGCTGGACAACAGGGACTCGCCACGCATCATCATCACGGGAAAGGCGCGACCGACTACGCCGCCGAGGATCGCGCTGCCGGATGACAACGCCACGACCACGACGACCACGACGACCACGACGGTGCGCCAGCTGCTGCCGAGCCAGGTCGCCGACTCGTACCCCATGCCGGACTGCGACTTGTTTAATGTAACCCCTACACGAGTTCTGCAGCGGTACATGGGCGGCAGCCGGCAGCCTGACTTGGCTCCCGCGATACAGGCGCCAATGTCGTCGCCCACGCTGTCGAGCGACGGCGACGGCGACGGCGTCGGGGCGGAGAAGAATACACAGATAGAGGTGCAGGCCACAGCTGTCAACACATCTTTCATTCCTGCGTCGGACACAAATAGCTCTCAGGAGAACGGAAAGCAGCGCCAGACCACGGTCCCCGTTACGCCTCTCGTGGAAGGGGCCTCTCGAAAGCGCAAAGCTGTTGTTGGCAGTGAAGACGTCCACGACACATTAGCGCTAGACGTCACGCACATATCCAGCAGCGATACCTCCTCCGCTTCGTGCCTCCGGCGCGCCGAGTCTGCTCCCTTGCCATGCTCCAAACGCCTTCGCCCACTCGCCCCAGACTCTGCCGCCACCGTCCGTCTCGTCCGCCACGCCAGCGAAACCACCTACCACCCTCAACCTCACCCCCATCACGACACGCCGCCGCCGCCGCCGCCGCCACTCCCCTCGTGTTCGCCGTTTGCCTACGACGCCCTCTCGCAGATCCCCTCCACATGTCCCTTCTCCTCCTCCTCCCTCTCCGCGCGCCCTCCCTCGCCCCCCGTCGGCATCGACCGCCTCGACCTCTCCAGCCTCGTCTCCGCCAAGCTCGCCAAGCTCGCCCGCGACCTCTCCTCGCGGTACCGCCCGCTTCTTCGCCGCCGCCGCCTCAGCAGCAGCAGCACAACCGCTGACGGCGCTTCTCTCGACCCTCTCGAGCGCGGCCACTGGCGCGTCGACTGTCGCCGCTGGACACCCGCCCTGCGCGCCGACGCCTGGGCCTTTCTCACATCCTACATTCGCAGCGGCCTCGCCGGCTGGGGCGTCTGGTGCCGCCGCGATCCCGACGGCTGCACGCTCAAGCTCTACGGGTGGGCGCACGTCGCCAAGCACACGTACCTCTTGCTGTACCTGGCGAGCGGACGACAGATCAAGACGACGGGTGCGCAATGGTTCGATGCCGAGGGCAAGGTCGCCCTCGAGATTGTGCCGTAGGTTCCAGTACATTGGGGGGGCCTGCTTTATGTTTTTGAGCTCACTGTAGTATGTTGGCTCTTTCGGTGTTTTTTTCTTCATCGTTCTTCCGGCGGTCATTGTGCTTGTTTGCTTTAATTATCCTCATGTGGGCATTATGACTTGATGGGATTCTCATTACAGGCGTTTACAAGATGGGCGGACAGACAGGTATCGATTTCAACAGATGACGCATGGGACGGAGTCTTTGGCGATTTACTTTATTCCATACAACGGTATTTCCTGCTTCAATACACATAGTGACCTACACGAGAACGATTCACTTTTTCACGATAAATTTCGACTCGTAGCATAATTGTACATGGCCCTCCCTATCCAGCCAAAGATTCCACTAGCACAACGCATACCAACGAAATACAAAACGAAACAAATAGGGAAAAGGTTCAGTACACCGTGGCAACAATACCAAGGTTCCCTCTTACCCCTGGCAGCACAAAATCACGACAGCAAGATTGGAGAAGAGGAATTGCTTCCCAAATAAAGAAATCGCCCGCGCATGAGCACCCGCAGCACACATACCAACAAGTCCAATTCGGTCTTTTCTTCAGTTCTCTCCTCCCCGGACAGCGTTATTATACCCTCTGCTCACGGCTCCGCATCAAGTCATTGATCTGATTCTTGTACTTTGCGTCTCTCGGGGTTCCCTTTACAGACCCTTCTCCGTCCAGTAGGCCTTGCCCTTGGCGCGCAGATCCGCAATAGCATCGCGATTCTTTTGCACGTCCGCGCTGGCGGCATCCTTGTATCTTTGCTTCTCCGACTCGGGCAGCGACTTCCACTGCACGGCGAGCTGACGGAAGGCGTCGGTGGGTGTGTCGGCGGTGACCTGGTCGTGGCTCGACTTGATGAAGAGCGAGTAGGCGCTGGGTGCGGACTTCGCCTGGCGTTCATCGGGAAGTAGTGCGGGACGCTTCTTTTCGAGCTTGCGCGCAAGGCGGCGACGGGCCAGGTTGGCCATGTAGATTACCCCGGCAGGGTACGATTCGACCCACTGCTTGAGGGCCGCTTTGTTGACCGCAAGATTTTCATGAGCGCGCTCAGTGAGACGCTGTCAAGGCCGAGTTAGCACACATACATGGTCCCGCGTTATGTAGTTGATTGCAGCTCAATGTACCGTCTTATCATGTTCAGAGAGGTTCTTGAACTGGGCCGATATGTCCTTGACCTTGTCCGTCAGGGGGACACCGCTGCCGGCTTTGACATTGTCGGCAAGGTAGACAGTCCAAGCATTGGTGGGCTTGCCCTTGGGAGCCTTGGGCAGCGCCATCTTTCGCAGCTGCGCGAGCTGCTTCTTTTCCTTTTGCTCCGGCGTCAGGGCCTTCTTCTTCTTGGCTGCCGCAGGCTTCTTCTTAGCAGCAGGCTTCTTCTTCTTCGCCGCGGGCTTCTTCTTTTCCGCGGGCTTCTTCTTAGTAGCGGTGGTTTTCTTCTTGCTGGAGGCAGCGGCGGGGAAGCGAACCCGGGCCGACACGGTGAAGCTCCGAGCAATGGGCGCAAAGCGACGCACGCGCGGCGCCGCGGTGGCGAAAATCGGGACGATAATCTTGGAGCTGGTCGATTTGGCCGCAACGGAGAGCGCGCGCCCAGCGACGGCTCTATTCACGAGGCTCAGCATAGCTGCGGTTGTGGTTATTTTCGTGTTGGTGAATGTTGGTGGTGCTAGGCTAGAGGGCACTCCCAAAAGCGATATGCAAGGTAAACAATGGCACAATCACGCTGTTGCCGTAGCGATGTAGTCGCAAAATTCAATAAACGAGCGCGAATTGGTGATTTACAAAGTTGAAACTTCAAGGCTGATGGTCTGGAAAAACGATGAATGGGCCGTTGTGTCACGTCGAGGATGCAGGAAATGGCGAAGGCTGGGGGGGTGCTGTTTCGATCGAACGCGGCGTGAGCATATTGCTCCTCCCTTAATAACCTAGGTACTCATACCATGTTGGAAAAGGTACCTGCATGAAGCGGGGTTTTGTGTGAGACCACAAGTAACCGCTATTAAACAACACGGAAGGAGCTTCAAAGTATATAAAACTCCTTGTTGGCCGGCGATGCCACCGTTATTGGGGTACTGAGTACTTTAGAGCTCTAGTGGCAGCTCCCCAAGCTCCCTCCCCAATCAAATCAGCTCATACCGGCTTATGTCATCATCCTCCTCACAGCAAGCCAGCGACGCAGGCTGCAGTGGGACGCGCGAACGCCCATAGCTGTTTGACGCAGCATTCGCTCACCACTTCCGTTTCGCAATTCCACCATCGCCAACGGTTTGCATCACCCACTCGCCCAAGCTTCCAACGACGAATTGCAATTCCTCATCGTAACTCGAGCTAAACAACCACTGCCACCTGTTGCTCCCACTACAGCTCCGACCGAGCTATCCTTATACGAGCCCAACATATTTCAGAATGGATCACCGTCCGCAAGCATGGGGCCGTGTACGTCAATCCCCGACTGCCTTTCTACCGACAAAATGGATCGCTTCCAGGAGTCTCCCCGGCTAACATGATGGCAGCCTAGAGATGATGTCTACGGCGCCTATGACCACTCATACGTCCAAGAGAATGCGCCCCGGACGCATACTCAGCAGCCCATTGTCACGGGCACATCCGTGATTGGCGTCAAATTCAAGGACGGCGTCATCGTTGCCGCCGATAATCTGGGTATGCTGTCTCTCACCTGCACTTCACATACACACACACCCAAAGTGGCCACCCAGCTAACAGCCCCCTCCCAGCTTCGTACGGCTCCCTCGCGCGCTTCACCGACGTCAAGCGCCTGAAGACGTTCCAAGATACCTCGGTCGTTGGCTTCTCTGGCGACATCTCAGACATGCAGTACCTCGACCGCCACCTCACCGACCTTGCGATCGACGAGGCCTACTCCTCCACCGCCACGGATGCGCCGCGCCTCAACGCCGCCAACCTCCACCGCTACCTCGCCAAGCTGCTCTACAACCGCCGCTCCAAGTTTGACCCGCTCTGGAACCACCTCCTTGTCGCCGGCCTCGACGACGATCGCCGACCATTTCTCGCCGCCGCCGACCTCCTCGGCACCACCTACTCCAGCCCCTCCCTCGCCACCGGCTACGGCGCCATGCTCGCCCAGCCCATTATGCGGCGCCGCGTTCCCGATGACGAGGCCGCCGCCACCCTTGAAAAGGACGAGGCCATCGCGCTCGTCCAGGAGTGCATGAAGGTGCTGTTTTACCGCGACGCCCGCAGCATGGACACGTATTCCATGGCCGTCGTGACAAAGGACGGCGTCGATGTATCGTACGACAACAAGCTCGAGAAGCAGAGCTGGGCCTTTGCCGAGAGAATCCGTGGCTACGGAACCCAAACAGTCTAGCTACAAATGCGCGGAAAGCGAGAGGGAACCGAGAAACTCAGGGGTGCCGTGGGCAGCTGTAGTTCAACATAGTCATAGCCACACGCAACAATGAATGTGTACCAATAGACGTGTTGCTCTACGCTTGACACTCCATGTAAAACTCGGCGATCATGCAATGGTATATCATATTACAATAGACATCGAATCAATAAAGAGTCACGGCACTTCTGAACGCCCGAATATTACATCGCTAAATGAATCATTATACTAGCTAGTCTCGCTTAAGCCACCAGTGGCCCTACAGATAAGAGACGCCATATTGACTATCCACCACATACATCGTGAAAAAAAAAAAGACAATATAATCACTAGTTCTAATTTTTGCATCATGCCAACTCCACAGAGTCTCATGCCATCCTAGGTCAAGGCTCAAAATCAACACTCAAAGGAAAACAAACAAAAAACGCCAATTCACGGCATGCAACATGTACTGCGGTGAAACCAACATGGTGAAGAAGTCCAGTAGCACTCTTACTCGACCGTAACCGATTTGGCAAGGTTTCTTGGGAAATCGACGTTGAGACCCTCGAGAACGGCCAGCCAGTAGGCAATCAGCTGCAGAGGAACAACGTTGAGAAGACCTTGCAAGCAGTCGACGGTCTTGGGGACCTCAATCTTGAGAGCGTCGCTCGACTTGAACTCCTCATCGCTAGGGTTGCAAATAACAATAGGCTTGCCACCGCGAGCAATGACCTGCTGGTAGGCATTGAGGGACTTGGTGAAGATTTCATCACGAGTCATGATCATGATAATGGGAAGATTCTCGTCAACAAGGGCGAGAACACCGTGCTTGAGCTCGCCAGACATGACAGCCTCGCAGTGAAGGTAGGAAATTTCCTTGATCTTGAGGGCACCCTCGAGAGCAGTAGAGAACTGGCTACCACGGCCGAGCAGAAGTAGAGACTTCTGGTTCTTGAAAACCTTCTGGCACAGGTCCTTGATAGGCTTGTCAAGATTGAGAATCTCCTTGATGTGGCCAGAGATTTTGGATAGGCCATCCATAATCTCCTCGCGACGGACCTTTTTGGAGGCACGGTCCTCGCTCAGCGACAGAGCAAACATGACCATGGCAATAAATTGGGAGGTATAGGCCTTGGTAGAGGCGACACCGATCTCGGGGCCAGCGTTGACGTGGACACCGCAGTGGGTGAGCATGGAAATGGAGGAACCGACGACGTTGACAATACCGACGGTCAGGGCACCGCGCTCCAGGCAGTAGCGGAGAGCCATGAGAGAGTCAGCAGTCTCACCAGACTGCGAGACAAAGACGCAGGTATCGTCACGGAAAACGGGGGCCTGGCGATCGAGGAAATCAGACGCCAGCTCGACCGCGATGGGGATCTCTGTGAGCTCCTCAAAGATACCACGAACAGCCATGCACGAGTGATAGCTGGTACCGCAGGCAATGAATATGATTCTGCGGCAGCGACGGATGGTGCTGATGTAAGCGCGAAGACCACCAAGAGTAACAGTTTGGTTGGCAATGTCGAGTCGGCCACGCATGGTGTTGACGACGGACTCGGGCTGCTCGAAAATCTCCTTTTGCATGAAGTGGTCAAACTTGCCCTTCATAATCTCCTGCAGCTCAAGCTCCAGCGTCTGGATGCTGCGGGTGTTGGCGCTGCCATCGGCCTTTTTGAGACGGTGAATGTTGAGAGAACCCTCGTGAATGTGGGCAATATCGTCATCCTCGAGGTAGAGGACCTTTTTGGTGTGCTCTACAATGGCGGAAGGGTCGGAGGAGAGGAAAAATTCTGCGGGCATGGGCATGCCATCATCGGTCATGAAGGCACGCGACTGGGAGCGGTGCAGCAGAGACTTGTCAGCGGCACCGAGGAGGTTGTCGCCGGGGCTAAGTAGGGTAGAAGCGTTCTTCTTGAGGGCAACGTTCTGAGAGGCAGCATCGGCGGGCAGGGCTGTCTGGTCATCGGCGTACTCGACGTCGACAAAGTCGACCTTCATGCGGCGCTGAGTCTTGACACCGATGACAAGAGGAGAACCCTTGCGGGCGGCAATGACCTCGTGAGGGTAGTGGACAGACTTGATTAGCAGACCGTAAGCACCCTCAAGCTCCTGAATGACGGCCTTGGCAAGATCGGTGAAGCCAATCTTGGGGTCCTGGTCGTAGATGTACTTGGTGAGCTTGGCAATGCACTCGGTATCGGTCTCGGTCTCGAATCGGAAGCCCTTGCTCTCAAGCAGGGTCTTGAGTTCCTTGTAATTGGTAATAATACCGTTATGAACAATGGCAAACTCCCAAGTGGGGTCAGAGCTGTTATTTGGGATTAGAAATGTGCTTCTCGGGTGAGTAGGAGGGCTGGGCTTACCGGTGAGGATGGCAGTTGACAGTGGAGGGGGGACCATGGGTAGCCCAGCGAGTGTGAGCGATACCGGCATGTGAGTCGAAAATTTTGCTGGAGTCGGGGTTTTGCTCCTCGATGAGTTTTCTCAGCTTGGCGACCTTGCCAACTTCTTTGAAAGCAAGCACATCCTTCTTCTTGTCGCCATCGATGGCCAGACCGGCAGAGTCGTATCCTCGGTATTCGAGGCGAGATAGGCCTGGTGCAGGTCTAGTTAGCTAGCTGGATCTGGCGGTGGGGAGATGAGAGAGGAGTAGCAGCTCACCATTGAGAAGGGTGTCAAGAATGAACTTGCGGTCCTTCTCGACGAGGTAATTGATGTAGCCGAAAATGCCACTGAGAGTTTGGGGTTAGCAAGAGGGTGCTACATAGGTGCGAGAGGGCGAGTAGGCGTTTCCGCCATGGCTGGCTGGACTCAAGTCGGTGCCATGTCGCAGTCGTGTTGATGTCAGTACTCACCACATGATGCCGGTGTTATGAACAGGAAAAACGAATGCCTATTGTGACAAGTCGAACAGTGGATGGTGCCGCTGGGTACGGTCGGTATTAGGTGCGGGGTGGTAGAGGTCGCTGGCAGGTGATACAGGAGCGGTGGTGGATGAAGAGGAGAGGGAGAGAAAGTTGTTGCTTTTCCACGGGAGTTGGGGAAAAAGAGCGAAGATGTATGATGTCGTTTTAGAGGCGGTGGGCTTGGAGGTAGAGAATTGGAAGTTGTTTGAAGAGGAGTCTGTGAGGGAAAGAGGGGAGTGGCAGCTCTAAGTATGCGTACCTTGGATGGGATTTATTTACGTCGCCCGAGGGGCAGCAAGGCCCTGGCTGGCGCCGATAAAGCTGCTGGCTTTGGTTGGCAAATGGGGGTTTGGCCTTTTTTTGGCTTGCCGGGGCAGCTAGCGGTGGTGGGTCCAAGCCTTGGGGCTCAGCGCATGTGGGGTACTCAAAAGGTGCCGCCAGGCCAGGCCAGGTACACAACTAACAGTCAAGGGCAAAGGGGTTGAAGCAAGTTTTGTTGTCTCACTCAAGGTTTCTATCTCATTCTGGCGGGTTTTAGAGGCTGGCCAGTCTACAATGCTAGAGAGGCTCTGTGAGGTGGCAGCCAATGATCCAATCTCTAATCCGTAGGTAGGTAGGTGTACCTGGTAGGTAGGTAGTCAGGGCATTACAGCGGCCACGGTACGGATACAGAAAGGGCGGTTGCCATGCAACCTCTTCTTGGTCACCCTTACTATAGGAGGTAGGTAGCAGACTACACGTGGGCTCGCCCACAGTAGGTATTCTTCAGGCTTAACAAATAGGTACCTGATGACCTACTAATAAATAGTTAGAGGAAAACTCCCTTTACCGCTGTTCAAAAAGGCGAGATATGCGCGGTGCTGCAGCACCCTGCCCGTTGTCGTACACGCCTGCAGATCTCAGTCTGACGGGCAAGGGCCTTGTTGTGGTTTATTACCGTATTCCATGGTGCAAGTGCTAACTCATCGCCACAGAAGCCAGCCACCAAGACAGGATACGTGCAGGTGGTGGTGTTCTAGGCCAGCTTGGCCAGGTCGTCTCAGTTGACTGCACACCGCAAGTGTCTACAGAAAATCTGCAGCGAATCTGTATCCATGTCTTTGGCCATGCTCGTTGAGAAACCACTCTTGTCAAACCAAGTAACTTGCATCCACAAGCGGTTGTTCTGCCAGCGGCGCCAAAACTGCCCGCCCACTCTGAAACGCGCCATCGAAGCCCCAAGTTTAAAGTACAGCGCTCAAGCCGCTGAATCGGCTGACCTGCTGCGCATCAAAGAAGATCTTTGGCCTGGCAACGCTCAAAAACGCCTCGAGTACCAAAGTATTTAGGTACCTAGGTAGGTAACTTGAGATGCACGCCCCTGCACCTCTGCCAAGACGACATTATGGCAGAATAAGGGTCCCCCAGGTGATGATGTCGTCACTGCCAGGGCCAACACGAGAAAGGCGCACACAGGCTGGCCCGCGCGCGTCGACTTGCGCTGTACAGTGTACCTCTGCCGTTCCTCCGTACGGATTACACTCACACAAAACAGAGGGCCACCTTTTGTCGTCATGGCCTCGTGTTGCTCCAGGCCGGTCCCAACCGTCTTCCGACACTGTGGATGCCTTTTCCCTCTCTGTTTTTTTTTTCCTAATAAGATTCCATCTCCATTATTCTTTAGTCTTTGCTGACACAATTTGACAATCTCTGGCAATAAAAGCCAAACCCAGCACGAGCCAAAAGATCGCCGCTGCTGTCCCTCCTAGTCTCCTCCCACACCGAAAGCACAGCCTCGCTAACCTCCTAATAATAGAAATAACAAGCCATCACAAATAAGCACCTTAATTCTCCTGCAGCCGTTACCCGAATCTGGGAACGCATTGGCCAGTAGTGCCAAAATTCCCCATGTCCTTTCACGCCTTTCACCTGCGTAACACTGCATCATGTATCCCCGACCAGCATACCCGTGTCTTTCATGCGAGCCAATCGCTCGGATTAGTGGTTACGAGCTTTTTTCTGCCCACAACTTGCCAACTTGCCTGCATTTTCCTCCATTGACAGCCCTCCAATGACGTAGCGTTTTAATGGACAAGATCCCTTTCTTTCACGGCCTCCCAATCCATGTAAAGCAGCGAGTTCCATCTTCACATGGCGAATGAAACTTATATTGGCTATTCTGGCAATGACCTCGTTCTAACCAGATTCGCCTCGCCCCATCACTACACTTCTCAGTCTGCCCTCTCCGCTTACATCTCTCCACTGGACCTTGCAAGCCTCACGGCTGGCCGTTGACTGGCCCGCTTCTGCCTCAAATCTGATGCCCCCCTGGTTCTAGTACGCTGCCCTGCAGCCGAATTCGAAAATAGTATCTTTCTTGATCATAGCCTCCGCATAATCCGCCCAGCCATCATCTCACTAGTGCATGTGCCGCCCCGGTGTCGTGCAGCTTGTTTGAAGGCTCTGGTGCCTGTGGCGCTCGCTCCGCCTCAGGGCCAGCGCCGGGGCCGCAATGCAATCGCGGCTCGACTGCACATCTTCCACAAGATGCATGAGTAAACTACAAGACATCCGTCAAGCGTACTCCGTGCTGGTAGGTAGGTAGTCACCAACAAGACCACTGGTGTAGCCGGCCTTTAGCTTGACAGTAGCCAAAAGTGCAAAAATCCCTTCTTGGGGTCCATTCCTACTCTAGCCCATAGTAGCTAATGTACATTTTTACATCACCATCTTTCTCTCCTGTTCTTGTTTCTGTGATCCTACTCCCATCTGCCACCGTCTACAGCTTCTGGTAGTCCAGCTTGCCTTCCAGCTTCTTGGCCTCGGCCATCTTGCGCACCGCCTTGTTGAAGTCGTCCTGATTAATCGACTCGCGGTAATCCTTGATCGCAAAGAGACCACTAGACATCCAAGTTAGCGATAATTCCACTGTCGTGAACCCCATAGTCGGTACTCACGCCTCTGTAACCACGTTTCTCAAATCGGCACCGTTCAGGCCGTCGCTCATCTTGACCACGCTCTCAAAGTCAATGTCGCCATCAAGAACCACACCAGCCGCGTGAATCTTCAAAATCTCTAAACGGCCAACCTCGTTGGGCAAAGGAATCTCAAGCTTGCGGTCCAGACGACCAGCACGTAGTAGCGCAGGGTCCAGCGTGTCTGGTCTGTTGGTGGCCATGATAATCTTGGTCTTGCCAAGGTAATCAAAACCGTCCAGCTGATTGAGCAGTTCCATCAGTGTTCTTTGAATTTCTCGGTCCGCACTGGTACCCTCGGAGAATCGTCGACCGCCGATGGCATCGATTTCGTCCATGAAGATAATGCAGGGCTCGTGCTCCTTGGCATACCCAAACATTTCACGAATCAGTCGCGCCGACTCGCCGATATACTTGTCGACAATAGCAGACGAGACCACTGCCACAAGTTAGCACAAGTTACCACAACGTTTCATGGTCCCCAGCAGTCAACATACCCTTCAAGAAGTTGGTCTCTAGGCTGCACGCCACCGCTCGCGCCAGCAACGTCTTTCCGGTTCCGGGGGGGCCGTAAAGCAAGACACCCTTGGGTGGCTTGATGCCCACGCGCAGGAAAAGCTCCGGGTTCTTCAGTGGCAACTCGATGACCTCTCTCAGCTCGCGAATCTGGTCGTTCAGACCACCGATACCAGCAAAGCTGACCTGGCCAGGGTCTTCCAAAGACATATTGTATACGAGCGGGTCGACCTCTCGGGGCAGCATGCGCATGATTGTGAGTGTCGTCATGTCGAGCGCTACACGGGTGCCCTGCTTCATCTTGGCCTTGTCGACCTTTGATCGGCAGCCAACTACGTAGCGAGGGCCGGACGAGGCCTTGACGATGACTATTCAACACATTCGCGTTAGTATCCGGCCAGTTTGATGCGCACCATCACAGGCGCCGACAGTCGGGGTGGACAGCGTCAGATGCTTACATCTTTCCTCATCGAGCTGCTTCAGCACCTCGCCGATGATTTGCCCAACGCTCTGCAGCGCCTTAATGTTCTCCTCTGTGCGGTCGAAATCCTTCTGTAGGCCCTTAATCTCAAGGCGTAGATTCTTGAGCTTGGCTTCCCACTCGCGGGACTCGATGAGCTTAGCCCGGTACGAGTTCAGGGCTGCCTGGCGCTCCTCTTCCGGCGTCATGGTTGCTCGGTCACGAACTGCTATGCTCGTGCTGGTATTCAATTCCTTGATTTCGCAGTCCTCAAGCGTCTCGTCGCGATGTCGGTGCTTGGTAAGACGGATTCGAGCTGCGTGGTGTGAATGTTCAAGGTACGTTGTTTGACCGCGAGCTTACCTCACCGGCTGGAGCCTTGGGTTGCGCATTTGCCCCCATTGGTCTAGGCGGCAGAAAGTCGGCTCTAACCATATTGGGACGGCTAATCAGCACCCTAAAATGCAGCTCGAAAGAAAAGCAATCCCATTCAATGACAAAATCACAGTCTGCATAAATTCAAGTATTGTGTATTGATATTTCAAGTAACATCGACTCTACCCACGAGATCTGATCCTCTATTCTCAGACGTAAATTGGTGCTGCTGTGAGTCAAGTCACACTCGCACCTGGTCACTGGCGCTGCATAATCTCAAGCTCAGCATCAGTATAAAGACGATGTATCCGAAGGGGAAAACAAGAACCGAAACGCCTGATCAGTATCCATCCATATGCATGTTCAAAAACCACCCAAACGCGGCCAAACTCCATACCTGCCCAGTAATGCATTAGCCAATCTGGCTCAACTTCTCACTCTAGGCAGAAGCCTTATCAGACCCTGGCTCAGCAGGCTTCTTTGCGTCAGCTTCGTCGTTGAATCCCAAAGCGTTCAATTCCCGTGTCAGCTCGTTTATCTTTATCACCTTGGCAATTTGCTCTGGCAGTAGACCCTGACCCTCGTCTTTCTTAGCCTTCAGGTCCTTGGCCTGTTTTAGCTTCTTCTTCAGATTGCGGACTTTCTTTTCGCGCTCGACTTCGGGGTCGAGTTTTTCAGCCTTAGGCGGCTCTAAGTTTTTCGAAGCTTCGGTTTCCTTCAGAGGTGTTGCGTCACCCAAATCAGTAGACTTGGCCTTCTTGCGCGCCTCCCGCCGCTTTGCGTTCTTATTGCCAGCGGCTGATGTGGTGGGCGTGGTCGTGGCTGGCATGCTATTCTCTACACGTCTCCAGGAAACGGATGTAGATCTATCGGAGTCCTGAGCGGTGTTGGAGGCGACCGGAGCCCGGGGCGCCTCGTCTTTGGGTGCCTCTGCCTCTGCACCGGGTACGCCCATGCGCATGCGCTCGCGATGTGCGACAACATTGCGGGCTTTGTATAGTTCAATGTCTTCCGCGGGTCGGTAGCCGGGTCGAATCTTGATTGCTTTGCGAGTAGTTCCGTCAGAGCGGAGAGACTCTGGGATGTGGCGCTCGCCGCTCGCCTCGTCGGTCACGATGCCGGAATTCGTCGACGTCGGTAGCATGGTTCTGAGCCCCGCCAAATGCCCCTGCCGATGCGGCTTAGAGGTTCTTGTTGCTGATAATATTTATAGTGTGGTGTGTACACTGCTGCAATTTCTTTCTATGTGGTGTTTGCAGTTTGCGGCAGGAGGAAAATAGTAAAAAGTGTAGGTAGATATTTATCAGTAGACTTTGCGATCAAAATGCCACTCAAATAGGTACCACCTAGCATCAAGCCCGCGCCAGCTTTTTATATGCGTGGGGTGTTCGTGACCCACAGTGGCACACCACTCTCTGACAGTGATTCAGGCGAGACAAATTAAAAAAAATAAGAGGAAGGGAGATATCTCAAGTACACCAAGTACATAAAAGTACACTTGATTCATCAGAGCGCCAAGATACCCGGAGAATTTACAAGACATAACGCCGAGATCAATCATTGACATAAGAGCTTTCTGACCTGCTTGCTTTCAGTCCTTCAGATATAACTGCGCATCTTGTGGTTACCGGCCTCTCTTTGCCCACCCTCTTTACAGCGTTCCAACTAAGCCCAATTGTGTGTAAATGGCGAGGTTACTAGGTTGTGAGAGACTGGTTTAGCAATCATTTACGTAGACATGGTGAGTTGATGCGGTCACACAGAAGATGAGGCGTGTACTGGCCCAGGCTGGCACATGGGCAACTACATGACGTTATGGATAATTCGTGTGTCCTCTGCGGCTATTTGATTACGAACGCGGAATTGTCGATGTATCACGCTCTCATCCGGTACGAATAGCATTTACATTGTCGTGCGAGACTCACGGGAGCCATCGGATTACAAGTGGGGCCAAGGTCACAGCTCTGTCAGTGTCTCGGCCAATCAGCGCTCGGCTAATGGCCGTCGTCGAAGACTTTCCTGGATTTCCCTGACAGCGACTCTGCCAGCATTCTAGCACATCAGCCTTTTGCTTCGCCAACAGCCCGCCACACGGCCCCTCTGCAGACCGAGATAATTCCAAGAGTGCTCAATTGCACAAAGTCATCAACATGGTATGTACAAGTTCCGTCCCCCGGCTGGTTTTGCTCGCCGCACGCCGCCAGCTGTGCTAATGCCGCAACGCTATAGATCTACAGGCAAGTCGACGAACGACCCAAGACCAAATTGACCCTAAAGCGACGCGGTGGCTAACCTGCTGCGACTATAGCACCATCTTCCGCAACAACTTCACTATGCTGGCTGCCGTCTTCAGCGCTGGCTTTGCTTTCGAGATGTACGCCCATGGTGCCGAGGAGCCCCGTCCGACCGATTGCTAACGCGCAACACAGCGGTTTCAACCAGGCCATGAACAAGGTTTGGGACAACAACAACCGTGGCGTAAGTCATGAACGTAACGATTTCTGAAGATGAGCCCTCGCTAATGCAGGATTAGCGCCAATGGAAGGACATCCGCCACAAGTACGTCGAGGAAGCCGAGGATGACGAGTAAAGCACCATTACTCGGTCTGGGTGGAGATTAAGCGCTGTAAACATGTATAAAAGACTCAGGGGAATAGAAATGGAAAATTCTAGTAATTTCGTCCTAGCATGGACGCATCACACGAGCTTGCGAATGTAGGTGGTTGAACCGGATGGGCGAGGAGCAGCACCGGCTTCCGTAAAAAGTACTCTGCTCGATTTTTTCCCCCGAGGAATCAATTCCGGAAACCAATCATTATGCATGTGTTCTGTCCGAAATACACAGGGAAGTTTGTTGCTGTATGGTAGCTGAGTGGTTCCGCTCCTACCTCAGCACGACGTTTGGCGCTACCTACCTACCTGCTAACCTACCTACCTGGTACACAGCGAGGGGCATCCACTGAATTATTAGGCGTCGATAGCACACGAAACACTTCCTTTTGTCTTCCACTTCCATCTAACAAGACAAAGACTGTCACAATACAACGCCGAGGCTTACTTTGCTGTTATTCTTTCTCCATTGCTACCGATTGCTTTTGGAGCTGCGGCAAGATTTCACGTGTGCCCATCTCGGCCGAAGCTCTGCATATTCTCCGACATTGAAATCGCCCCCGCCGCAGCTACATTCGCCATCGAAAAAACACCGTTATCTTCGACGACACAGGACACCCTCACGCGGCTAACAACTCGAGTACACAATGACAGCTTGAGTATGGATCAGTCAATGTCTACTCAGGAGCAGCAGCTCTGTCAGCTGCTCGCGGACCTACCATCTCGATTCCACTACCGCTTCACAGACGAGGCCAAGAAGGAGCTGCTTCGCAGCTTGTTCCTGTTTCTGACTGGTGGCAAGGATGACTACATGCGTCTGCTGTTTCCGGATGGAAAACCTCCAGACTCTCTGAGGCTCAGTGATGCTCAGGGCGCCCTGGAAGGCGCCGAGTACAGTGAGGCAGCGCGAGGCAAACGCTGTGGCCACATCTTCAAGGCCGGCGAAGCTTCATACATGTGCAGGACCTGCGGGACAGATGAGACCTGCTGTCTCTGTAGCAGGTGCTTTGACTCAACCGATCATACCGGGCATATGGTTCGTATATCAATTTCAGTCGGCAATAGTGGATGCTGCGATTGTGGCGATGATGAAGCTTGGAGGACGCCTTTGTTCTGTACCATACACTCCGATATACACTCAGGAACACACAAAGGCAAGGGAAGAGAGGCTGCGAGCCTACCAGATGATATCACATCTAGCATTCGAATGACCATCGGGCGAGCCTTTGACTACATATGCGACGTTATATCCTGCTCGCCGGAGCAGCTTCGTCAAGCGAAAACGAAGGAGTCCATCGAAAAGGACGAAGTTGTCTCGAGACTATCATCATCCTATTACAACTCCACGGCTGATCAATGCGATGAATACGCACTTATTCTCTGGAATGATGAAAAGCACACAGTGCAAGAAGTGGAAGACCAAGTCGCTCGCGCGTGTAGAAAAACAAGGCGACAAGCTTCTCGAGATGCTTGGGAAACGGACTCCATGGGTCGCAGTCTTCTGAAATACAGCCATGATATTACAGAGCTGCTGCAAATGTCACGGATCTTAGAAGCTATTCGGATCACAGTTACAATCCGATCTGCCCGAGACACGTTCCGAGAGCAGATGTGCGGTGCTCTTATAGAGTGGCTGGGTGATATTTCCGGCTGCTCTGTAGGGTCAGACCACAACATCTTGCGTAATACAGTCTGCGAAGAGGTCATGAAGCCGTGGAAACAAGGCAGCTCTGCTACGCACACGCTTGGACTCATTGACGATGAAGATGAGGACGACCAATATATGATGTCCAGAGCTCGACTTCAAGGCGTGAATGCGCACTTTATTCTTGCCCTCCAGGCTACAGCAGAAGGTGTAGGCGTTGACGCGGACGATGATTCTGACGAGGATGCTATAGATTTTGATGACTTCATGGAAGAGGACGACGACGATGAGAATGCCTCACGTGGAGGCTCAGTAGTGGGAGGCGGTGACGATGACGATGAAGATGTCATGATGGTCGACCCTAGAGGCGATGTTGGCGATTTGAACATGAACTGGAGCCAATCGGATCAAGCCCTGGAAGAAGATGAGGCTACCATGGCCGGGTATCCGCCGCCGCCGCCGCCACCGCCTGTGCCAGCATCGACAGCAGCAACGGGGGCGGAGCAAGTGCGGGAAGGCACGCCATCAGATTCGGATCCTGCCGAGGCCATTCGTCCTCCGGCTGCCTACCCCAAGGCAAACCTCAACATTCCGCAAACGCCCGGTAAAACAGAAAAGGCTGTACCACGACCTGGCCCGTACTGGATCGAGACACCTGCCAGCTACACCCAGCGCGAGACTGTCTCTCCCGCTGAAGACGTCTTCCAGAGAGTTAGACTCGACTGGCTCCTCTTATTCGACCTCAGGATGTGGAAAAAGGCAAGAAACGACCTTCGCTCCCTGTATATATCCACTGTAGTTTCGGTGCCCGAGTTCAAGCGTGTGCTGGCGCTCCGATTTGCCAGCCTTTACACCATTCTCGCACAGCTGTACTTGGTTGGCGACAGGGAGCCTGATCACTCCATCATCAACCTTTCTCTACAGATGCTTACGACCCCTTCCATTACTGCCGAGGTGGTAGAGCGCGGCAATTTCATGAGCAGCTTGCTGGCTATTCTTTATACTTTTCTGACGACGCGTCAAGTCGGACACCCATGGGATATCTCTCCTGATGCGGTCCTGGGCTTTGAAAGTGGCTCCGTGACGAATCGACGAATGTATCACTTTTATCAAGACCTCAAATATCTCTTTGGGTCTCCTCATGTTCAAGAGCGAGTGCGCAGTGAACCGAGATATCTGATGCAGTTCCTTGATCTGGTCAAATTGCATCAATGCATTGGTCCCAACGTCCGCGCAGTGGTAGAGCACGTCGAATACGAAGCCGATTCTTGGATCACTGCCTCTCTCGTCACCCGCCAGATCAACCTCCAAGCACGAAATCTTGCTGAAGCTTTCAGAGACTGTCCCCCGGACGAAATCTCTTCTCTTCAGCGTGCCATCCGTTTCACCGCCAAGACTGTCATTCTCAATGCCATTGGTGCTGATCGTCCGCGATTTAAGCAAGGCGAAATCAAGGAAGAGGTGAAGTTCAAGACTCTAAACGACTTCGAATTTGACTTTGACTCGGCGACGTACGAAGTGGTCCAGTTTGTGGTTGAGAAAGACCAAATAAGCTTCCATCATGCTCTCCATTACACTTTATCCTGGCTGATTGAGTGCGGTCGGTCGTTACCCGCGTCCGATATCAAGACGTTGATGAGCTTCACTTTGCAAGAGCTCAAGGCAAAGCCAAGACTAATGGGACGACCACAAGTTCCCAAGGCTGAGTACACAGCGGAAGACTATCTGATGGCTGCCTTTGACTATCCCCTGCGAGTATGTGCTTGGCTGGCACAAATCAAAGCCAACATGTGGGTTAGAAATGGTATCAGTCTTCGTCACCAAGCGAGCACCTACAAGGGTGTTTTGCAGCGAGACGTTTCGCATCATCGCGATATCTTCCTCTTGCAAACCGCCATGGTAATCTGCAACCCTAGCCGAGTTCTTGCATCAATAATTGATCGCTTCGGCATGGAAAAGTGGGTGAAAGGCTTGTTTGAACTCAAGTCAGAAGCACAAGACGACAACCAGCATCTTGATGTTGTGGAGGATATGATTCACCTCCTCATTGTGCTCCTCAGTGATCGGACATCATTGATTGCTAGTGAGGATGAGCCGAACGCTCGAATATTGGCCATGCGTCGGGATATCACTCACGTGCTGTGCTTCAAGCCGCTGTCTTTCAATGAGATTTGCAACAAGCTGCCCGAAAAGTATCAAGAGCAAGAAGATTTCCACAATGTGCTGGATGAAATGGCCACCTTTAAACCTCCTGAAGGTGTCTCCGATGTTGGCACATTCGAGTTGCGACCCGAGTTCATACAAGAGATCGATCCGTACATTGCACATTACAACAAAAACCAGCGGGAGGAATCCGAAAATGCATATCGCAAGAAGATGGCCAAGAAGACCGGCAAATCGGTAGAAGAAATCGTCTACGAACCGAAGCATCACCCAATTCCCTCCGGTCTATTCAAAAATTTGGGTCAATTCACAGGGACTGGAATGTTCGCACAGATCATTTATTACTCGTTACTGTACCCGTTGGTCGCGGAAAGATTTACGCCGTCCGTTCCTGTCACGAGACTTGAAACGTTTTTGCAGGTTGTCTTGCATCTCATGTTGATTGCCATACACGAAGATACATCAAGTGAGGAGGTTCAGACGGAAGACGAGCCGAATTCATTTGTGCATATTACGCTGACTAGGGCATCAAGGGGAAACTTCATGCCTGATGCTCAAAGCGCCAGAACTATTGTCTCCCTCCTGCACATGCTGTCCACCAAAGAAGCTTTTAAATCTTCTCATCCTAAAATCTCCTTGGTGCTGAAGCGTCTGAAGCAGCGTCGTCAAAGTGCCTTTCAGGCATCTCTTGTCCACCTTGGTATTACTGTTGACCGGCTTGACACCGCGTCACCTGCCAATGTTTCTGCGGACGAGGAACGAGAGAGGCGAAAGAAGGCGGCGCTCAGCCGCCAGGCAAAGGTCATGGCCCAGTTCCAGCAGCAGCAAAAGAGCTTTATGGAAAACCAGGGGGGAGTTGACTGGGGCTCTGATTTAGAGGATGACGAGGAGCTGCAGCCTGCTGAGGATCGTAAGCACAATTGGAAGTACCCCACTGGTACCTGCATTCTGTGCCAGGAGGAAGCTGATGACCGCAAGCTCTACGGTACATTCGCGCTCTTCAACAACAGCCGTATTCTCCGGCAAACCGACTTCCAAGACCCCGAGCTGGTGCGAGAAGCGTCTCAGACTCCATGCAGTCTCGATCGCTCTGCTGAGGATATTCGCCCCTTTGGTATTGCCAGAGAGAACAGAAAGATGGTGGAAAAGCTTAACTCTGATGGTCAAACATTTTTGGCGGAGCGACAAACAATTGGCAAGGGTTTCGATGCGAAATTCTCTCGGCCTGGGCCTGTGGCCAGTGGATGCGGACATATGATGCACTTTCGCTGCTTCGAACAATATTATGACGCGACAAACCGCAGGCATACTCACCAAATTGCGCGCCATCACCCAGAAGACACTCGTCGCAACGAATTTGTTTGCCCTTTATGCAAAGCTTTGGGTAACGCATTCTTGCCAATCGTCTGGAAGGGCTTAGAGGAGTGCTATCCGGGCTATCTCCAGCCTCAGGACACGTTTGAGGATTTCTTAGCCAAACAAATGGGGTCCGCTTATTGTCTGGGCGGTAGTAAGGCGCCTGAGCTTGATGATTCCAATCTTCCTGCCTTGTATACACCCAGTGTTCCCGGTAGCCTCGTGGAAACAATAGGGCAGCCACAGCAATCCACGGACGCTTTATGGGGTCGGGGCGAGACCGAACCATCTCCCAGTTCATCAGCAGAGGTGTCAACTCCGTCAGGAGAGGCGCCTGCTCCCTCTGGCCACACACTTCCGGCTGCCAGTAACTCGCAACTCTTCAGCGAATTGAGGGCTGCGTATCGGCGACTACGAGAGACGCTTCGACTCAACGACCTTGACGCCCGGCACGTGGCTGACACCAAGGCAGATGACATGGAAGAGTTTCACTTGAATGGTACTCTAGTTCACTCTGTGGGCTATACCATTTCCTCTGTTGAGATCCAACAGAGAGGAATAGAGGCGCAGCCAGGGATGACACTTTTAGAAAAGATTCCAGAGCAAACTCTTACCCATCTCCGTGTCTTGTCCGAGACAGTCACGTCATTTATGGCGGTTATGGCACGCTCAGAAAAGCAGATTGAGACCGACTTCATCAAGGACTCGGAACGCCAGCACTGCGAACTATTCATCTCGCGATACTTTGGTACAGGAACACCTCATGCTCGCAGGCCATTGGATGTCTACCCACCGCTTCTAAGCATGGACCCTTTTATCTTCTTGGTTGAGTGCTCGTATGTCTTTGTTCCTGTGCACCAGGTTGAGATTTTGCATGTTTTGAGGCTCTGTTACCTTGCCGAGCTTGTCAAGGTTGTCTTCCACATGGGTCGAAACATATCGGCGGACACGTGGCTGTGGAATCTAAGCAATAGACAAACACAAGATCCTGCTATCAACAATTTTGCAGAGTTCGCGCTGAGCATTACAAAATACGCACTCGAATTCCAGGCTCTAACTTCCCAAGAAACTGAACGCGGAGAGCACCGTGGCTTCCAGCAGCCTGGCGTCGACTCTCTTGAGGGCTGGTACACTTTTGCCAAGAAGTACGCTCTCACATTTTTGCGCAAGTCTTTGGTATTCCTCCATGTGAAATATGGAGTGGACTTCAACAGTCACATTTCGCCATCACCCGATGCAGATGAGCTCGATCGCTTGACGGAGGCGTTGCGCATTCCCACTTTCGACGAGATGTGTGCAGCCATGACTCCCAACGCTGGGGCTTGCGGCTGGCCTGAGACATCACAGACGCTAGTTTCCGGATGGGTTAAGCATCAAGTCATGTGGCCTCGAGCCTACAATGAAGTGCCGCGCTCAGGTATGATGAGCCATCCGGGCATCTTCGAGCTCATCGGCCTACCTAAGACGTACGACACTTTGATCGAGGAGGCGACTCGGAACCGCTGCCCCACAACTGGCAAAGATCTGACAGATCCTGTGCTCTGCATGTTTTGCGGAGCTCTTTTCTGCAGTCAAGGAACCTGTTGCCAGCGCACAGATACCTCTGACAGAGAATCAACTAGACTCGGAGGCGCGCAACAGCACATGCGAAGGTATGTTTGTGGAAGGATATTGATAAGTAGAGGAGGCGTTGACTGTCTTTAGGTGCCAACAAAATATCGGTGTATTCCTCAACATCCGAAAGTGTTCCATTATTTATCTCTTTCGACGCTCTGGATCGTTTACTCCCGTACCTTATATCGACAAGTACGGTGAGACTGACCCTCAGTTGCGCCATGGACGACAGCTTTTCCTGAATCAGAAGCGATATGACTCTATGGTTCGCAATACAGTTTTGAATCACGGGGTCCCAAGTCTAATTAGCCGCAAGTTGGAGGCTGAAATCAATAACGGCGGTTGGGACACATTGTAAGGAGCTATGCGGGTAGCATTATTAATCAGGGAGCAATTATAGAGGAGTGACTTAGACTTCCATGAGACATGTATAAAAAAAATGTCAAGATAACTATTTGACTCGAATGCATTGCTATTCTTTTCCCGGCTGCCCGAATGATGTTGCATAAGGTAAGTTATTGTAGTCCAAGCGTAGCAAAGATACAGTGCAACTCCACAGTGTGTAGTGGTATGGGCACTCCACCCGACGGCCACTGCCCAATCAAGGGAGGGAATGACTGCGCGGCGCGTCTCCAACCTACCTTACCTTTGAAGAACTGCGACTGGCTCATAGAGAAGCCAACGCCTTGTGCCTTGCGCGACGTCAACTATCAAGCCGCCACGATATTTATTGCATTAGCACGAACAACCGCACGATTGATTATTTCCGCGCAATAGTTAAACATGCCTGCGGGTCGCCGCTCTGGCCGTGCTGCCGCAAAACGGGCGGCAGCTGCTCTAGGTACGAATTCGATAGAATTGCATCTCCAACGGGATGCGCAATGCTCTGCGCCATTTGGATTGATGCGTGCACTATAACATTAATTTTTTGCAGTTATGGTAGCGCACGGCAAGGATTCGTTTTGCTGACCAATATCGTCTTTAGAGAGCACCCCCAGAGGCTTCGCAGATGTAGAGGACGAGCCGATGCCCGACGCAGACGTTACTGAAATGTCAGAACTTGCCAACCAAGACGATGAAAATGACGAAGATCATGAGGAGCCGCCTGAAGAACCGGAAGATGATGATAACGAAGAAGCCGTTCCGGAAGAAGACACCAAAGAGGAGCCATCAGACAAGGAGCCCACGCCGCCGCCACCTCCGGTCTTCAGAAGAAAACGTCTAGGACGTCCACCGAAGAATAAGCCCCCGGGCTGGGACAACATGATTACAATTACCGAAGAGGAGGCCAACATGCCGCGCCGACGCGGCCGTGGAGGCTGGAGGGGCCGTGGCGGTCGCAAGGGCGGCGCGCCGCCTCCCAAGGCCGAGCAGGTAATTGACGCCGACGGCACCATTGCCGAGATTGTCAACGACGAGTGCGTTCTTCCCGATGATCCCGAGGGAGAGACCAAGGTCGACAAGCTGGGCAACCTGCAGGGCGACCGCGACTACCGATGCCGCACCTTTACGGTGCTGGGCCGCGGCAACCGCCTTTACATGCTGTCGACGGAGCCCGCCCGTTGCGTAGGCTTCCGCGACAGCTACCTCTTCTTCACCAAGCACCGCAAGCTGTACAAGATCATCGTCGACGACGACGAGAAACGCGACATGATTGAGCGGGATATTATCCCCCACTCCTACAAGGGCCGATCGATAGGTATCGTGACGGCGCGGTCCGTGTTTCGCGAGTTTGGCGCGCGCATTGTTGTCGGCGGCAAGCGTGTCATTGATGACTATGACGTTGCTGGGGCGAAAGCCAGCGGCGCGGTCGAAGGCGACCTGGCGGACCCCAACGACCGCATCATCCCCGGCGAGGCGTACAACAAGAACCAGTACGTCGCCTGGCACGGAGCGAGTGCCGTGTATCACACCAATGTGCCGTCAGTGCCGGACCCCACGGGCAAGCCAGAATATAGAAAGCGTCGTGTCAATGTCAATGACACCAACTGGATGCTCGAGCACGCTCGAGAAGCAAGGTAAGCCACCCAACAGTGAATATCTGGTAAGCGAGAACAAGTGGACTGACCAGCACGAAGCACATTCAACGCCGGCATCAACGCCATCCGAAGGCTCAATAATGCAGGCGTCTACGACATTCACACCAACGTGATGCAATACCCCGCGTACATGCAGCCCACGCTCGTGCGCATCGAGCAAATATCGCCCGACGACGAGGAAGCGACGGCCGCCGTCGCCGGCCCCCGCTTCCCCACCGTTCCCTACAAGGTTGCGCGCAACTTTCTTGTCGCCGACACGTTCATGGACAGCCCCGTCGGGCTGCAGGCCGCCGCCGCCACCTGTCGCGAGCGCACCAGCGACCCGGCCGCCTTCTTGGCCGCTTACGACGGGCTCGCCGCCGTACCCGACGACGTTAAGGATCTGCTGCCGCCTGCGTGTCGCGCCGCGTTTGACGGCGCGCTGACCAAGGAGGCGGCCTGGAAAGCGCAGTGGGGCACGGAGAAGGATAAGGGCGCGCGGAGACAGCCGATTATTGACAAGGCGATTGTGCCCTACAGCATGGCGTCTTGAGTAGTTGAATGAGGGCGCTGGGAGGTGCTCGAAAAAT
Source organism: Beauveria brongniartii (assembly GCA_030782485.1). Lineage (NCBI taxonomy): Eukaryota > Fungi > Ascomycota > Sordariomycetes > Hypocreales > Cordycipitaceae > Beauveria > Beauveria brongniartii. The sequence continues at coordinate 38,053 of JARJPP010000024.1, forward strand.
AGCGGTGGTCGCGGGTGTTGGAGGCATGAATGATAAGCGGCATGCATTCGTGTTTTCTGCTTTTGGTGGTGGACATCAGGCGACGTCGCGGATGATGAGAATTCGGAAAGGCGTTAATTAGGAGGACCTTCTAGGACTCGTGACTTGTATGAGAGTTATATGAATACATTTTATCAACTGGACGAGGCATGCGGTCAAGGTGTCATGAACTACCGCAAGCTTTCATGTTAACAGGCTGACATTTAATCGTCCCACTGCGACGGCAAGCTCGCGATTCAGATTGCATTGGCAGCAATTTTTCTCATGCTTTATTGTTACAGTGTGCTCATTGCGAGCAGAGGTATGTGTATGGCAAGTACATGCGTGGCCCTCCCTCTTTTCCAAACAAAACCGCCCAGGGATGACAATATGACGAATAAAACAAGACAGAAAGGCCAGTTTTTGCGCATAATTCCCTGGCTTCTTCTCTTTTCTGATGCAGAACTTGACCATGTCCGGAGACTGACACCCGAGAGAAAACGTCCGCGGTCTCTATATCCCATTCTCTTATATTGCGAGACACAAGCGTCCCTATCCTGAGTGTCTATTCCCCATAGTTCGATTTCTGGTCCCTTGTTTTCGCGCCTCTCTCGTTTCAAAATTATGCTCGTCTTTTTTTTCTTGTGCATGTGGCTTCAGCCGATGGCTGATGCTTTGCTCGTCTACATTATCGGTTCATCATTGCTGAAAAGGCGATTTGACACGGAGCAGGGCGCTTTAAGCGCCAGCGACGAGGATGTTGTTGATGGGAATGTGGACTAGACAAACGGATGTTAGCGCCTGGAAAGGAAGAGTGTAGATAGTTGGGGTCTCGTTGGACGCACTCAGCTTGACGAGGTAGCCGACGGTGCCCATGGCGACGAAACCCATGGCAATGGCCTGGGAGATTTTGATAAACTCTTTGCGGTCGGCTGTGATTGGTGGTTAGTAGAGGATAATCGAAGAAGACATGAGGCTTGTCCAAGGACTGGGCTTTTGGGAGGTGGTAGGAGATGGGAGCTCGGGTTCGGATGATCGGCGCAGGCGTCGCGAATAGCTTCAAACAGGCGAGTCTCTGTTGCACACAGGGCTCTTCGCGGAAACACAGACGCCGTCGCTACCCGGAATCGCGCCTCCCACCCAATTCGTCGCCCCTTTATCCCCGTCGGGGGAGGATCGTGCGTTGGCTTTCAAGTCTTTACTCACGCTTCTGGCACTTGTTCATGAACTGGATACCCTCCTTGACAAACTCCCTGGGGACGTCAATGAGACCCTCGACCTGATCAGCCATTGCGACTCGTGTGTGTGTGTGTGTGTGTGTGTATTTCGAAGAAGAAAAGGAATGAACGAAATAAATAGGACGTATTAGAAGTCGAGAGGTCAACGGTCGGCGGAGATGGAAAAGAGAGTTGGCGGCGCGCAAAAGGATGTAATCGAGAACAGATTGGCCACAAAGGAGGTTCAACCCCCCAGCTGGCTGGGTCGGCGCGCCCAATGCCACGTCGCAGCTTGGCTTCTCTGGAAGTGCAGAGGTGGCTCGTGCGTCAAGGTGAATAAGGCTAGTCACGTGCGGCTTACCCGGGAGTAGAAAACGCGTTGCTTCGGACAGCATTCAGACGAGCAACGAGTGGTTCCGCGAATAATTTTGGCTTTGTTTTTCTTCCTTTTTCTTTTTCTTTTTTGTAAGTGGCAGTTCAAGAGCTGTGTCATGTGCCGTGGTCATTGTAGGCGACGTGACACACTCACAGTGTTAGCCAAAAGTTTGACGGTATATGCTCGCATGGCAAAACGATCAAGTCTACGCCTGCAAAAGGACATGGTCGCACGGAAAAATCCGAAAGACAGAACTCATCAAGTTGGCGAGTACATCGAGAGCAAGCTCACCAGCCTCGAGACCATCTGACAAGAAAGGCCCGGTCAAATATGACTTGTACACTCCACAGGGTAGCCAACAGCAAGTTGCAGCATCACCTTCATTAATGTCAAGGCCAGGTAGTTATACCGTTGGCGGATACCTTGGGGCTGGTGTTTTCCCAGTCGTGCTTTCAACACCCAAAATGTCTACATCAGATAAAGGACGGCGATTCTATGCGAATCTGCTGCTGGGGAGCCATGCTGCTGTTCTGGTGTCGTGCGACACAACGTTAATTCGAGAACAAGCAGGAATCGGGACTTTCTGTCCGCGATAACCTGGAAAGCAACAATGATATAGTGCTGACGTGAGGTTAAGAAAAAGCAACGAAACACATGGCTTCTGTTGAAAGTATCATGTTCCCGGATAGGCCAAAAAGACCACAGCCGGATACTTCGCAGAAAGTGTTCAGCCATACGTGTACAAGACGGTGCTGCTAATAGTACAGGCAACAAAAAAAGTACTCGACGATGGCACGCACGAAAATACACCGCAGATGGAAAAGCACAACATCAATGTGCCAAAAGTGTGTTGAACAGACTCCCTGATTCGTGTCTCGTCAAAGCACGGCTCAGACTGGCATGGTCCGTCCCGACGTCGCACGCACGGATACATCAACACAAATCACAGCTCCAAATAATGTGATGCTTAATACCATGCCAAACCCAGTTTCATAAAGAAGTCGCACCATATACTCGTCAAATGCTCCCTTTCCCAAGCCCGCAAGCCACGCCCAAATTCAGCACACCCCCGCGTCACTATCCCACGCAGGCGTCCCGAATCACGCTTCAAAATCTCACATACACGGGAAGCAAGTCATGCTCTGGGCACGGTAGGCCTAGGCAGCCTCATCGGTCCAAGACATTCACTCATTCACTCACCCACTCACTCATTACTGGAACGTTTGCCCCCTCCGGGTGGCGGGCCGGTTCGGCCCTTCGCCACGAGCTCTCTGTGAGCAGCAGCTGCCCGCACCTCGCTCCATGCAAGTTTCCGCACATCAAGAGAGCTCCTGCGCGGAGATGCAGCCGAGCTTTTCTCTTCACAGACTTCTCTAGTTAAACCGCTCACCTGCCGAGGAGGGGAAAGGTGGGGGAAGCAAGTCTTCATGGTCCCCGTTTTGGAACGTGAACTTGCAAAGTCAGGCGCAGATGCATCCGAGAGATGGCTGCATCAGCTGTGAATGTGCGTCTGGGGCACACAAAAAGTTTCCGGAATGGAGCTGCGTGGGCTCTGAATGGAAGACTTCTGGCGCGTGCCTGATTATTGATACCCGAAACAGGCCGACTGCAACCACCGCATATCGTCATGTTTTACCTCTGCATGTGCATCGCTACGAGGTTTTGCTTCTGTTCGGGGTACATGCATAGGTTGACAAGCAGAGGTAGTCGTCCGTAGTCTGCTCCCAACGCCAGCACGGATAAAGGACGACCAATGCTTGTAGTTGTTCTTCTTTTTTGACGCAAATGGGAACAAGATGAAAAAATGGCGGGGATCAAGTGCCCAGTGAGACGTACGTCGTGGGCATGACCGTATGCACGGCCACCCGTCCACAGCTGGCAGGACATGCAGGCCAACATGTTGCCCTCTCAAAGCCCATCCGGGTCGAGGAATAAAAGAACATGGCGCAGAAAGAAAAAGAGGTCAGTAAGACACGCCACAACTCTTCCTGTTCTCTTTGGCACATGCATGCAAGGTTCATTGTAGCAGCGTCGGTACCCAGCGTGCCAGCGTGCCAGTCTGTTTGGGTGCGGGCGGACAGAGGTGACCCGACGAGCCACTGACTATCGACCTGTCGGCGTGCTTTTACACACAACGCCACTCTATAAATACCAGAGAGGGGATGATTAAGGAGGTAGCACCGGACCGGAACAAGGAGGCGTGCGGCGTGCGGCGTGCTTTCGCCTCCGGTCGGATATGTTACGTCCACATGGACCATCTCTAACCCGGCTGCACACGAATGCAGCGTGGCAACAGGTGCCCACTCTCACGATGGCTGGTCAGCGTGACGATCGTCACGCAAACGAGCTTTTTCGCACAATGCAACAGAGTAAAAGGGCGCAGATTTAAACCCTGGGAAAGAACCCTGAAGCGAACTTGAATAGCCAGCTGCGCATTGAGAGGCGATTGGTGCAGCCTCCACTGTGGCGTCCTCCTTGTCGACTTTTTACTTGTTACCCCAAGAATCTTGTCCCTTCTTCATCCAATAAAGTCGACCAAGTTTTTCTAGCATCGATCGGCATATGTAATGTATTACACACAACAGGCAACAGGGTCTTTGTGTGTCCATGTACCAAAGTCGAACCAGACTTGCTCATGCGGCCAACGTGTGTATGTTACTTGGCGTGGGCGATCAAGCAAGCCAGATAACTTTGTATCCTCGGATACCTTCGATAGATGACCTCAGCGGACAAAGTTTCGCGAGATATTCCGTTCGCCGCCGTCATGGACTTATTCATGTTTCGCGCTACCTCGTATTCATGGTGAGCTGCCATCTTTGCTACTTTGCGCTGCTTCAGAAGTCATGAGTAGATGCTGTAGCACTCTGTATGCTTATGGAACTTATACAAGGTACCATTGCCATGCAAGTCGAACTAGCAGGTTACCATTTGATGTGCGAGGTGAGCATTTGAACGGAGCCATTTTGATGATAACTATGCCTCGAGGCCCAACAAGGCGTTATTTACATGGGTCATGCATCATGAGCAACGGTTTGATATACAGCTCGCACCAACGAAATACAACTGCCAGCCAGAGGTGCTGGGCTCTTACATAACATGCCGCGACCGAGGACAGCTTCTGCATGTTGTACAGTCTCGTCGCTGGACCCTTGTGCGGTGGACAAATGTGCTGCACCCAGTCGGCACATTGATAAATGGTTCCCTGAGATGTTGAGTGGTGGATCTGAGGCATTTCTGAAGGTGTAGACTGCGGTTTTTGCTGGTACGAGGAGGAGTCTGCGGCCTAGCTTCGTGGATGCGTACCCATTTCTCATGCAGGCAAACCCGACCAAAACTCGACGAGCGGAGCGGGCAAGCAGGCGCAGGTTGGAGAGTAACACAAGTTGACTGCATCCCGCATCTTTTCTGCCCACAACCGACGTGTGCCACCGAAAATATGGTCATGGTTCTTGTGTGACTACTGATCAAGTGTGCGCTAGATTGTCGAGGCTCCACGACAGAGTGGAAGAAGGGCTCGCTCAAGACTTGGCAACTTGGGCAGCACGCTTCCTCTTGACATTTAGAATCTTGTTCAGGGCGGCATCGGTGCTAGATAGCTAGCGTACGAATTGATGCTGCTCTTTGATGAAGCGGTCAAGGCCGCCTGAATAGCTCTGAGCCCAGTTAAAATTCGGACAAAGAACGGCGCCAGAGAATTTTCTTTTGAATGGGCGCCACGAATGAGTTGAATGTAGCACCGCTTGGACGCAAAATTTTCCGTCATTGGTATACTTCATGATCCGCGGCTAATGAGAGTGCAGAAATGTCCGGTGGCTCGAAATGACTCTACGATGCCACAACCCAGACCGACCGACGTGCCTGTGCAGTGAGTCCCTGACGTTGATTGCGCTGCCCGGGATTGTGATGGCACCAATTCCGGCGGGTAAGCATCATCGAAGAACGGGGTACAAATATAGCGAACATGACGGCATGAGTAATAATACCGAGAGTGCTCCAGGCACTGTGACACACCCTCTTTTCGCGGTAGCTCGAGGCGGCGATGAAAAAATCATTTCTTTTTAACCCTTATTAGCCTCGAGGCTCCGCATCCGTGATGACGCTGGCTTGCAGACAGATATGTAGCGTGGGGGAGAGCAATGACCGTAGAAAACCGGCCGGGTACCGCAGCGCGTCGAAACCCTGGCCAGCTCGTGGCTCGGTGTTTTTGAATGCCTTTTTCGGGCGGGCCTTGGCGGTGCAGCTGGAGCCAAAGTTGCAGTGGCCATGACTGGCTGGAGGGGAGGCAAAGAGGATTCTGGCTTGCCACGCTTGGGTTGTGGATGGCTGGACGGGGGGCGACTGTGCGGGAAAAGACGACACAGACGGCATGGTGGGTTGGTGGGCTCATTCCAAAGTGGTGGGTGGCAGCTTGTTTTTTTTTGAAGGCGTTCGAGAACCCATCTGGCCCTGCGTAGTCTGACAGCGTGGCATGTCAAGTGTGTGAATAATGGGCCGTAGGACCCAACTGCTCTAACTAGGCGACGAGGTACGCGGTGTTTTTCGCGCCGAGCACCGCACAGGTGGTGCGGCACGACTTGGCAGTACTCTGTGAGAACTTGGGCTGGCTGCTCTGAGACGGGAGCGTGAACTTGTATTAGACTAGTGTTGATTGGCCGCAACGGCGATGGGGGTCACTCTTGATTTGGTGGACGTCACGTTTTGAGACCGTGTCGGACCACAGCAGCAATCGTAGCATTCAGGTTTGAGGAGGCTTTCGAAGCATCATTTCGCCGATCATCGGCCTGGCAATGAAGGCGAGGCGAGGCGTAGTGGTAATGATGGCGGTGACAATGGTGATTATGATGATGTTGATAAAGACGGGCGGAAGAAGAGGCAAATATGCCGCCGTCTGAGTCTGTGTTTGAGGCAGAGCCATGCAGCTGCCAACGAGTCGGGCAAGCAGACTTGCCACAGCCGCGTTGTATGTTGTATGGGGTACCTGAGCGGGGAAAGCGAGAAGAGGAAGCTGCATGTACGGATACCTGTACAGCTGGTGGTGGTCAGTGATCTTTAGGTCATGACGGTACTCCGTGTTAGTTTATTCCATCAAATGAAATCTGATATTGGGATGGCATGACCCTCCTTTTTGCTGGCATGCTTATTTTTATTCCTTGTCTCAAATTATCTTGCGGGGATGGTACTCTATACCAGCTCTCTGTACCAGGACTCTGTACAGAGTACCAACACTCCGTACTCGCAAACGCGACGCACAAAGTGTTAGGAAGCGGACGAGGCTCAGTCGGGTCTTTGGGCTTGTCCACTAACTAATGAGTTGCCACTCAAGAGTCAAGATTTAAGCAAAAAGTCAAGAACAATTTTCTGCTGTCATATCGCGTATCAGCTTGCCAGCATGGACGACTGAGCCTGTTGCCAGCCATGCATGCCACTGAAACTGGTTGCAGTGCCCAGCCTGACCCATAATTTAACACTGGTAAAAGATAATCCACCCTGCTGACGTTTCCTTGCTGAAGGTACCTGTATCGCCATGTATCTTCACGGCATGCTCAAGTACCTCCAGCCTTGCCAACTCAGGCTTCACGCGCCGGAGCAATGCCTCCCTCTCCTGGTCCGCCCATCAGTCGGCTGCTGTACCAGCCTGGCAATATTGGCTGATTTTCTGCTTGGTGTTGTTGTCCCGTATTTATTGTTATTTTTTCCTCTTGACTCTCCGTCCTGGGTTCCTTCACCTTCCCACACCTCTCCAGACTCCAGCATTATTATTACTATTTATTATTGTTATTCGGATTGCAATCACCCGTGCAAGTTGGCACAGGGGGTTGCTTCATGAGCCGTCAAGCAATGCGCTGGACCAGTCCGTCGGCGTACAAAGTATGACGCTACAGCAAGCTGAGACGGGGTATGAATGGACGACCCAGGCACCCGGCTCCCCGTCCAGGAAATATACGGAAGCGCAGCATAACATTGAAGGATGACTTGGCGGTTCAGCATCCAGGCATGGCCATCTCGCTGGGGCGATGAATCATGGGCTTTCTTTAGGGGAGCTGAGACGGGGGAGGGGCAGAAGGAACAGGGCCGTTGGAGACCGGTACATACAGTTGTGCTAGGTACGGATACATGGCAGCCTCGGCGCCTCGTCAGTCGTCACGCCCCTTGCTATATTGAGATTAGAATTGATTACGACTGTAACGAGTATCGCCTCGTCGTGGTCCTTCTAGTTACAACCAAGAATAACATTCGACAGCGACACCCCGTTCCCACGCCGCCTCTTCCTCCTGTAGGCCGAGGGGCCCACCAGCGGCGACCAGGTGACGTTGCCTTGGCACGCTCGCCGCTGTAGCCTGAAGGCGCTAGCCTGCAAATCAAGCTAACTGGTCGAGCTGGTGTGGCCCTCTGCAGGGTGGGTTGGAGCTTCGAAATTGTTGGTAATAAGATACTGAAGTATCTGTACGGAGTATGTATGGATACTACGAGACCCTTTGCATGGTTTTCTTCGCCCCAGACATGACCGCACAACACATGTACCTGTAACTGCTTGGTCCAATGCCAGAGCGCCGGAGCCCCGTTGAGGTGGATCCTGGGTCCCCAAGCCCGCCCCCCTATCCTATTACTGCCTGGGCTGAGTGGTTGAGTGGGTTGGTGGGCTCGACAAGAAAAAAAGTTCACTAAAATTTGTACTGCTGGGGGGCCAACCTGAGAAATCTCGCAGAGTCGACAGGGACTTTGCAGTCACGAAGGGGATACCGGGGTACTAGGTATTCAGGTACCAGTATTCAGGTACCTGGTTACCTTGCGGGAGCCACGGTTCATCTGTTACCGTAACTCCGGTACTTGTTTTCATCGCACAATGTGACTGGGCTTTTATGTACCCTTCATGTTGTCCCAGGACCCGTACCAGAACCCGCCCATGTACTTCATACCGGGCAGATGCTGTGCACACTGCTAGCCACCTCAGCCGAGACTGGTCTGCCAGGCTGAGTTGAGTTTGACTAGGTAAATATTTAGGAAACGTGAAAGAAAAGAAAGAGAAAACGGCAAACGGCCCAGTGTTGCCCAGTAGACAAGTATTTGGAAGTGTAGTTTTTTTTTTTTTTTTTTTGATAAATCTTTTTTCAAATTTCTGGCCCATGACTTGTTGGCAGAAAGCGGGTGGGAGGCAAGGAGGGGGCAGCGCCCAGCCAGTGGCCAGTCACGCTCGTACTCTGGCCCAGCATTCAGCCACTCGTAACTTCGATCTGGTTGGCTGCAATGGCTGGTACCAACACTCCTCCTGTCCTGCCCTGTCCTGCCCTGTTGCCCGCTGGACACGTCCGGTTGTGCCGCCCGTAGCCTGCCTGCCAATGCTCCCATACATGATCCCAACCCTTCCTCATGCTCCCACACCTTTCGTCCTTCGTCTTCTCTTCATCCTTCAACCACTCTTCCTCCTCCCCTCTACTCTTCCTCACGACGTATCGAAAGCCGCCGGATTCACTCTCGTCAATCACATGTCGCGAACTTGTCATCGTTCGTCGATCTTGAACTCCGGCCCCTTTTTCGTCTGAGCCTCGACCACTGGTGCTTCTAGCGTTTTGTTGCTGCTGGATCGCCTTTTTTCTCCCCGTGTGTATCCTCGATTCCGTGTTTGCGGACGCTCGTCTTCCCAAAACCACCCTTACACTCTTCGACTTTACCGCTGTCTTCAGAAACCGTTTACGGCATTCTTTTACCAGAGGTTAGTATTAATAACCGCTCTTGCCCATTTTCCGCCGTCTTATACACCTCGCCGCCCTGGATTTACATACACTTGGGTGCGACGCAATGTTTTGATGGCTTGCCTCTGGCCAACGCCACCGCGATCGAACCAACGCCCCGTTCAACATATGTATGCTTTGGGTTAAAAAAACCGTTGCCAAACGCACCGTCCGCGAGACACATCTACCAACATCCACATCTTCACAACATTCAGCCAGTGGCTTTCCCCAAACCTCAGCCACGGTTTGGGTAGACTTTCGCGTGGCTGCCACCAGACGATGGCGGCTCATCGGCCAAAGAAGTCGATTTCGTCTTGGACATTTGGCTAACTCTTCCCACTACAGTGCTTTGGTCTATCAATTTACCTGTCTTTTCTTGTTACGAATTTGATTTCTGGCCGTCAAATTCTGTTTTCGGCCCCTCTACACTTCCCGAGTGTAAACCCGTTGACTCCTTTCGACATACGACGCCACGAAACGCCTTTGCCGTCTACCCGTTTAGAAAGACTCGATTTATTGATGGCTGGACTGTCTTACTAGACAATTCGTCCTTTCTTTTCCCACCCTTGTCAGCAACGACTCAACTCGACAGGTACTGAGACGTCCAACTAATCAGCTGTGGGTTACCGCGCTGCTGCGTCTCTGTGCCAGAGTTTCTCATCCGACCAAGGTCTATCCGATCTTTGTCGGCCTGTTCCTCACCGCCCATCATGCCCGGAGGCGTTTGTGCCGTCCTCGACTATGAGGTCGACATGATGGCCGAGTACGTTGCCGAGATGGCAATCCGTCTGGTCACTCCAGAGGCTACCGTCTCTTCGCCCTTCCGCAAGTTTGTCAGGCAGATACTCACTTCCACGAGACTGCCGAGCACAACTATCCTTCTTGGCATGAACTATCTTGCTAAGCGAATCAACGCCATGAAAGGACAGGGAGGGACCTACAAGGCGTCCGAGGGCCAAGTTTGGCGCTATCTCACGGTTTCGCTCCTTCTTGGAAGCAAGTTTCTCGACGACAATACCTTCCAGAATCGTTCTTGGTCCGAAGTCAGCGGCATCTCCGTCGCCGAGCTCAACTCTCTCGAGTATGATTGGGTTCAGGCTATGCACTGGCGCCTCTATGTCAATCTCGACCTGAGCAAGGACTACCAGGCTTGGCTCGATAGCTGGCGGGACTATCAGGACATGAGGAAGCGTCAAGCCGCGCAGGCCTCTCGTGACAGACTGGCCGCCCATGTCCCGGCCATTGATACCGAAATCACGCGCTACAATACCTCCCGCCACTCTCCCAACTCGCGCTACCTTCAAGCCCAGGCTGCCGAGTACGAGCGATACCAGTCCCTCAAAGCTCAGCAGCATTACCAGGGTCGCGATAGCATCTGGCAGCACAATCCATGGAGTGCCCCACTTACTCCCCCCGATTCGGGTTACGGTACGCCAGACTATGGCATGTCTGCTACTTCTACCAACGCACGGTACAATGAGTGGTTCTCTAACGCTGCCACCCAGTACGCCAATCGTTACCCACAACCTGCTGCCCCTAGCCAGTACTTTCCAAGCCGCCAATCCGCTTATCCCGCTTATCCCTACCATCACAATGGCTGGGAGCACGGCATGGGAGACTGCAGTTGTGCTGGCTGCGCCGGATCCATAAAGTCCAACTCGTACTTCGCGACTCCTGGCTATGGTCAACCCGTAATGGGTTAAGACCGACCCCAGTGATTTCTTTTGTCACTGACACTCTCACTCGTTACAACCACTTATCATTCTTTACTCGGTCTACGGTATAAAAGGGGTTAGGCTTTGTGTTTTTACGACTACGATTTCCACACGGTCTTGTCGAGGACGACATTTTTTCTTCAGATACCCCAGCCACGGAAAAAGTGAACAGTTTTTCTCGCAAGATGTTTTTTTCTTCTCCCGGAGCATATATTCACGGTTTTCTTTTCAATACGCCTGATGAGCTGGTCGCTGAAATTCTGCCTCGAGCAGTAAAACTTCCAGCAGCATCTCTTTTTGGATGTTCCCCACATCCCTGGCGCATCTCGTTTTCACGCTATTCGTTCATAATGGAATTATCGGCGCACTTGGGCATTACGGCTTTTTTCTTGCATGGGCTTCGACATTTGCAATAGATTTGCTCCGCATCTTTTTTTTCACAGCACACCACTTTTTGATGGATCCGCCCAACGGCATCTGCCATTAGGGGTTTGCATCGCGCTTTTTTTTTTCTTTTTGCGCATTTTTTTGTCAAACTTTGCTGTACGGATTGGATCGGCGTTTCATCATTTGGGTCTTATTGAACTTCTATTCTAGCCATCAACAAAGCTACGAATCCTGCCAGCATAGCACTGTGTTTTGCTTGCTCATGAACCTTGGCATCGTCGCTTGCAGTCGGGATGAGATATGGTGATATCGAGTCTCCTGCGAGAAGATGGCAGATCGAACGGCATCAGTACATATTCACACAAACTCGAGTTGGGTTTGACGGTCGGCACATGCCGCTCCCCAAAAAAAGATCGGGTTATCACGAGACGTTATGCATTGCTTTCAGCGGATACATGGCGACTTCTGAGTCAAATTGTTTTGTTATTCTTCGTTTGTACAGCAATTTTCCCCCTGATGCGCTGGCAAAGTGCTTTGGCACTCTTTGGCGCATCACTGTGTGAGAAAGGCTTTTTTTCTGTTCATGAACCCTTTTTTTTCTTAGAAACCCTTGGTCAAAGGTAGGCATTAGTAGAAAGAGGATATTTTCGATTGTTAAGTTTAATGAGGACTCTTCAGAGGCGGGCGGTCGATGCTGTCGCACAAATTACTCTCTTGAACCAGCAATTCTTGGATCTGGACAGTGGTTAGGTCCAGTGCAGATTGTGATGCTCAGAATTGTTTATGTATTAGATTCCTGCTGTATTCAAAAGGAGTTGCGGTTATGCCGTTGTTACCTGGAAGGCGTCTCGCTCTTATATGCAACAACAATAAAATTACCAGTATTCCTGTGCAGAATGATGGCCGTGGCTTGTTAGTACTTGGTGCGTTAATGTCGTGGCGGCTAAACAGCGGGGCAAACCACTTCACATTCGCGCAGCACTTTGAGGCTATCAGATTTACAGTCACAGAACATTTCGGCACACTTAACTCTTCCCCAATTGCCGGTCCCGATTCTTACCAAACATCATATTTAAAAAGAAAAAAAAATAGTCATTAGCACACGGGAAGTCTCGGCCGGCATCAAGCAGCACCATGTCTGGCCGATTCGTCTCTGGCGGAACCATTGGCACCGGCGAGGACACGGAAGCCGGCGCGGACAGCGGCAGCATCAACCGCCTTGCCGACGGCCCTGACGCGGCGCGCAAGGCGGCCGAATGGGACAAGGTGCAACAGCAGCTTGATGCGGACCGGCGACGCCGCGCGCAGGCGGTGCGGGCGGCGGGGGGCGAAGAGCGTAGCCTGTACGACGTGCTGCAGAGCAACAAGGCGGCCAAGGAAGCGGCGGCGGCGGAGGCGTCGAAGCTGACGAACCAGTTCCGGGCGCTGGACGACGACGAGGTGGCGTTTCTGGACGAGGTGAGGGCTAGGCGGCGGGCGGAGGAAGAGAGCGTGAGACGAGAAACGGAGGAGGGGCTGGAGAAGTTTCGGAGGCGGACGGCGGCGACGAGAGAAGAGGGGCATGGGATAGAGCAGGAGGACAAGGTGGAGGGGGAGAGCTGGGGGATGAGGAAGAGGAAGAGAGGGAGGGAGAGGGAGGGTGGAAAGGGAATGGGCGTGGTGAGGAGGAGAGTGATGAGCGGGGGGGAGGAGGGGAAGAAGGATGGGGATGAGGAGAAGAAGCTTGAGGAGAAGAAGCTTGAGGAGGAGAAGATTGAGGAGAAGAAGATCGAGGAGAAGAAGATCGAGGGGAAGAATACGGCAAAGAGCGGAGAGGAAAAACAATCGAAGAAGCCGGCGCTGGCATTGGTTGATTATGGCTCGGACAGTGACGAATGATGCTTGACGCGTGGCGTTGCGGTGTTTTGTGATGCCTTGTACATTATATGCTTTCTGTGTCGTTTCTCAGACTCGCAGTTCTACACCAATTTCATCGGACAATTCGGTGTTTAAGCGATAACTGTTCTCAAGTTCAGAGTGCGCTGTATTTAATCTACCCAGTGTATATGGAGAGTATAATGATGCCGATTAGTATACATGAAGAGCTCTTCCGACCTCTGCTGAGATCAGGCGGTGCTCTATGATAGTACAATGTAAAAAGAAAAGACTCTCCTCTATGCTCTATTCGTCGTCCACGTTGCCCACATTCGGCCGCCACGGCTCATCCGTCCACTGCTTGACGCCCCAGCGCCACAGCCCGCGCATGCTGCCTTTGATGAAGCCCTCGACAGCCTCCTCCGGCACCACCACCTCCCTCGCGCGCGCCTCGTCCTCGGGCCGTATCTCAAACCGCCGCATGCGCTGCGCGACGCGCCCATCCACCACCATGGCATCTGCCCACACCATTTCCTTTGGCGGACGCGCCTTTTCCTCGGGTGTGCGCTTGTCGTCTTCGGGTTTCGGCGGCTCGTCGGGCGTCCAGACGGACTTTGGCCAGTTACGCTCTTCGTGGCGCAGGAGGCGCTGCTGTTCGGTGTCGGAGGTGTCGGCGTCGGCGGGGTGGTACTCGCGCGAGGCGGCGAAGCAGACGGCGGCGACTTCACGGCCAATGTCGTCGGCGAGGGCGCGGCGGTTGAGGAACCAGCCGAGACGCACAAAGGTGTGGCGGAAGCCGAGGCGGTGCGGGAATTGCACGGCGGTGGAGGGCTGCAGCTGGGAGGGGATGGTGCTGGGGAGGGAGGCGGCCTCGTAGTCTTGGGGCTTGTTGTAGGGAACGGGCTGCGGCGGGCGCTTTGGTTTCTCGTCTTTTTTCGCCTCTTCCTTCTTCTCTTCTTCCGGCTGAGCGGCGGCGGCATCGCCCTGGACGTCGGGTGTCGTGACCGGCTCAAGAATGTCCGCCACCACCGGCGCGGGCGGCGGATCCAGCGGCCCCAGCCAGCCCTCGTGCAGCCCGCGCACGTACTCCTTCCACGCGTGCCGCCCAAAGACGACGTCCCCATGCACGCCCTCGTACTGCGGCAGCTCCAACCTCTTGCGCAGGTCCTCGACGACGCTCTCCCCCGTGGCGGGCATCTCCTCGCCCGGCCGCTCCGCGGTCCTGCGCGTGCGCCGGATGCGCTCCGCGACGGCCGCGCGCACGTCGCCCTGCTGGCGGCCCTGCACAAACTCCCAGTCGACGCCCGCGGCGGCCAGGACTGGCTTGGCGTACTCGATGAAGTGGTCCTGCGCAGATCGCAGGCCGTCGCCGGGCGGCGCGGCAATGTACACGGTGAGCCGACGCGGGAGCTGGTTGGCGGCGCCGATGGGCTCCCGCGCGAGGGGCGCGACGACGCGCCGCCACTTTTCGGTCGCGCGCGTCTTTTCGCGGCGGTCGTAGATGATGGCACCGGAGACGGTGCCGCAGATGGCCCAGAATATGAGCCAGTTGCGCGAGGGCAGCTTCTTGGGGAGGTTGGGCAGGCCCATCATGCGGAGGGCTGGGTTGCCAGGCGGCGGCGGCGGCGGCGGCGGTGGTGGAGGTGGTGGAGAGACGGGGACCGCGGGCGCGGGAGCGGCAGCGCCGCCGATGGGGATGGCGGCGGCCGGTGGTTTCGAGGGGTCCGCCATCGTGTGTCTGAGGAGGGATTGGGTATCAGGTGTTGTCGGTCGGTCGGGTGGTTGGCATGCGAGATTTCGGGAGAGACAGGTAGAGCATAATAAGTGACCCTTTTGGAAAAAACAGCTGCGATAAGGATGGGCTGGGATGACGATAAGCTAGCCGCAAATTACCGTGGTTCAGCCGACTTACAGTGCAGAGACGACGGGCCACATTGTGACACAGATATATAGACGATGGAGTATTTTTAGTACAGGCAATGTTTGGGTGTACAGAGTAGTACAATTGGAATCTCTATGAGTAATTTTCTGGTTGTTGCAGAGAAGTCCTTGGGTGGTGTAAATGGCCATCAGGTGCAATATGGACTGAAGCTACATTTTCCAGAACCAGAGTATCAATTTGAGGCAATTTTTCGACAATGACTTGTAATTATGAACATGTAAAAGCAGATTCGATATCGTATCAGAGTAAGCGAGACTTGATAATTGATCAAAATCACTGATATGGAGACTCTCGGCTGCCCCTGAAATAGCCTCTGTTACCAAGTACAATATTAGTTACTTACCTAGCTACCTAGAGCTGGGGTACAGACCTGCGACGAGCAACTCAAAATTAGTTATGGACCAGATTGCAATTGAACTGTCATCTTTGTTCGCAAGGTTTCACAAAAATCTGTTCCATGACCGCTGCCTGAAATCTCGTGAAAGCAAGCCACCAACAACACTGCTTGCCTGTGTGCCTGGCAGCAAGCCCCCCGGGCTCAGCCAGCCCTCCGCTGTTTGCCCCGCCCTGCTCGACCCTCCCCTGAACTTGACCGCCATCGCGTGCGGGAGCCAGACGGGCCAGACCTTGCCTCTTACTTGGACATCGTTGGCTGGCATCTCCTTGCCGTCATTTCGTTTGCCCATCGATTCTGCTGTTTCTACGGTCCTGTTCCTGCAACAAGTCAGCTTGATCCATTTTCCTGCACGGCAGCTCAACTCTCGTTGGCCTTGTTGATCTCGCCCGCCGCCCCCCCTCCCCCTTCTTAGGCCCCGCGTTTCGAATCTCACTTTTTGGGTTGCACTTTGAGCTATCCTCTGACACGCGCTTCCTGCTGTTTTACTCCTCTGGTGCTTGCAGAATCTTGGCTTCGGATCAATACGGCATTGAAGAAAAAAGTTAACAGTCTACTCGTGCTAAGATGGACGGCAATAATAACAACCGTCTGCACCTCAACTTTGGCAACGACCGTCTGCCCATGCCCAACGATCGCACATACCCGACGACGCCCTCGACTTTTCCGCAGCCCGTCTTCCCCCCGAGCTCCGCTGGACAGCAGCAGGCTGCAACGATGCAGCAGCAGGCTGCGTACGGCGCCGCCAGCTATGCTCCCCAAGGCTACTTTTCCCCGGGCCAGTACCAGCAGCAGTCCCCGCTGCCGCAACAACCTCAATATCCTTCCGCCGGCTATGACTACAATGGCGTGCCTGCCCCTGGCGGCGCCGCCCAGTACCAGCAGCCTCGCTCCAACACGCCCGGCAGCGACCCCAACACCGGCCTCGCCCACCAGTTCTCCCACCAGAACCTCGGCGGCGGCGGCGTCGCCATCCGCCAGGCCCCCTATGCGCCGCGCGCTGTTGCACATGCCCAACGGCCCCGTACCGCTGGCGGCAGCTCCCAGCAGGCCGCCTACAGCAACTACTCCAACATCCCGCTGCCCACGCAGGGCGGCGCCTCAGCGCCATGCGAGTTTCAGCCCACGCCCGAGAGAAATCCCGACAAGTATGGGAGCAATGCCAACAGCAACCAAAAGAAGTGCTCCCAGCTTGCCGCCGACTTTTTCAAGGACAGCGTCAAGAGGGCCCGTGAGCGAAATCAAAGGTATGCTTACTTGTACAAGTCAGCTCCAAGTCGAGAGCAGCTGCGCTGACCCCCATGATGCAGACAAAGCGAGCTGGAGCAGAAGCTTCATGACCCTGCCACAACTGCCGCTAGAAAAGAGCAGCTTTGGTCCACGGCAGGCCGGAAAGAGGGACAGTATCTGCGCTTCCTGCGTACAAAGGACAAGCCCGAAAACTATACCACCGTCAAGATTATCGGCAAGGGCGCCTTTGGCGAGGTCAAGCTGGTGCAGAAAAAGGGCGACGGCAAGGTGTACGCTATGAAGTCCCTCATCAAGACGGAAATGTTCAAGAAGGACCAGCTCGCCCATGTACGCTCAGAACGTGATATTCTCGCCGAGTCTGACAGCCCGTGGGTGGTCAAGCTCTACACCACTTTCCAGGACACGTACTTTTTGTACATGCTCATGGAGTTTTTGCCTGGTGGTGACTTGATGACTATGCTCATCAAGTATGAAATCTTTTCCGAGGACATTACCCGCTTCTACATTGCGGAAATTGTTCTCGCCATCGAGGCTGTTCACAAGCTTGGCTTCATTCATCGGTATGCAGCAATATCCTTTAGACTCGTCTTCCCCGCTAACTCTGTGCAGTGATATCAAGCCCGACAATATCCTCTTGGACCGTGGGGGCCACGTCAAGCTGACCGATTTCGGTCTGTCCACCGGTTTCCACCGTCTGCACGACAACAACTACTACCAGCAGCTGCTGCAAGGCCGCTCCAACAAGCCCAGAGACCGCAACTCGGTTGCCATTGACCAGATTAACCTGACAGTCAGCAATCGTTCCCAGATCAACGACTGGAGACGTTCGCGACGTCTGATGGCCTACTCTACCGTCGGCACCCCTGACTACATTGCCCCTGAAATCTTCACGGGCCACGGCTACACATTTGACTGTGATTGGTGGTCGCTGGGAACCATCATGTTTGAGTGCCTAGTCGGCTGGCCCCCGTTCTGTGCCGAAGACAGCCATGACACGTATCGCAAAATTGTCAACTGGAGACAGACTCTGTACTTTCCCGACGATATTACCCTCGGTGTCGAGGCCGAGAACCTCATCCGAAGGTACGCGACGTGCTGGATCATACAATAACACAAAGCTGACAATTTTATAGCATGGTTTGCAACACCGAGAACCGTCTGGGACGTGGTGGTGCTCACGAGCTCAAGAACCACGCCTTCTTCCGTGGCGTCGACTTTGACGGTCTGCGCCGCATCCGCGCGCCGTTTGAGCCTCGCCTCACCTCCAACATTGACACGACCTACTTCCCTACCGATGAGATTGACCAGACTGATAACGCCACTGTCCTCAAGGCGCAGGCCCTGCAGCAAAACGGCAACCGCCAGGTCGAGGAGTCACCCGAGATGAGCCTGCCGTTTATTGGCTACACCTTTAAGCGATTCGATAACAACTTTCGATAGAGGCTCCGCATGTCAGTGTATATAGAGGCTGAGATGGCAACATTCGGGAGCAACACAACATAAGAACAGGATGTGAACAATAAAGGTTTCAGCTGCCTTGATGTGTAGTCGTCATTGTGAAGGATGAATCATTGATTTGCACGACGAATATACAATTTGATCGAAGCTTGACAGCACGCATGTAGATGAATACGGTCAGAACCCGCGTGCCATTATGTTTCTATATAATTTGATACAAGATCCCAACGCCGAGCTCATTGTCAAATGCACAAAGGAAAACATTTCTCCCAAATTTCGCCATATCCCTCGAATGATGAATAGAAAAAAGTAGCAACAAGTTTGTACAATGCTCGTCAAAGTCTCTCCGCCTCTTTTTTTATTTTTCAACTTTTTTTATTTTTTATTATCTCGACGTCAAGCCCGGCGCCGCGTTGAAGCGCGCCTCCCTCTCCGTCATGAACATGACCTGGACCCAAAACTCCTTTGCGTCGGGGTCCCAGAAGCAAAACTGCTTGTCCTCGCGCTTGTCGAGCTCCCTCGCCGGAATCTTGAACCCGACCGTCTCGTACGGCTCCGCGGCGACCAGCAGATACTGGTAGTTCCTGTCGGGCTCCTCGACGCGCTGCGTGTAGGCATTCATCACCTGCCACTTGGGCTTGGTCTCGGGCGTCGCCTCCGGGTACTGCAGCTGAAACAGCAAGCCTTGCTGCCGCGACGCCGGATCCCGCACCTTTGTAATCTTGTAGCCCGGCCGCCCAATCTTGACCATGTTGCGCCGCGAGCTGTGTATGCCCGCCGCCACCGCCGTCGGCAAGCCCGTCGCCGGATCGATGCCTGCGGCCGCGGCCGCGGCCTTGCCCTCGCGCTGCTCGCGGGCGGCGCGCCGCGCGAGGTTGGTCTGGTGCTTCTTGCCCTGCGTGTGCGCGAGGTAGGAGCCGTCGTTTTGGTGCACCGTCAGGCACAGGCGGCACTCAAACGTGCCGACGTGGTTCTTGAAAAAGTAGGGGTCCTTGTCGAGGTCAATCGTCTCGAGGGCGAGCTTGCGCAGCCGCTCGCGGCGGTCGGCGTTGGTGGCCGAGTGCGAGGCGACGCCGCCGCCGCCAAACTTGGAGCCGGCGCGGTTTTGGTAGTCCATGCTGGAAAAATCTTGTAACAGGGCTGGGGAGAAAAAAAAGGAGATCTAAGGGGGGTGATGGCTCGTGGTGATGCGTGCGCGCGTGAGGGAGGAGCGAGAGAGAGGGAGAGAGAGTTGATTCATGGCGAGACAGAAGCCTTGGTGTGGAAAAGTTGACGCCTGCAAGGCTGGGGTGGGGCCCGCTGATGGTTGTGCAACAGAACCCCGACGTGTAGACGGTAATCGTTCATGGACAAACTACAAACAACGAAGAAGAAATGGCGCTTAGACTACATTGCAATTTGATTTTCTCGTATTATTTGAATGTGCCGGAATAGCGGCTACGTAGATTATTCGATTGTTCTCAGCGTCGCTGGCGCAGGTCCATTGGTGTGGACGACCGATCACGAGCCTCAAGTACGCGAAAAACTGAGAGAGCAAAGGTAGATTGTCCACCTACATCGACTTGGAAAAAGCAAAGTATTATTCATGTGCGTGAAATTTTTGTCCGCATACGAAAGTTGTGGCGAAGCCTAGTGGCTAGGCGGCCAAATCAAACATCCGAGTCGGCGCGTCCTCGCCATGCGAGCCCTGTTTTTATATACTAGCAGCCTGTTACTCCCTTTCCTTGAGCAATCATGGAACCAATTACCATGTGTGAGCAAAGGTTTCCGGTTCTCCGACGATAAGGGAGTGTGCAATTTCGGCGTATGCCCTCATGATGTCGAATTGCTTGGGTGCGCGACGTTCTGCACCTGCTTTCTTACAAATTCTGTAAAGTGATTGGATGGCAGAGAAAGAAACTAGTCTACCAGGACCCCATTTGCGAATTTCAATCATAGCCGAGTTTTGGTAGCCGTTTTCTGCGGGCTGGGGAGCCCAAGTGAAACCCCCAAGCCCGAGAACACGAAGCATCATGGCCGTGGCTTCGTCAAGATCGCACTTCTTCATGAGCCTTACAGCAAGTGGATAATACCCTTGCTGGAGTGTAAACTTGCACTCTTTTTGCCCAGAATTGTTGTAGGTCTTGTCAATTAGTCTCAGCAGCTCCCAAGCTCGGTCCATATCCACTTGCCCTGGTGTGGTTAAGAGTGCGTCCAAACTCTGTGATTGAGTTTTCCGCAATCGTATGTCAATGTCACGGGTCTTCTTCTTCATCTCGCACAAGTAGCAAGTGCAAGAAAAATTCCAGAGAGAAAACTTTTTCTGAGTTTGTTCGTAAGACTCCTGCGAGCCCACTGCTGTGTAACTGAGCTTCAGCTCAGTGCCCGCGGGCAAATCCTCTGTCGCACGTATTATAATTATGTCACCAATGAACGTTCGATTGAAATTGGCGACACAGGAGTGATTAATGTAAGAAGACGTATACCAGATGCCGCTGCTGGTCAACCACGGCTTGCCGTTATCGAGCTCCCTATCCAATACCGTTCTCAAGTGCTTGAGTGTCGATCTAGGAGCGGTAAAAGGCGTTTGTGGAAATGATTTTTGCCACAAGAAAACTGTGTCTTATATTAGAAAGCAGTCTCGGAAGCGAAAATATGGAGAGACGTACGAATCAACTACTGGCTTGCAATCGACCTGCAAACCCGGCTGCGGTGCTGTGTAATCACCGTGGTCCAACTCCAGGAACAGAGGGGCCATTCCTGGTTCATGGTATAATTTCTGAACAACTTGGGTCACGTCTTGGAGATAGCAGTCTGGCATTGCGCTCATTGTGTCCGGGTCCACAAGCAAAGTCCTGTTCCGCTTCTCACCCTCACCTGTAAAATTGAAGGAAAAGGCCTTCTCGCATAGTAACAGTTCGCCTGCGGCAATTGGTTTGGTCGTGAACAGGCCACGACCAAGCCCAGGCGATTCCCTAATCTCAGTACTCTTCGAGAAGGTGGCACAGTCAATGAGCGGAGGCGAGTACTCGGCTTGTTTATGCATGTCTAGCCAGTCGAATATGCCATCATTGCATTCTTTCAACCTCGTGTTGACCCTTTTGATCTCAGATAGAACCTCTTTGTTACTGGGGTGCCGACTTTGAAGTTCCTGGAGCTTGAGCAGACATTGATCAAACTTTTGAAGCTTGTACAAGCATGTTGCCTCCCGGAACATTCCCTTCTCAGTTGGTTTTAGCTCGAACTTCATTGCGACTGCGCCATTGAATGCATTTTCGAGCCTTCCGAGTCGGAGATTGACGAGGGCACGATTGTCATGCGCGATTTGAGCATCGACAGAAGTCTGAGCACTTTTGATTGCCTGGGTGTAGCTGTATCGATCATCAGTCTCATGAAAAGAGAAGGTGAGAAGAGTTCTTTGCTTACTGTTGCAAGGCGTTCCCTAGTTCATTCTTGTTGAAAAAATCGTTACCGCGCAATCTTGTTTTGACGCTGTCGGTCTCGGAAATGCGAGGTCTCCAGGCAATTGGAATACGCTCATCATCGCCATGAAGCCAAATAAGGTCGCTTACATGATCTACCCGGAGAGTAAATTGGCGGCCACTGTTTTCTACTTGAAGAAAGGGCTCTTTCAAGAGAAGAACGGTGCCTTTACTTAGATATTGTCGAGAGGGGATGGTCTTTTCGTCTGGCTGATTCTCCAGTCGCAGAACAATTGCCTGTTCCTGCTCGTCTTCGACGACCACCGACAGGGCAGGCACACGGTGTGCCTCGGTACACACGCGTAACAGAATTTTGTGGCCACGGTGATGTGTAAAATATCGCATGTCGAAAATAGAAATCGGCTCTAGTTCATTGCTTGAAAGGACACAAGGTGGATAAGGAGCGGGCAGAAGTTCCGTGAAGACCAGATCCCCCGCTTCACGGTGACGGGCCAAGGCAAGGAATTCATTCATAACCTCTGACCGAGCTGGATAGGAAGTGACTTGTCTTCCCTCGTATAAATTCTTGGCCCCGAGGTGTGCAGCTTTCGCAAGCTCGATCTCTTCTATAGTAACCATCTTGAGGTTTCAGTCCGGCTTCGTGAAGGAAGATGTTGTAAAAGCAAGGAAATCGCGAAGTGAGGGATGCAGGAATAAGGAGAGAACGATCAAGATATCGATGGATCTCAGGGCAACAACGTTAAAACAGGCCACTAAATGAAAACCACACTGGGTCCAAGGTAATTCAGAGCAGATCACCACCAAATTATCATACATGGCTGCTCGGAAGTACCTCGAGACAAGGCACTGTGGCACTGTGGCACTGTGGCACTGTGGCACTGTGGCAAGCGTTTGCACGCACCTGTATGTGATTGTGCCGCGTTTGCAAACGCTCGTCACCTGTCGAAACAAGAGGATTAATGGCACAGAGACTGAAGTGGTCGCGATACAATCTCGCTTTTTAACTTATAGATTGACTGCTATCAAAACACAACCAGCCCTATACAGCGTCCGCCTGCACCAAGGCTGTATACTTGGTAAGAAATCTGTGCACAACTGCAACAAAGCGATCCAGCTCCGACTGCGGTGTCCCAAGTACCAGGGCGTAGAAGCCACGACGTGTGACCCAAAAGCCATTTTCCAGCAGATAGAACCAAAAAAGGTCTTTCAACTCCTCAATCTCTGTCACGTCCAGCGCATTCGCAATGCTTCGTGGTCCGTGGGCCACGAAGTGGCTTGTTGCGACAGATCCGGTGCCAGTGAAGCAAAGCTTGGTACCTTTACTCACTTCATTGAGTCTGCTGAGTAAATCGTCCCCTGACTTTGTGAAGGCCTCGGCTACTTCCGAAGTGTACACCTTGGTCAGGCCAGCATAGCCACAGTGAGTGACAAACGTGTTGTTGTTAAAGGTTCCCGAGTGGGCGACCGATCCCTTTACCCGCGGGTCGTATACAGCCATGATGTCTTGACGACCGCCAAAAGCACCGAAAGCAACGCCGCCACCCAGGTATTTACCAAATGTCTTCATGTCAGGCTTGAGGCCATGCACGGCAGATAAGCCTGCACCCGAGATGCGCGAAGTCATGACTTCATCTACAATGAAGACAACCTCAGCCTAGGTGATATTAGAAACGCAAGGTTACTGGTTTCTGGAGTTGGAAAAAACACTTGCCTCTTTTGCAGCCCTTTCCACGCCAGTGAGGAACTCCTTTGTGCCGCAGATGCAGCCGCCGGATCCCTGCATCGCTTCCAAAATGACTGCGGCGACACCCTCGCTCTTGATTGCTTTGATGGTGCCTTCAAGATCATTGTACTTGGCCACAATCCAGTCGGCCTTGTCTACATTGTTGGCTGCGACCTTGCCGTCCTTGAAGCCCAACACAGCGCCGTGGTAGCCGCCATCAAACGCCACCACCTTGCTCTTCCCAGTATAAAGCTTCGCAGCGGCCAGGGCATGCAGGTTAGCCTCTGTGCCAGAATTGGTTAGGCGAATGCGCTCGATATCGAAACAATTCCCTGGCAAAGAGTTGCTCTTGGGCCGTTGTCGCACCGACATTGAGACCAACATTCTGTATCACATGTTGAAGAGCGGCGAGAATATCCGGGTTGGAGTGGCCGTACAAGCCAGCCGTGAATTCAGCCGTTAGGTCAGTGTACCTTGGCATTTCTCGTTAGCAGGCGGAAGCCCAGTCAGTCCATGGTTGACGCACGTATCACCGTCCTCGGAGAAGACTTGGAAGTCTTTCCCAGATTTCATGCAAAGCGGGAATGGGCTTGTATGAAGCACAGTCCTCGTATTTCCGCCGGGGAAGGTCTTGACGGCTTTCTCGTGGAGAGCGTTGGACTTAGGGTTGCGAGTGACAAAGTTCTCGACGGCGGCGTCGAGAGCTGCTCGAAGAGATGAGGACTCCGAAGACATGATTCACGGTTAGAAGTCGTCAGTGTACAGGAGAGCAGTAATAGTTTTCATTCAGGGGGCTATTCCGTGTAAGCTGGGTGCTGGGTGCGACTGGAGCCGATGCGGGAAGCATGTAGCAATCAGTCAAAGAGCTGGTTGTGCAGATGCAATTGCAAGAAGCATGGGAGCAAGCTGTTTATATAAAGAGACTCGTGATGGTCGCATCCGCGGATTTGGACGTAGATGCTCCGATTACGCTACATCATTCCGCGTTGCATGGACCTTGCTAGCTGTTAGTTCCGGTCGCGGGCCTCGGCGGGGTGACTTGGGGTAGATGGGGGTGGAGACTATCTTGGCGGGGAACGACCGAGGCCACCTAGGAATCGCGGTGATGGTTGATAATCAACCTCGATGAATCCTCGAATGGCCAGGTTCAAGACTCATTGCCTTGGCTTGTTGTGGTTTCAGGGCCAGTGGTGGGTAGGTCGAGGTTGGACAAGGAAGTGGGACCAAAACTGGCTGCCAACTGAGTTGATAGAGTCTTTACAATGTCAAAGGAAAAGCCTTTGTTTTAATTCAGATGAAAATTCTCACGGCATTTTAATAGAAGTTATCACGCTTTGTTGGTATGGATTGCTTCTGGGATTGCATTCAGTGAGTGTCATACACACCGAAGGTGGTGTGGTCGATGGCAGAAACTATCGTGAGTTCTAGATTGGGTCTTTCCAGTTGCTGTTTTAAAGCTTCCAGCTATCATTGACGGATCTTGTCCTCCCACGCCCAAAGGAGCACAGATCAGACTGAAGTAGCCAAGGTTTATCTTCTAGACCTTGAGAAATTATATTTATCGATTTTAATGAGCGGTGTGTAGTTAGACCAAGCATATCTTTTCGTAAACTCGCTTGAATCTCTACCACAGCTCCATAAAGCAGCGCTCTGTCTTACCTGATTGGGCTTATCGGGACAGCCCACTTATATTTTTTTCTGCCATCCACCAAACGGTCAAGAAAGTCGTATGCTTGCGAACAATTGCAGTTCACAAACCCGACTGTAATTCAAAATGGCGGGTTCAATCAACAAGCCAAAGAGTATGTCCCTGTTTCTAATCTTTGCTGCCAGAACGAAAATTTGCAGTCTGCTAACGATCACCAGAGCCCAACTCGAAGCGTGGCACTTCCCGCCTTCGGCACAAAATCGTCAAGGCCTCCGCTGCCAAGCAGCGAAAAGATCGCAAGTTGGCGAAAAAGAACCCCGAATGGCGATCCAAACTGAAAAAAGACCCGGGCATCCCGAATCTGTTCCCGTACAAGGAGAAGCTCCTGCAAGAGATCGAGGAGAAGCGCATGAAGAAGCTGGAGGAAGCCCGGCGCCGCAAGGAAATGACCAAGGCCGCCAGCACGGGCGTTGCCGAGGCGGCCGCTGATGAAGAGGCCATGGAGGATGTCGAGGGCGACGGGGATGGCGACGACCTTATGGACGACGACGACGACGAGGATGGTGACGAGTCCAACCCCATGGCGGCCCTCATTGCCAGCGCCCGCAAGGCCGCTGCGAAGTACGACAAGGAGCTCGCCGACGACGACATGGGCGAGGACGACGACGAAGACGACGACGAGGAATTGGACACCAACGAAATCTCGGCCGGCCAGGCCTCGTCTCGCAAGACGTACGACAAGGTCTTCAAAAAGGTCATTGACGAGGCCGACGTGGTGCTGTACGTGCTCGACGCCCGCGACCCCGAGGGCACCCGCTCGCGCGAGGTCGAGCGCAGCATCATGGCCGGCGCCGCCGCCAGCGGCAAGCGCCTGATCCTCATCCTCAACAAGATTGACCTGGTGCCGCCCAAGGTGCTGCGCGACTGGCTCGTGTACCTGCGGCGGTACTTTCCCACGCTGCCGCTGCGCGCCTCGAGCGCGGCCGCCAACGCGCACACGTTTAACCACCGCGAGCTGTCGGTGCAGAACACGTCGGCGACGCTGTTTAGGGCGCTCAAGAGCTTCGCGGCCAGCCGCGACCTCAAGCGCGCCGTGTCCGTCGGCGTCATTGGCTACCCCAACGTCGGCAAGAGCTCCGTCATCAACGCGCTGCTGGGCCGGCTGAGCGGCAAGGCGCCGAGCTCGTCGCGCGCGTGCCCCGCGGGCGCCGAAGCGGGCGTCACCACGAGCATTCGCGCCGTCAAGATTGACAGCAAGCTGACGCTGCTCGACTCGCCCGGCGTCGTCTTCCCGTCGTCGTCGTCGGTGCAGTCTTCGGGCCTCGTCAACCTGAAAAACGCCGCCGACGCCCACGCGCACCTCGTCCTGCTCAACGCCGTGCCCCCCAAGCAGATTGACGACCCTATCCCCGCCGTCAGTCTCCTCCTCCGCCGCCTCTCCGCCTCCCCGGACCTCCTGCAGAAGCTCACCGACGTCTACGACATCCCTGCCCTCCTACCCAGCCGCCTCGACGGCGACTTCACGACCGACTTCCTCGTCCAGGTCGCCCGCAAGCGCGGCCGCCTCGGCCGCGGCGGCATCCCCAACCTCAACGCCGCCGCCATGACCGTCGTCACTGACTGGCGCGACGGCCGCATCCAGGGCTGGGTCGAGGCCCCCGTGCTCGCCGTCGCCTCGGGCAAGAAGCCCTCCGCCGCCAAGAAGGCTGTCAGGAAGGGTGCCGAGGAGGAGATTGTGCCCGACCAGAAGCAGATTGTTACGGAATGGGCTGCCGAGTTTAAGCTCGAGGGTCTGTGGGGCGACGACGGTGCTGCTGGCGCAGACGACGATGCCATGGAGCAGTAAAGAAGGAGATGCATCTCATGGAACAATACAAAGTATAGAAAAAAGTGTCTTTTCCGTCGCGTTGGGTTCACATCATCTCTTTTACGTACAAGGTTTGGCGTTTATGGGGCACTTTGATACTTGCAGAAAAAAATGACAGAATGGGCATGTAGCTAGCTAAAAGACTATGAATCCGATGAACCTATCCCTATTAACAGACACATGTGAAGCGCTTCAATACATGAGGCACGCGCTGATGCTTTTGTAGGTCAAATGAGTCCTAGTTATTTCCCTACCTCTCATGCACTAATCAGTTCCATCTTGACGCCGCGCTTGCCCGTCTTCTCGTCCTTTTCGTCATGGACCCTAACCTTGACTTTTTGGAACAACTCCACCTTGAGCGTGCGGCTACCCGTCGTCGTGAGCGTAAACGTCTCGGCGTCAAACTCGCTCTCGGGCTCGGGCTCCGCCAGGTCGCGCAGACGAATCAGGCCCTCGATGCCGAAGCGTGGCACTAGCACGACGAGGCCGTTGCTAAAGATGCGCATGACAAAGGCGTCCTCCTCGGCGACGCGGCCTTTGAGCGCCTGGCCGACGTAGTAGGCGATGGAGGCGCGGCCAGCCATTTGCGCGTTGCGGTGGCGCACATTGATGTTCTTGCAGACGGCCTCGAGGCGGCCGCGGCTGCGCACCGTCGGGTGCACCGCCTCGTAGTCAATGGCGGCGGCGAGCTGCCGGTGGGCGAGCAGGTCGGCGTATCGACGGATAGGCGACGTAAAGTGCGTGTAAATCTCCGACGCGAGGCCGTAGTGGCGGAACTCGGGGTACGACTGCGTGCCCGAGCAAAAGTACTCGGCGCTCATCATGCAGCGCGTGGCCATGATGCGGACGAGGGTGTTGAAAAAGGGCTCGGCCGGGTCGGTGCACGTGTCCAAAGAGTCGGCGAGCGCCTTGCTTGTGTCGGTGCGGAGCTCGAGGCCGCGCTTGACGCGCAGCTGTTCGGCGAGCTCGTCAAAGTTGGTCTTGGGCGGCGCGGCGTGGCGGCGGAGAATGGCCGTCTGCGGAAACGCCTCGTATATCTTGGCAGCGACGGAAATGTTGGCAAACAGCATAAACTCCTCGACGAGCGAGTTGGTGTCGAGAAGCTCCTTTGTCTTGACGTCAATGGGGTCAGACGTCTCCGACTCCATCTGCACCTTGACCTCGGGCGAGGACAGGCTGAGTGCGCCCGCGTCCATGCGCTTCTTCTTGAGCCGGCGAGACAGCGCAAGGAGCGTGCGCATGCCCTGCGTGAGATCGTCTTGCTGCGAGGCATCGTCGATGCGGAGCTGCGCCTGTTCATAGCTAAATGCTTCGCGCGACTTGATGACTGACTTTGT
The DNA here is from genome assembly GCA_030782485.1 of Beauveria brongniartii. Taxonomy (NCBI): domain Eukaryota; kingdom Fungi; phylum Ascomycota; class Sordariomycetes; order Hypocreales; family Cordycipitaceae; genus Beauveria; species Beauveria brongniartii. The sequence continues at coordinate 66,392 of JARJPP010000024.1, forward strand.
AAAGCGCACATTCACAATATCGGCATTGTCGTTGAGTTCCCAGAGAACAGAAAATGCGTAGCGCTCGACGTAGGGCTTTAGTGAGCAGAGATCGGTACCCAGCAGCGGCGGCAACATGTCGATGCGCTTGTCGACAAGATAGACAGTGGTACCGCGCACACTAGCTTCCGCATCCATGGCATTGGCAGGCTTGACAAAGTGCGAGACGTCTGCAATGTGTACACCGACTTCGTAGTTGCCGTTGGGAAGCTTGCGCGCATGCAGCGCATCGTCAATATCTTGGCAGCCGACAGGGTCGATACTGCAAATAAGAAGACCACGCAAATCCTCACGATCTCTCCAGCCAGGATCATCGGTGCTGGTAGGAACGCGCCAGTCATGACCCTCCTTGGGCAGGCAGTCAAGAACAGTCTTGGGAAATGGACGGTATTGCACATCCCACTCGAGAAGCAGGGCCTCGGTCTCGGCGGCCTTGGTTTCCAGCTCTCCCAACGACCGCACAAAGTGGCCGACTGGATGTCTTGAATCGCGGTCCCATGCGTCAATCGTCACCAAAAGTCGCTTGCCCAGCAGCTCAGATACTTGTCGCGTGCGCAGGCGAATTTTGGGAATCTTCTTGTCCATGGGAATGAGAAATACGCTGTCCAGCTTGCGACCCTGGCTGGGGCCCTTGCTGGCGGATGACGGGTCGATGTGGCCAACGTATTGTCGCCAGTTGCGCTTGATGACGCCTACAACCTTGGCCGTGGGCTGTGGGTGGCTTTCCGAGCCGCTCTTGTGTGTGCGCTTAACCCGCTCCTGCAACGCCTTCTTCTCGCGATCCGAGACGAAATCCTGTTGCTCTGCATCGGCGTCCTCGTTCTTCGTTACCGTTTCCTCTTCCACAATCTTCGTAGATGGCTGTTTCCACTGGTCTTGTGGCAAGAGTTCCACAACGACAAGATCGCCGTCGACGGCTCTGTTGATGTTTTCTCTCCCCAGGATGATGAGCGGCTTGGCGAAAGCCGGCACTTTAATCGATCCCTCGAGATAATTGTATGGCGAGACGTTGAAGATACCTTGATGCATGAGACCGGCCTTGACGCCAGTCATCATACGTGATAGCGTAAAGTATTCAGGGTAGAGTGGCTGGGAGCCCTTGTTGATAACTTCGCGTGCTTGGCTTTGGGACTCGGGAATAAGGTCGAGTAGGTTCTCACCATGTGCCAGACTGCCAATGTAGTCTCTAAGCGTGGATGCCTCGACGCCTTCCTTCTTTGCCTTGCGAATGTTGTCGCGATCATCTGTCAGCATCACGACGGCGGGCGCCTCACCCTTGCCGGCTTGTGCTGCGAGATGCTCGCCGTACCATTTGACAGCCTGGCGCACCGCGCGATCATTTCTGTCATTGACCGACTCGTTCGGCTCCCTTTTCACGTACGTCTCCACGCGGAAGTCGTTGAAGAAGACGTAAAAGCGCTTGTCCTCGCTCTTGGTTAGCGATATCAGGCGGTTGTATAGCGGCAGGGAGCGGTTGCGCAGCTCCTCCAGCACGATTTGCAGGATGATGACGTCGTAAAAGGCAGAGCTCTGCTCGAATAGATCCATGCCATTCAGCAGCGCATTGGTGTCAGGCACCAGATAATGGCCGTGCGGGAAAGCCTTGGTGCCCGCAGGCTTATCAGAGAGGACAAACGGTTGAACTATCAAGTCAGCTTGCTGGATGGGGGTGTTGCTGAGGTCAAAAAAGTAGCTTACCTTGACCAGCAGCACTGCGAGGCGCAAACTCCAGGCACGCTTTACATAGCTGTGACGAGCAGGGAATATCTGTTCTGAGGTAGACTTCTCTCACAATCTTTTGGACCTTGCCGCTGCGGGTGGATCGGACATATGTTTTGCTAGAGATGTTGGAGGCCAGAGGCCCGGCCTCGTGCGCCCTCTTGAGACTTGTCATTGTATGTTTCTGTGAGGATTCGTCCTGGAGAACGAGTTCGTCTACAGGGTGGCGATTGTGTTAAGTTGTCCTGCAGCAGAGTTCTCAAGTGAAGTTTGCCTGGATGCGCCTAGCAAGCGAATCATAGGCTGCAAAACGGCTTATCGATTAGCGCGTTGCCAACGGCATATGTGTAGAAACACAGCCAAGAAGATGGACAAGCCCGGGACGCGCACTTGCCTAGAAGTCTAAGGAAGTTGAAGATTCAAAAATTGGTTTTTTTACATGAGACTGTGTGCTTCCAACTATTTCGATGTTTTAAACTATGACAATGACTCTCAGTTTGGTTGCATATCACGTGCTTCATCACGTGCTACCGAACTGCCTGCGAACGGTACGGGCGAGTGAAGAGATGTACAATTGTTTTTTTTTTTTTTTTTTTTTTTAAATCTGCATTGTATCTTGGCTTGGTAATTTCAGCCAGGAATCTATGTCGCTCGAATCGCATAGCTTGTTGTGGTAATCGGCACCCGCGTACGTGCGGCCGGCTTACACCGTCTTCAGTATGTTTGGTCAAACAGATTCTCGAGAATGTCGACCATTTTATTAGCATATAAACAATGAAATGAGACAGGATGGCGCATCAGGAGATGCTTTTCAAGTAGCTCCAAGGCCTTATGCTCCGGTGATACCCGGTCAGCCACTGTTTCGTCCCCGAGCTTGGTTGATCCTTGCAGCTCAGCCAGTTTTGTCTAAATTAAACTGTATTTCTAGGTCTCCTCGAAATTCATGCAGCTAGCAAGATGGTAGAAACTTTTTTGTCTGTGAATTTGGTATTAGCAAGAGAGCCGAGAAGCAATAGACAATCTTCACAATGCACAGCAGCCGTCCCCGGTAGTTCCAGTTCGAAATGCTGTAGCAGTGATACCCCGGCGAAGTTGAGAAACTCGAAAGCCAGAATGTCCGATGCAGAGTCTTGTTAAAAGTGATGTTTGAGAAGCCGGACAGCAATATCTCCTGAAACAAAAAATTTGAAGGAAGTTAGCTCGATGAGGGTGATCCAGGAACGCTGCTCTGCTTCTTCCATTTTAGTACGGGTGAATAAAAGAATAAAGCTGCGCCATTTATAGCTCATGGTATTCTCAAGAATCAGATGATGCATCTATTTAGTATTGAGGCCATGTACATGGTGAAGAAGACTGCTTCTTTGGTGGTGTTATGTGGATGATGACGCTTCTTTGGGCCTCTGAGCGTGGATAGCACGGCCGAGCAATCAGTAACTGCTTAAGTAACAATAAGGAAAGAAACTCTTCAATCAAGAGAAGAAGCAGGAAGAACAGAGAGCTAGTATGGAGCAGAAGCCGAGGAGATGTCTGTCCACGTGAGAACCATGGCATCTAGAAGCATGGCAACACGAGCAACTGGCCATCATTCGATACGAGTGCTGCAAGCTTTTAGCATGGCAAGCTCGTATGAATTTCAAACCACCGCAGAAATATTCAAGGCACGCGTAGAACGTTTCTCGCGACATGACATTTGTCATCTCTTCGTCGTCTACTCTTTGCAGATCAGCTCAGAGGCCAACCTACCGCAATATTGTTTCCTTTCCACGAGCCGGCAGACTATGCACCCGGGTACAATCTGATCCATCACAGAGAGCATCTTAAGCAACTCTATCTATGAGTTAGTGAACATGTTTGAATGATCCGCGCCATTCTTGGGTATGCACACTCGCGCCTCAAACCCCTCTACAGTCTGTAGACCAAACGCGTTGTCAAAATTGTTGCGCATAATGACAGTGTGAGAAAACACTTGCCAGTCATGGTCATGTCACCAACTAACCGAGATTCCTGGCCCACCAGCTCTGCTTTTGTTTGTCGCAGAATGGCCATGGTCTTGCAATTCCCTACGGTTTCGCCCCCCCCCCCTAACATATTCTATACGCGCAAGTTCCAGCCCAATTTTCTATTTGAAGTAATACCATGACGCGTATAATTGGACCGAGAAACGCGAGAAATACAAAACCAGAAAAACGACCGAAAAAAAAAAACCAGGGAGAAGTGGAGAGATGATGCTGCGCAATGATGTCAAAAGAAGTTCAACCCCTCCCTCCCTCCCTCCCTCTGTCCACGCGCTTCACGGTTAGAGGAGCAGCCTTTCTGCATCGGACGTCGCAGTCGTTCTGGACAAAAATCAATAGTTGCGAGGGATCATCAACTTTTGAATATTGTTTTCCTTTCTTTCTTTCCCGGTTTCGTTAGTTTCCCGGAGCCGAGTAGACATCCCCCTTGCTCGCGTGCGAGATATCAGGCTCCGCCGTGTCCGCCGTGTGTAGACGAACACTTGGCACCCTGCATTACGAGGCGTCACGCCTGATTCTATTTCCCCGTCTATATTCTTGTGATCCCGATTATGCTTGTCTTGCCTCATTAGGAGGGTTCATCCGATCTCGCGTTTTTTTTTCTTCCCTTCCCCCGTAGCGCACGCCATGTCTCTTGCTTGTTTGAATCCCATTACGCCAGAGCCTGGTTCAACTTGCACACCCCCCGAACATGGACCTTGCACCCTAGTTACCTTGGCTATTTACGGCGCGCGCCGCCGCACGCCCTCCCTTCTCGCCCGTGTTCGGCCGATGCTACCTGTATTCATACTAAATATGTATTGCTTCCATGATCGAGAGTTGTTGCGCTGCTGCCTGTTTCTCAGCGCTGGCCTTGTCTCTAGTTGACCTCTGTCTGGGGAACAAGGAAATCCAGACCGTCAATGGCTGCCGCGTCCACCTTGAACCACTCATACTTCGGCTATAATTATATACTTGCGCCCTCGTGTCTACAAAGTCCAAGCTTGAACCGTTCTTTTTCCTTCGTCTCCGAGTGCAAAACACACACCCTTTCCTTTTCATACTTTGCTCATCCCTACCCAGCACACCCTCCCTTTCACAATTTAGCGAGACAGAGCAGGACAGGGAGGGGGAGAGGGGGCGAAAATGGATGAGGAGGAGATGCTTTAACCCATGATGTGCAGCTGCAGGTGTGTGTGGAGAAATGCGCTCCTGCTATTCGTTTTTCTCTCCCTTGCTCTGCCTCTTGTTTGGCTGGTCGTGGGCGCGCCGCACACACACACTTTCGAGACCTCATGATCGACCTTTTTACCCCTCCCTCCCTTGGCGCGGCCAATGACGTTGTCGAATCGACTGGGCAAATGAGAAAAAAAAAAAAAAAAAAAAAAAACGCTTCGCGTTGTGGGCGAAGCTGGTAGTCTTGACGGAACAAGAGGCAAAGATAAAACAGATGTGGCAGTAATAAAAGCCAACGGCAACAAAGGCGTGTCAAGTGACGTTGACCAAGTCTCTAGCGTATTTACAAAGCCTGCTTACATGACTGCCGAGAGAGGACACATTGCTCGACAAAGAGGATTAATAAAGCAATATGCAGGTTCCTCGTGCCACCGGAGAGTTTATTCGCACTCTGCAACAGCGGATGCGCGGAAATGCCAAATTCGACGACGTGCATGAGAAGCCGTTTACGGATACATCAAGAAAAAACCTGGTCATTGCTCATCACATGAGCACAGTCTTGAGCGTTTTATGCACGAGACGTATCCTGCTCGTCACAGTTCTTTAATCTCAAGACTTCTTTAACAAGATTCAAAGACATGCCGGTAAATCTTTCATGTTATCGAAATATGAGCTTCTTTTACTGTAAGGCGGTGTTTAAAGTTTCATGTAGATGAATTGAAATGAAAGATAAACTAGGCCGAGTTCCGAGAAAGTCGTACGTTTCTCTCTCGTCACAGCCAAAATAAACTTCTTTTCTCTGCCAAGACACTCCCCGGTCAAGGATGCTTTGAAATCATGTTGCCTTGGTGGCCTCTAGCATGGCTTTTGTTATCGCCTAGCTTACGACATAATACCAGTAGTTACTGTCCTTGTTCGCTTTCACAAACCCCTGCCAGCACGGCATCAACACTGTATTTCATGTACATGTCATAGTGTTTCGCGATGAGCAGTCGGATCATGCGCAACATGAACAACTTTTCTTTGACCATTTTCAGCCAGGACACGGGTGAGCAGATAAGAAGCATTGGCCAGCTTTGCTAGCTGAAAGACCAACTTCGCGACATTTCTTTGCTCGAGATAATTCAATGCGCCACGATTGGCAAAGCACTGATTCAAAGCCCTAGTCAGTTCTGCGACCACACCACACCACACTATTACACCAACACCAACACCACCAATACGATCTGTGTATTCGTAGGGCCGGCAATCGCGCAAATTTGGGGGAGGGTCAACTGGCCGGTGGTGTGAACACCACGATGCACACCCCGGCCCCGTTCTTCAACGTCTGGTCGGCTTCCACAACAACACCGCAATCGGTGAATCTCAACCTTCTTCCATTTCTTCAGAGCTGCGCAGAAAACAGGACCCAAAGCTGCGATATGCATCATGTCGGCTGACACCCAGCCGGCAAAGCACCAGCAAGGCTCGCCAATGCGACGCGCATCTATTAGGCTGTGCTGCGAGGGATGGCCTAGATCAGCCCAAGATATGCAGCCAGTTGCTCTGCTGACGTTTGCACTTCCATGCAACGCTGGCGGTTATACCCGCGTTCAAGGTATGCGGCATGACTTTGTCCTCCATGTCATCACTTTTCATTTCCCGCCTCGCAAAGATAGCAAGGATGAATAATTCTGCAGGCCTGTTTTCCTTCTGCTCAGGTGATGACTCGCCACAAGAGCACTTGAACAGTATTGCAATATATGCACGCCCGAGATGAATACGACCGTAAAAATACGGGCTCGGCCTGTATTGTTTTGTGTAACCTCGTCCGTCCTCCTCTGACTCCAGTTGCGACATGCATGAGTAAATTTGCAAGCCCCTCAGCAGGGTCATGCTGCATGGAAATATGTCACGGCGCAGGACTACTGCGCCTTCTCACGGGTCTTGGCGGCACTACGCGTATCCTCAATCGTGACCAGCCGCCTCACCGGGATATGGCAACGCGCGAGGCGCCAAGTAGCCTCCTCGCGGTCTTCTCGTACACTGCATTATTGCCAGGCCGAGGTAATGGTGTCTTTTCTCGTTAATCCTGTCCACCTCGCATGTCGCACAGAATTATCAAGCCCACGCCAGCCTTGTGGGTGAGCCGAAAGGGCAGATTCCGTGTGAGCTTCCTTTACAAGACAACTCATGACTCACCAAGTGGCTCTAGGGACATTGTGCCCGGGCTGGACCGACATGCAGTTCTGGAAAGAAGCCTTACGTTTGTTGCAAGCAAAGTCGTGAGCACCTGCGTAGAGCGATGGCACCAAACAGAGAGCAGCCAACAGGACGCCAAGAGGGAGGCGTGTGGCTATCCGGCAAATTCTGTACAACAAGGTACTCCGCAATCGTATTGGGCGACTCGTTTTTTTGCAGTGCTGGCGGAGCCATTTGCAACAGTCTTTTGACAAGATCCAAAAGGAAGGCGACTTGAGTGATTGGTGACAGGCCAGCCAGCCAGGTGGGGGATAAATACTTGCTTGCCGTTATTAGCGTTGAGTAGTTACGGGTCAGCGGTGGTTTTCAAAGCCATGCAGGCCTAAATCGGGCTGTCAAGCCACCGGCGACTAGTGGCTGAAGCTGAGAAGAGCCAAGTTATTAGTGTGAGCTCATCAGCGACAGCGGCCGCAAGGTCCTGGCCCCTGATGATAGCAAAAGAGTTCTCGAGCGCTTGGAGCGCGGGAACGAGTCGCAGATTCAGGGTTGCGGTGAAAGAGCTTGTGGTGCAGGCGATAGTCGGGGCGAGTCTAGTCATTTGCTGTTGTCAACGGTGGCACATCTGTGCGCATGTTGAGCAGCGTATGAACAATGCGCATCAGCAAAGACGGGATGGAGAATATTCCACCTAGGCGCAGAGAGTGGGCATGCCGTTGGGCGATCGAGGTGGGCGTTGGCGTTCAGAATGCACAACAATCGCACTCTGGTAGCGCAGCAATGACTACTGTAGGAGCAGCCACCGCGTGACGTGCGGGGTGCGCCTTGCTGCACAGTTACTCCGTACCCTGGCTTCAGAGGGCTCAAAGGACCCTCAAGCCTCCAAGCCCCCAAGCCCCCAACAGAAGATCGCTTCCACAAAAATTCAGTCAGCGGAAGGAAGATAATTGCAATAGATGCACGACTAGCTTACGATGGCGTCTTAGTTGCAGGCTAATGATCCGTATGGGTGTCGAAGCGTGTGGCCAACCACCAACTGGATTGCAGAACGAGGCAGCCGGGGGGTTGAGTCAGGATCGGAGCTATAAACAAATCCATTGTAGGAGGTCCGGAAAGGCTTTACAAGCGGGGCGGCGAGGTCTAACACAAACCAGTGCGAGGTTGACGGACATCGGACGCGGCCGAAGGGTGTCATGATATATCTTGTGCTTTAATGAGAGCAGCGATGCAGTTCCTGGATCATGCCGGCTTTGTCTGCTATGCGAAGAAACCGTTAGCGGTGGGACAAACCAAGTTGAACACGGATAGACTCGTGTACAGTAACTAGAGTCGGGAGTAGTTGAGATGGCAAAACAAACACCTAGGGCTGATAATCACCACTTTCCCAGAAGGGGTTCAATCTTTACAGCTCCGCGGACCAACGATGGTTTGTGCTTTTCAGCCCAGGCAGAGCAGTGCGGCTTATAGATCAGCTAACTAGCTCCAAGCAGAGACAACGCGGTCCAGCCAGTAGAGCAAGCAGCAAGGCGAGCTAATCGGAGAAAAAGAGCAGCGCTGCAACGAACAAGAAAGTAGCACGGGATGTTTTTGTGAGATGGTTTAACTTGTCGAAGAACGCCGATGCAGATGGTGATCTGTCGTTGCGACGAATTTGCTGTTGTGGCGGCAAAGACTGCAGATGCCAGACGAAGCAATGCCTCATCAAGCCTGCATTGTGTACCCGTAACTATTTAGCATGTAGATTGAAATCGTGTCGAACGCAGTAATAACAGGCAGCAGGGCAGCGGTAGAAGGGTGTGCGAAACAAGGGCAGCCCATCAAGGGCGCGCGGCCTTGGCACAGGGAGCGGCGGGCTGGAACCGGCATAGTCATGTTGAGAGGCAACTGGTATGCTGACAGAGACATTGGGGCGAAAACGGGAAAAGGATCAGATGGTGGTGCAGCCAGGCAACCAGGATAGAGTTTTGTTGGCGTAACTATGCAAACAATCTGGCAGAGATCTGGGATGTTCGGCAAACGGGCCCTCGCAGACCTGCAGACTTGGTGGCAGCCATTTATTTACCTACCTAGGGAGGTACTGACTACTGAGTATTTAGCATCTGGCAGCTGGCAAGTGGCGGTTGCACCAGCTGTCACACCCACCCCATTCCAGATTGCGTTTGCCTGCAACGGCCAACGGCAAACGGGGCAACATCAAGCCAACTATGGTGGTGGGCAAGTAAAAGCCACAGCCATATCCCATCTAGGGACAGTGGCCAGAAGTGGTAGGGAGGCAGCGTGATTGCAAGATACACCAGGCAGCCTACATGACAGCTCGAGGTTGCATAGAACAGCGCCGCGTCCGGGTACCTGCAACAGAAACGCTGGGTGCGAGTCTGCAAGATGGACACGGCCAAAATACTTGTAACATGGAAGCGAGGCTTGGGGGCGTGGAAGTGGACCGGCTGAATCTACGAGCCAATGGACCAACCCAATCCATAATACATCAGGGGTACGAAGCGAGGCCGAAAGCCGATGTTCTTCTTGCTGTCCGTAGTATTTATCCTTTCATATGCTGAGCTGAAAAATGACGTGAAAACCGAGTCCGATGAGTCGTATTTTCCTCACGCAGAGGCTAGAGCGGACAACAAGGGGCACCGGAAGTGGATGTCGGGTCCAACATAAGAAACATGCTATCTATTAGGTGAGCATTGCCAACGCCGAAAGCAGATAAGTCGAACGGAACCGCGGGGGGGGGGGGGGGGGTTGGAACAAGACAGCAAAACTTTGTTTCTCGTTCTTTTGGACCATGTACGATTCTCCTCCAACGCTTCCCCCGGATCTTTCTGGAGATAGAAGATGCTACAGGTCGCAGCAGGGAACAGGCCTCACGGCCATTGCTGGGAATAGCGCGTAGTAAAATTAGCCTTGGACCAATAGCGCTAGCGGATGCAGGCCAAGCCCAGACGCCGTGCGCAGAGCGAGCTGTTTGAGAGATGATGCGAGCCCGTCTCCAGAACCGGCGCCCATTTCTTTTTTTTTGTTCTTTTAGTTTGGGGAGGGGAGGGGTGCTCGAACAAGAGGGGCGCACTATCTTATTAGCTGTGATGGAGGAGAGGAGGGGGTGGGGTGAGGAGGAAGGGCCATGTTGCACCAGATCAGCTCACCAGAGGTCTTGCGACAAAAGATGATTACTGTATCCGTACTCTGTACAAATGCAGAGGGCTACGCTGGAGCTGAGCCATCTCAACGACTCGCTGAGAAGACAAGAAGGATGCCCTTCTCGGTGCCTCGGCGTTTACTGGTATTGCTAGGGGCAGCTCGTCGGCCCTTTTCATGCGAATTTTCAAAGTACGAAAGCAGCCAATATAACTGAAATTCTGCAGTTGATCCGAGCTCCACTTCGAGGCAACCAGAAGTACTGGTAAGCTTCCAGGCCGCGTGGGGGCTTGCTGACAATATCTGGCAGGGCCATTTAGTCAAGCCAGAGTAAAACATATTGAAATCATGGTATTGTTGTGTAAACCAATAGGCAACTGATCGCCCGATGAGAAAACACCAGAAAAAACAAATGAGCTCGGAACGTGCGCCGCACACATGCACAAACTGTCATACACCCCTCCCTCTACCCCCATCAGTATGCTTCGGGACTCTGTCCTTCCGCCCTGTTTCCAAGCGCAAACTCTATTGTCACTGATTATTGAAGAGCAATAGAATAGCACTAGCAGGCTTTTTAATGTTTCCATTGATAGTATGAGACAGAGGGCAGGTCGGCGAACAGAAACAATAATGCCATTCGCAGACTATGCCTTGAATTTCAGTCGGAAGCGCCCATTGATTTCACTCGAGCAAGGTTTTCATTATCGGACCCGGCCACCGCAACGGTATTGATAGCTAAGCACCTTTCTTGATCACTCATCTCGAATGCGTCTGTTATCATCATTGGAGCTGCGGCTTGTAGATTGACGGCCGTCGTCTTATCAAGGCGCGCAGATGCGGCGCCAAGTCCAACTGACAAAGCTATCGAATGTATACCCCATGTAGAATGTATATGGCACGGCATTGATTGGATATGCCAGTCCTGATCGTAAATCGGCTGACAGAATAACCGAACAGGTTACACTGCGCCCTGCGGTCCCTCAAGTATACGGTCATGTCTGATAGAACTTGACTTTGTGGCACAGTACATTTTCTTTCTTCGATTTTATGCTTGCTGCCATTAATTTCGTATCCAGTGTTACCTGCAATGTTGACAACTTCCCGCCTTCGGATTCACGGCCAAACGTCCCATCTTGTGGTGCATCTGGCTGCTCAAATTGGGCGCTGCATCGTGGGCTGTCGGAGCACGGGAGAGAAGAAATGCTCCAGCGATCAGCAAGATGGGCTGGACTAGCGGACGAGGCTGAAGGAACCGTCATCAGATAGTTGCACAGAGGCTGAGTGATGACCAGCATACTTTTGACTAAGTCGGCGTTGCTTTTTGCTGTCCCTGGATCCATGGCACCAGCGAGGGCCAGGAAGATACCATTTGATGAAAGAGACGGGAAAACACAAAGCAGGACGAGGCTGCTTCGCGAAAGCAGCGACTCCCGTCTTGGTTGACGTCGAGAGTGGCAAGAGTGGCCGGCCGTTTACTGGGCTGATAATGCAAGGCCAACTTGGCCAGGTTGTGGTGCTGGAAAACAGCCATGTGCGAGCGGGGAACTAACTCACTGACTATCAGTAGGTATCTGGTCGCGGCGGCGTGCAGCCAGGCTCGCTAGCGGGGAGGGGCGGGCTGCTGGAGCCACCTAGGTATTTTTTGGCGCACTTTATTTGGGGCAGCGCAGCGCTAGCAGCCCTCTGGATATGCCTTTTATTTTATCATAATTAAAGTATTTATGAATTTATTTCTGGAAGCAGCTTGAAAGGTACATTCACGCTGGAATGATTAGGCTGTCGCGAGGTACTACCTGCGGCCACACCTCAAACCCTCTCCGGCCCCCAGCCGCACACGCCCCCTCCCACCGGTTTGTTACCCCAGCTTTGTGAGGTCCTCTCCGAGGTCCGGTCGTGGGTTATTAGAGGCGCTTCCTCGCCGCATCGAATTTTTGACGTTTCTTTCCCATCCTGATTTCCCTCGCCGAGGTGGTGGTGTGCTCTCTGCGAATTTTATTCGCCGCCTTGGGGAGGGGATGTACGCGGATGCCGGTTGCAAGACATTGCGGCGGCGGGGTCATCCACGGTAGAATGTGCAAGAAAACGGAGTACGGAGTGCTGCTACATAAGCAGCCTGGAGATTGCCCGTCTGTGGCTGATGAGACGTTCGACTTTTTTTTTTTAAAGAAAAAAGTAAAAAAAGAAAGAAAAAAAAGAAAGAAAAGAAAAGATGTATTCTGCTCTCAGCCCCAGCGCCGTCTGTTTACGAATATCTATGGATACCCCATCACCAGCTCGGGTTGAATCCCCCTGTGGTACCGCGCGTGCTACTTATTCTGTGCTCACGACATGGTTCTGAGGAGAGGCAATAACTACTCCGTAGAAGCAGAGCCATAACCAGGGCTTCGCTCGTAACCAGAATCGTCGGCGGGAGAATGCTAGCCCTAAGGAGCCTAGCACCGGACAGATAGCCCCCCATTGCTTGCAGATGATACCTAATTCCTTGCTGGGGGGTGGTCTCTGCTGTCGGGGGTGGTGGGCTTCTTCATAGCAGACTCAGGCAGCGATCTGACAGGAACATGGCTGATGTGATCCCTGCGGAATTTGTACTGATGGTGATTTGCGAATCTTTGGTGTAATGATGGTAATTATGCATATTGGTGTCACTGCATGGTCTGAATGAACGTGCAGAGAATAACGCTGGAAGAGGGACCTCGTACGGGGCATTTTATTCGGCAACCGCCGGCTGCAGCTTGTCAAACGCCGTGATTTAAATAGCAGTGTAATCCACTGTCGCCGCTGTAGTTTGCCTGCGAAAGTACGAGGTACTCAGGGTTCTTCTAACAGAAGGCGACTTGACGACCTAGAATACCCAAGTACCTTTCCATAGTACCTAGGTATGTTAGTGAGGTAATGTACTCGGGAGTAATCTGTATTCATAACAAATCAGCGCAAAATAACTGAGAATAGAGTCATGCTCCATGCCTGTCTAGTGTCCACTGCTAGCCCGCTCATAATTAATAAATCGACACCCCTCCCTCCCACTAGTTACAGGAGGGCAACTTGCCTGTCCAGCAGCAGCAGGTACCCGAAAGACGAGGGAAGAGGTCTCGGCAGGCTGCCACCCCATTGCAATGACTGATCCCTCGTCTGCTCGATACTTGACTACCTACCTAGTTAGTACTCTACCCTTGGGCAGCTATGGGCCTTTGCATGCCTTTCCCATTTATATTTCCGTCCTTGCATGTATACATGCACAAACCTCGTTCCCCTCCTTCTCCTCCTCCTCCTCCTCCTCCCATCTCCACCACCACCACCACCGCCACTACCACCATCATCTCAACCACCAGTCCACCACCTCCCTCTCCTCTCATCATCCCCTCAAGGCCACCCTCCCTCCCTTCATCATCCACCACTCCTCCCGCCCACCACACACGCCCACGCCCACCTGCGAAACACGGCCAACGTTGGCCCGCCGCCTTTTTCTGCCAACCCACGCTATACCGGGTTCCTCCCACACACAGCCAACCGTGAGGCATCTCGCACGCGCGTAGCTGCACGCTTTGCATCACCACACTACAAGCCAAGCTTCCCAACCCAACAGCTGCTCTGCTTTAACCACGGCTACAACCACCACTATCGACTCACGCATTGTCGCGCGACAAAGCCATCGTCGTACCTGCTTCGCGCCCGTCTTGTGCTCGTCCATCGTCCCGCGCACCCGTCTTGTCGATTGATTCCCGTTGCGCCTTTGCGGCTCTTCAGTCCCTCTTCGTTTGCGCCATCACCTCTTGCGCAACACTGGCTCTTTTTTCCCATTTCGCAAGCCCTCATCAACAAGACTCAAGCTTCATCTCGTCCTCCTACTCACTTTCCGGGCCTCCCGGCCGACTTTGTTACTCACTATTTGTCTCGTCACTTGACTCGCGCCTTTACGCGTTGTCACCAACAAGCTCGCACTAGCAGCTTGCGTCGTTTGTCGCAGCGCACATATTTTCTCTTCACAAGGTAACTATTCGCAACTTCGTATCATTTCCCGCCTCTTGCTCTATCCGACTCGTCTCTTGCTTTCTTCCCTCGTCCGTCCCTGCATCTTGGTTCACACTGTTCATCATCCTGCCTGGCCAGTACCGCGCGTCGCCGCCTGTGCTAGCCACCAAGCCTGTTAGCCCGCGCCCGCCGCAACCACCACGGCCATTGCCGCCGCACCACACAAGAAGCTCCATCCCCATCCCATGTGCCCAGCTCGACACCACCTTGTCATCGCTGCCACATCGCCGGCATGCATGCCTAAATCGTCTCTCTCGTCTTAACTGCGTCTCCATCTACTTCTTTCCAACTTTGATCCCCCGACTCCATCCTTTTTCTTCTTCTCTGCCACCACTTCCGACGGCTTCGGCCGCCACTGCCATGTACGCCAGCCAACCCATCGGCGGCGCGGAAGGTGCCACAATCAACCCTGCCGCCCTCAACTCTCCCGGTAAGCGCTCCCGTTCCTGCTCTGCTTCATCTACACTATTTTGGCTCGCCTGCCTTGTCGCTCGTCTCCACGACGGCGCGCATCATGACTGCCTGCTTTGCGCCGTTGCGACAAACCCCGCTGTGGTTTGGGCCGCACCAGCTCTCATGCCATCCAGTCGCGCGCCGCCCCTGCAGCTCCAAGCCAGATCTCCATATGTCGCTGGCTCTTCTCTTCTCCTTCACTCTGCTGACTAGTCTTCTACATAGTAGTACTCCCCTCACCTCTTTCCACGAGTCGCGCGAAACGAAACCGATCTCCGGACACTTTTCGCGCTGCGCAACCCGTCCCTGACGGTACGTCGTTACAGATCCTCTGTGGCCACGTCTTGCAACTGCTGTGTTTTGCTCCAAGCTTCCGTGTCGCGTGCTCAACATGCCTGCCCTCGCCGCACGACTTCTAATCCAGATGCAACACACTGGCATCTGTTCGCATGCGCCCACTTCGAGCCCGGCCAGTGCGTTGCCACGGCGCGGATGTGCGAGCTCGGCAGGCAGGGCGCGTTGACTAACCACTGTCACTCGTCACTTTTTTTTCATCAGCTCTACATCTGGCTAGACATGATCCATTTGCTAACCCGTTTCTCTCCCAAGCAGGAGCCTCTCTGGCCCAGTCCAAACGAGCCAACCCCATGAAGCCTCACTCGGGAGATGTTTCTGAGGCGGCGGCCCAACCCTCTGTCGCTGCCGCCACCGTTCCAACTCTTCCTCCTCCCCAGACGCCGCAGTCCCAGGCCACATCTCTCCCCAGCCAGCCCACGCCAGCATACTCCGGGGGCGGCGCTCCTCCTAAGACGACCCCCACCAAATCAACTCTCAAGGCTCTGCCCACCGTTCGCGACCACACAACCGACCAACTCAATCCAGCGGGCGATGAGTACATCCCTAGAGAAGTCGACGAATTCGGCGAGAAAAAGGTCATAGCTAATGGCCAGCTTCTGGGCAACCGTGTCTACCGCTGCAGAACTTTCCTAGTGCCTAATCGTGGTGACAAACTCTTTATGCTAGCCACCGAGTGCGCCAGGGTTCTCGGCTACAGAGATTCCTATCTACTTTTCAACAAGAATAGGTCTCTCTTCAAGATCATCGCCAGCCAAGCTGAAAAGGATGACCTTGTCCAGCAGGAGATTCTTCCCTTCTCGTACCGATCCCGTCAGATTGCCATTGTCACAGCCCGGTCCATGTTCCGCCAGTTTGGAAGCCGCGTCATTGAAAACGGTCGCCGTGTGCGTGATGACTATTGGGAGACCAAGGCCCGCAAGCAGGGCTTCACCGAAAATGATCTTGCCGGCGAGAAGCGTCCCGGAGCTGCCAAGGCTCGCGAGGCTGCCGAAGCCCAAAACAATGTCATGCTCACTGGACCTCACACTGAGATTGTCTACAACAATGCCCCAGGACCCTATCCCGGCGCGCCGCAACCTCACATCGTCCAACCAGGTATGCTGGGAGGCCCAGGATCTACCACGAGGATGCCCACGTTAACAGTCGCTCCAGACCTTAATGATAACCGCCCCAGGGACTACTCGGGAATCGTTAGACGCGGCCCGCGTCAGGAAATCACTGGACCGGCTTATCAGGATCAAACCCGACCTTCTCCCGTCATGGAATTGCACTCCCAGACCCACCACGCCGCCGAATTTAACAGGTCCGTCAACCAGCAGCGTGATATGCGTGGCGACTATCTCCAGGGCATATGGCACCGGCCTCACGAGCAACCCCCTTCTAGCCTCACACAGCCCGTCGGAACCTCAGACACCGTTCCCACCACCCGCGCCACTGCGTCTCCTCATGCTGCCGCTGCAGGTCTGCCCCAGCCTGGCGGAGTCGCTTCTCGATCCCCTCAGATGATGATGACAAACGCTCCCTACTCTCAGGGTATCAGTGCCCAAATGGGACAAGGCATGAGGCAAGGTATGTATTCGGCATAGTTCTCGAGTGGCTACCAATGTTAACATTTTCAGGATCCACCGGTAGCATCAACGCTGGGCAACCCGGCTATAACTACCAGTCCGGACAAATGTGGTCGCAGAACCCTCAAGCTGCCCAAGCTGCCCAGGGCGCTGCTTATGGAAGCTACACCACCCAGGGCCAGCAGCCGCATCCCTCCCAGTCACCAGCCTCTATTCGCCAGCCTGGAAGTGGCCAAATGCAAAACATGCAATTTCCGCCCATGGGAGGAGCTATGCCACAATATGGAGCCCAGCAAGGCATATATCCGGCTGATCAGACACCTAGACAGTACATGCAGCAGCCTGCTACCGCCCAGCCGGGCGTTGGACAAGCGTGGCAGGGACAACACTCGCCTTCCCAGCAGCAGCAGCAGCAGCAGCAGCAGCAACAGCAGCAGCATTGGTGGAACCCATCCCAACAGCCGCAATAATCGCGTTCGCGACGAATCTGCCTCATTTGCAAGAATAACAAGTCAATGCGGCCGGGCCGCATGGTATATTCAATGCTCTCTCGCCTCTTTCCTTTTTCAAACTCGCCAATCTATCCAATGCCGTACTTGCTCCATCTGTACAGAGAGCGGCGAGGGCGTTGATGTTTTCTATTCTGCTGTTTTCTGGAGTTGCTGCTGTTGTTCTTGGATACCCGAACTTGTGCCCTTTTTTTGCCTGGCTCGTTTTATTTGACGCTTGCTACCTTGTTTTTCGCACTGTACCGAAATGCATCTGTCACCCTGCTTTTTATTTTCGGATGCTGGTTCCCAAACTAGGTTGGAATAGAGGCGTCTGTGGCAGGAAGAAAGAAGCAAAGGAAAAGGAGGAAACAAAAAAGCCGGGATTTTTGGTGCCTATTCCACATTTTACTTTTTTGCCAGACGGGATGGAAATTCCTTGGAATGAGAATGGATGCTCATGTGCAATTTATTTTATTGTTATCTGGGATACAACAATTCTGCTGTATTCGAGGAAGACTGGACACTCTTTTTTTCATGAACAAGAGATGTACGTCAGTATTTGTTATTATTGGTATTTGTCTTTCCTCTTGGGCTTTGGGGCGACGATGAAGAAAACGTTGCCCCTTCAATGGGTTGCTTCTTTGGGAATCAATCTGGGCACATTCAAATTGTTGTACAATTTTGTTGAATGGGTCGTGTTCTTGCTGTTTCTTTCTGGTTTATCTTGTCCGTTGCCAGGATAGGGGATTCAACTTGACTCGGGTGACGCTGGTATCATGCCTTTATCGTCTACGGGAATTTTTCTTGTGCTGGTTTTAACTGCATTCGGGTTTTGGGCTCAGGGTTTTATTTCTGTCAGGGGTTTATTTGATCACCTTTTTCCTTTTCCCCTTCGACTCATCTCGTTATTTTTTTTTTTGCTCGTCTTTCTCATCGTCGTTGTCTACTTTTCCAAGTACTTGCTGTATGGCCCTGTTGGGTACACCACATGAAAAAAAAACGGTTTCTTGTCCTGTACGTGCTATTTCTTACAATATTCAACTTGTTCTCTCTTCTCCTACGTCCACTCGTGTATTCTGACTTGACGGCTCGTAAGACTGTTGACTTGTATCCTTGCTTTGTGACGTACTGCGACGTAACATCGACATACAACCTAGCCCAAACACTGTTCTTTTTTCATCTGCCGGTCAAGAAACCAAATACTTGGCGCATAAGATTTGTAGCCCCGTGCCTGAATCGTGTGGTGCGGACCAACTAGAACGCCGCACTATTGGATCTGAGGAACAAACAGGGCTAATAAGCACGCTTGCTTCCTCGATGTTTGTTTGCATTTTTCAGCTGGATTTAGTCGAGTTTGCACTTTTTCTTCAGAGCCCGGCTGGTTCCGAGTTCAGCCATGCGTACACACGGCGCGCGCCGTCATTCGTAACTACAGTTCCTATCCTCGCCAGACATTCGTGCATATAGTTGGCGCCATTTTTTTTTTGTGGTCCATTTATTACCTACAATACGGCGCCAGACCTTCCTTGCCTTCTCTTTTGGGGCAAACTTGTCACTTCTAGCTGCGCCAGTTTGGAGTTCCTGGACGCTGGCTCAAACAGTAGTTCGTCCTGCAGCAAAACGCCACGTATAGTGCTGCTGCAGCCTCGAACCAAAATTAGTGGTGCTAGACGAGGTTTCTACGGATCCTCTAGCATCCGTAGAATTTTTTATTTTTTTTTGTCTCGTCTTCTCTCCTTTGTTCTCGATCGTCCCGCATGTCCACACCTTGCGTGCATGAATAAACTACGTTTCGATGCTGAGCCAATCCCAGTCTGAGGATGCGACTGTGGCTCCTGGCTTAGCTTCATCGCCCCACGCTCGGGAACCGAGCCAGCTCTCGTTGAATGTGCAAGGTCGCGTAACTTGCTTGTCGAGATCCCTCCTGGAAGCTTGCCAATTTAGGATGCTGGCGCACAACCCACAGCGCCAAAAGGCTGATGTGATTCGACGTCTGCTGGTTTCGCGCCGGCAATTGGACCTGTTTCAGCAGACTATGATGGGATGGAGAGAGTCTGTATGACTCGTGACTAAAGCTTCTGCAATATAGCATTTTCCCTTGTTCCTTCAGCATTCATGGCATTGCGGTGTGATCAAATTCAGGCTACGCCAATCGCTCCGAGCACATAGTTGCGGCCGCTGCACTGCATCTTGTCTTCACCTCGCGGCAGCTAATTCCTTTCGGTTGTGTCTGGAACAATTTACTAAGCTCGGCTGGGGTTGATGCAGGCCATTAACAGATCATGTCAGAAGAGGCGCCGCGCGAGCCAAATCCCCAGATTTCGACTGCGGGTTTGATGAAAGGGTTCAACGCACGGACAACGCGGGAGCAGCGGTCATGCCGTGGTTTAAAGCGCATTGACCGTCGAGCTGATGAACTGCTTCTTTCGTCTCTGTCTTCTTCAATTACTTATTACTGAGAATTGGAGCCTCTTGGTTGTGAAGCTTTGGGTCGAGACTGTCCCAGGGGTAGCGTCGCAACGCGAATGTGTATCGGGCCATTCTGTGACTTCATCTGCCACAGGGACCATCTTTGCTGCGCGATCTGGAGTGCTTGTACATGATGGTTGCGTTCTGTACTCCTTTCTGGCTAGAGAGCCGTCCAATTCCTGTTCCAAGGATGCCTGCCGCTAAAGTTGTGAAGCAGAGACGTGCATATCATGATGGGCGTCTGCCACATCTAGTTTACCCCAGGCTGGACAACGAAATGGAGCGTCCGCGAGCCGATGAAGAACGGCATGCCGAACTATCTGGTGTACCTACAATGTTGAGAGGCGAGCATCGGGCCAGGTATAGCAGATCGAGGGCCCAAACTGCCAATTGATTCACACCAGGCGCCTTTTTCTGCTGCGCTAAATATTGAAAACACTGTTCTTTTGATCTCACACAACTGGGCATCGACCAAGCGGCCCGTCCCTGGGTCGGCGCGGGAGCGGCTGCGGGCACGAAAAGAGCCATGATGGATTTGAGTTTGTGGAGGGGGCCGGGCTCACGCGCGCGAACAACTCTACCTCGTAGGAAGGCTGCTATATTCGTAAACTATTCTCCGAGTCTGCTAGGTACGCCTGGACTTACATTCAGCTAAATATCGGGGACCATCGAGTTTTGTGTATTTGTCATTTGTCCCCGTAAGACTAAGCTCGGGCGGGAAGAATCGTGACAGAATGGCGCTCGTGGCGCCGAAGTCAGCACCCGACACACACGGGAAATCACCTAGGTAACAATGCGCGCGCGCGTCTTGGTTCGCATTGGTGAGCGAAATGTCAAGTATACTAGTAGCTACATGCAAGCTGGGGATCATTACTTTGTTGAAGTCATGGAAAAGCATGCCGCTGCAAGTCATACTGGTTGGTTCCTGCAGCTTCCCCGCATGACCGACCACTGGCGTGTTTCAAGAGCTGAAAAGCCAGGGTGGCGAGCCATTTATTCGTAGCTATCCTGTTTTTGACTAGGAGTGGTAGCAACGAGGCTGGAATTAAATGACTAGCTATGATGTGGTCAGTCATTTCGGGCAAGGTGACATGACGTGCCCGATTTGTGTGCCACGAGGAAACTCTTTGTGTAAATCAGTGCCTTGCAGATGTGATAGCCGACGGCAGGTTCGGGGAGGCGCTTTTCGGTAACTGGAGGGCTGCTTGCTGTCTCTTTTTGCGAATTGAGTCCAACCTTGCAGACGAATCGGCCCTTGCATGACTTGTGGGCTGAACCGCACCACCAACGGTTTGGTCAATCAAAAAAGGAAGTTGCGGTGAAGTTGTCGAGCGAATCATGTAAAAGCGACCACGAGGGCAAACACCCCCACACACTCAATCAGCGTTGGCATGATCCATTGCTTCCACTTCCGTCCACATTCTGGGAAACAAAGGCCGCAGGACGACCCGCAGCAGGATGGTGTCGGCGATGCTGCACATGATCATTTCAACCAGGGGTAGCCAAGCCCTGCCAGGGCATGCAGGCCGTTTATTCCGTATACGAATAGCTGTTGTTATTTAGTGTTGAGGCGGCGGTGGCGCTCGGTTGAATCGTGACTTGGGTGGTGTGGGGAAGACAGAGAGGTGTGCGTTGCGGACAAAGCCAGCCGAGGATATGGATCATGATCCGTGAATAA
This sequence comes from Beauveria brongniartii, assembly GCA_030782485.1. NCBI lineage: Eukaryota > Fungi > Ascomycota > Sordariomycetes > Hypocreales > Cordycipitaceae > Beauveria > Beauveria brongniartii. The sequence goes on from JARJPP010000024.1 coordinate 87,681, forward strand.
ATTTATGGAGGTGTGCCAATTTGAGGTCGGCGAGACCTGAAAATGGCGAGGACTGGTCTTGTGTGGAAGCCGATCAAAAGCCACAGCAACACTCTGCACGGAAAAGCGAGCTTTACGCCAGCGGCTGAGGCTGTCGACTATGTAAGTGCACAGCTGTCACCTCCACCCATTAAGTTTGCGTAACATGATGTTGAGTGATGGAGATGAGTGTGTCATGTCGCTCAAGATGGGTTGGGTTGGGCGAAATCGACCGGGTAATACCAGGCTTTGTTTGACCGTTGCGCGCCCTGAATACGGGAATCCGAAGCGGCTGTCGCTTTGGATTGCGTGTATATCCATGCACAAGTTTACTTTTGTTCTATTTCGCCAACTGCTGGCTGAAGACGCTCTAGGCCAAGGTCTGTATCTAGGTCAGTCCACCAGTGTAGAAAAGACAGAGTAATCAACTGATACCTGGCGCACCTATATGCCATATGTCGTTGGTGACCATGGTCTGCTGCCACCTACTGTGCCTGATGCCAGAGTAGCAAATACAACAGGAATTACAATATTGGTCAGTGTCTTTTTCGGTCTATGTGGCTGATCGATTTGGTTTTAGTAGCCACTTGCGTTTGGGCGTCTGGGCGGTGGGCAGCCAGGACCGGCGCTTGAAAGCCAGGCGAGTGCCATTGCGTCGAGTATGGCAAATGTTGATCATATGTGACATATGTCATCCAGCGTTGGGGAAAGGTAGATCCTGAAAGACAGGTACCCGATGTCTTCTGGTGAGTGCTCAATGTCTGAGATTAACAGGGTCGCACGGCGATGTCTCTGAAATCCCCAGGAGACGAAGCGGCACGAGATAAGAGGAAAGAAAGCAAGCATGCGCCTCTGGACGAAAGAGTCAAAGCGTGTCAAAAATGGGGGACAAGATTGGCGAGGCTGCTCGAGGTGTAGAATGGTGGCACTGGCGAGGTGGCTCTGGTGACCATGGTGGTGACCGTGGTGGTCGTGGTGTGGTCGTGGTGGCTCTGGTGAGGCGCTCAAGTTAGGCACAGTGGAGCTGGCCGGCGTTGTGCTGTGGCTGCCAAGCCTAACTAGCTCTGACGCACCCAAGAAGCCTAATGTTAATGCAAGCCCGTTTGCGCCAACTGTTCTGGCCCTCTCAGAGATGTGCCATATTGCTACTCCGAATTACCTGTAGTCAATGAAATTCATATAGTACCTTCAACGGCACCTAGTTCGAGGCGAGCTCAAATGCACCCAATACGGCGAGCTCGGCCACCAAAGGTCACTGGCAAACGGCCGCACCGTACGTCGTTTCACTTCACTGTGCTATCTCACTGTGTTTGTACCACTTCCTCCTCGCTCCTTCACCAAGCTAGATCGGATGGCTGCTCATATTTGACCTTTTAGATATCCAGCTGCCGCCTTGAGGCCCCAACTTGCATTTTGTTGCACACGCCGTCGTATCGTGAGTGCATGACTGTCAATGTTTAGCCAATGTTCATCAGGCTGATCGTAAAACAACTCGAACCGGGCTTGCAGCATGTGCGACCTGACGCAAATGCTGGTTATCCATTATTATATCCGTTTGCCTTGACCCGAATCGCCCTCGATCGCTCACTTTGGCGTCGCACAAATTTGCATGTACAGCGCATCGTGCATTGGTACTGTACTGACCGATATGTTTCCTTTTTTTCTTCACCTTTTCTTTACCAGGGTTGGCAAAGATGGCAAATGGTTGGATGAAAATCCGGTCTCACTTCTCCAGGCTTGTTTCGCCTAGTCTCAGACATTGATCCCTTTTCTTCACCAGCGACGCGAATCACGGCGCAATAGCCAGCTTTCGGCTTCCAAATCATCGTCCTGGTCGGATGGATCATGGCGAAGCTTTGGTTTGCCTTCAGAACAATGCCCATTCCTTGGCATCTCGATTGGCTGGCTGTCATGGACAGGACAGGCGGCCATGGCAGTGTAACAGATACGGATACAGAACATCAGTCAAGAGCACGCTGCTCTACGGAAGTATCAATAGCCCGCCCATGCACAGTCTTAGCTGGAGCGTCACCAAACCTGCCGCCTGCTGGACACTTTTGTCTATTACGGCAAGGAGTCGTTCCAACCCATCACACCTTTCCCCATCAAGCTGCGCCGGATGTGGAGTCTTCAAGAGAGCGGATATACTCCGCAGCTACGAAACATTCTCTCTGGGCGCTTATATTCGTAGCTATTAATATCTGAGGCAAGATGAGAGGAAGCCATGATTCTGCTCAGGTTCCGCGTTGCCGTCACCTCCTGCCAGGCTAGTGTGGTTGGAAAAGCAACCTCTCCACGACAAAGACATTATCGTAGCGGAGTCTGTTTCTCGTTCCTGACTTGGAGGCCTAGTATCGCGGCCGATGGAGTAGTGCCGTGCCACTCTCAGTCCCGGGGCGCCAATCGCTCGCTAGTTACGTGGTCGCCTGCATGATGGCCAGCTTGTGAACCCTGGTCCATCACAAACAGCTTGGCTAGGTAGAGAAACACGCCCGCTGCTGCCCAACAGCACTGGCGGTGACAGTCGACGCACTTGGAGAGACTAAAATCCCAGCGTGTGGTTCCAATCACGCCCAGTGCACCTGCAGCAAGTTTCTGTGCGGGTGGCATTGTACATGGAGCGGACAATACGGGCAATTGTCGATAAAATACCACAGGAACGAACCACTCTTTGAGTACGGATGTAGTCACATCTCACACTGTTGCAACTCGCGCCACTAAATACCAATCCAGGCAAGGACTCGAATCTCAGACGAGAAAACGGCAAGCCAAACATGGCGCCTGCCCACTGCCCGCCGACCGCCGTACAGTAAGATACTGCAGCCTACGGATTTTACTGGTAGCATTACGACAGAATGCGGCGCTCGAAACGTGCTGAGCTGTGGCTTGCTTGGCTTTGTGGCTCTGAACCAGTTCCCGCGCCGCGCCCGTCGCTCTTCTCCACACCACCACCACTCTCACGAGTAGCCAAACTGTCATGACCCCTGATGCTCACAAAATATGGGCGCTTTTCTCTTCAACCACATTGCCACACCAAAACGCCTGCAGCCCATACGCCATATTACTTTTCCATTTTGCCTGTGCGTCACGCTTGCACCGTTAGGACAGCACACCTGCAGCTCTGCTCCTCCACCAATTGACCCCCCCTGCCACTCTTCCGGTACCGAGTGCCCAAGCCTCTGTTGCCTTGGCCCGTCGCCAGCTCCAAGACGTGCAGCATCAGCCTGCTGGGTACTTCGTTATGCTTCGTATGAGCCTGTCACCTGTCGACGGAATGGAGTACTTTACATGTACCTTGCACCCGTCCTGGCCAGCCCACGCACGTTCACTGCCGTCTACTACCGTCCCCGCTAACAGTGGTTGAGATGGTGTCCACGATGGGCCGCCCCGTCCGCCTTGACGAGTCTGTCTCTGCCCCCTCATCAAGTATATAGAACGACGCCATCCTCCCCATCCTCCCCATCCCGGAGACTTGCCCTTCTCGCCTTGGTCCGCTTGCCAGGGCAATTTTGGCCTCATTGATCAGCATCCTGCAACGTCTCGTAAGCCTATTTTCTTTGCATGTTGATAAATCAAACAGTTTTGCTCGGCATCTCACTTGCTCACCTTGGCCTCTAATTGTGCCTTCGGTGAAGTCTACTACTACAATACTGACCGTCATTGTTTATAGATATCTCGTCGCAGTTTTTCCACTTCTTATGCCTACTCTCTTCCAATCCAAGCGGCACTTACATCCTGCCACTCGCACTTGTTGAACATCAATCTCAGTCAATCGCTTTCACTTCAATCGTTTCTCTTCCTCGACTATCGGGCATACTCATTGACCGCTCTTCATACTGCGAGGGGTCGAATTGCCCAGCATTCTACATGGACTGACACTACCCAACTACAATTTCCGCTATAACCTTGTTGATCCTGTATCATCATCCAAAGTTGCAAACACAGTCATAATGAGCGACCTTCACTTTACCGACAGGAACCTGACCATCATCCTCGCCTCGGTAATTCCAGGGGTCGCGGCTCTCATCCTAGGCGTCGTGGTATGCTACAAGATTCAAAGGCGCAGGGCACGTTTCTTCCGCAGAGGCATCACTCCCATTGGTGAGGAGGAAATTCAGTCTTGGAAAGTCGACAAGGAGGATGAACAGTCTGATGTTCTCGAGCAAGGGCAATCACATCAACACAGCAATTCAGTCTCGTCCAACAAATCCGCGAGCATCGTCGTATATCACAACACGCCGCCGTCTCGGTTCTCCGAGGATCAGCAACTACACCCGATCTCACCTTCCTGCGTCAGCGTCGATAGTCCTACCAAACCGGTGGTCGCCCGCGCGCCCAACGCCCGACCTGGCTTGACCGACGACACTATTCCGGGAGATGATGCTTTCATTCTTCAGCCCAAACGACAGACACGCCCTGTCAAGCACCCACCAGTGTCGGGAACGGTCCGCCACAACCGTGCTTGGAGCACACGATCACTTTCCCGCGGGCTCTCGCATGACTACTGGTATCGCGCTGAGCCGGACGCCACGCCGCCACGTCGCTCTACCGAGACCTTTACTCGAAATCGAAGCCGATCCATGCACCAGGCCTCAAAAAACAGCATTGCCTACTCAACCCCTATCAAGCCGCCAAGAGCATCCTTTGATGACGAAATGTTTCTTGGTGGGCTTTCACCACGACCACTGGTCCACAAGTCTGAGATTGGACGAGCCATTGGCTGAGAGAGGGTCATGATGCCACGAAAATCTCATGTTTGGGCAGTCTCGAAAGCCCCTTCATTTCCCTTCACGAAAGCGGCGACTACGCTGAATGACCTCCACCTGACCATTCATTCTGTAAGGTGCGTAACCCACAACGTTGAACCCTGCTTGTCGGTCGGCGACCCAGCTTTGCATCTTCAGCCTGTTGGAACGGCAAATGACCTTGGCTTTCAAGGCGATGTTGTGCGACCACTTTGAGAAGGCCAGGTTCAATGAACAGGGTCTTTCACGTGCAAGCAAGGTTCTGACGCAGATATATTAATCGCTCGGACTTGTGAGCCCCTGAAGTTGACAAGGGAATCTATTCAGACTGCCATGCACAAGGGCATTCTCAAAGGAATAAGTCTGTCATGACACAAGACTCGTCAACATTGCTTTCTCGCTTTGTTCTTTTTTGTTGCCGGAACATATTCGCTTTTCCTTTCTTTTGCTTCTAACGCTGAATATCGATATGATGTACGTAATGGCTGGATATACCCTGGAGGAGTTTTGGAAAGTATCAAGGATATCCTCATGCATGGACCATGAGGTTAGCGCATTTGCCGCTTCATGTTAGAGCAGGGCCCAGCATGGTATATTTAGAGCAGATGCGTACGAAGAACACGATGGTTAGCAAGACTACGGCTAGCTGGAAGAAGATTTCAATGAAACTCATTCAACTCTATCGTGGAAGTCATGATGAAAGTGGCGTATAGGGCTTTCTTTGATATGTGAGCAGCTGCGTAACCTGCACATTAACCCATGACGTTGTGTCATATGCATGTAATGTGTCTGACAGCATGAGGCTGTAGTGGAACATGGCATGTATGCACCCCGCGTTTGGCTGACTGGTTCCGAGTATAGCATTATCGTCTGATGTAGAAACTTTCATCTGAACAATGATCATTTATTCAGCGACGAACGACCTTGTTTTTGTTTCATGCAAATGATACACGGCTCGGTTCTGTCATTGCGTCGGCCGAGGTGACTTGAACCACTTTACGCGTGGTGGTCAGACAATGCGAAAATGTGGAGTCGGCTGGCAAAAACGCGTTCCCTCGGGTGACAGACACGCGCCGCCAAAAGGATTGGACTTTGCGCAGGCACCGATTTTACATTCCGCCCACCATTGCTACGTCCAGATTGACTGACGTCTACCTTGACCATTATCATATGACTGATGTACTGGGACCGAAAGATTTGATAGGACAATAAACGACGACTACCCGCAACTCCCAGAAATTGTGACGCTTCCATCACTCAAAACGACGGCTTCGAATTGGGAAGAGCTCCCGCGTCTAAAGGAGACTCATACACACACGGAACCCAACAGGAATAACAAAACAACACATACACACAGATACGTAGACGCATAATGCCGACTCGCAAATCAGACGCGCACAAGGGCGACGACACTTCACAAACCAACGCCGTCGACGACTCTGTCCTGTCAACAACGACGACGCAAGCGGACCGCGAAAAGTCTATAACTGAAGGATCCACGGGCACCAAAAAGGGCAAAGAGGCTGCGGCGGCGACGGCGGCGGAGAATGAAAAGATTACGATTGAGGACCTGACGTTGCCCAAGTCCATCATCACGCGGCTGGCCAAGGGCGTGCTACCGGCCAACACGCAGATCCAAGCAAACGCAATTATGGCGATGAGCAAGAGTACGACCGTGTTTATCAGCTATCTCGCGGCGCAGTATGACTCTTCTTCTGTCTCGGTGGGACGTTGGGCAAAGGAGGGACGCCAACGGCTAATGAGTTGGGAAACAGTGCGAATGAGATTACGCTCAATGCGAACAAAAAGACGATTATGCCGGCAGACGTGTTTAAAGCACTAGAGGACATTGAGTTTGATTTCTTAAAGGAACCACTTGAGGCTGAATTTGCGAGTACGTTAACCCCGAAATGGAAAGAAGCCCCCGCCACGAGAACTTTGTCCACAGAACAAATGTACTGGAAGGAGGACTACACGGAAACGAGAACGATGTACACGCACGCCCCAATTGTCATATTGGGGGTAATTACGAATCGCAGGAAGGGTGCCTTTTTCTTCTTGTTTTACTGACGCGCTGCTTCAGAATTCAACGCCATCCAGACGGACAAGCGCAACACCTACCGTCAAAAAGTCAAGGCGGCCACCAAGCCAGCCGGCGCCAACGATGACGAAGACGACACCGACATGGCCAGCGGCGACACTTCTACCGCTGCTGCTGCTGCTGCGACGACCGCTTCGAAAGCATCCGCCTCAAACGGGAACGGTGACGAGGCGCCGCGGTCGAAAAAGGCTCGCGTGGATGCGTCGCCCGCGGCGGAGGAGACGACGGACGCAGAGGAGGATGCGGTAGAGGAAACGGACGAAGATGAAAAGGAGGGAGAGGAAGAGGTAGGGGAGGAAGAAGATGAGGAAGAAGAAGAGGAGGAGGAGGAGGAGGAGGAGGAAGAGGAGGATGGAGAAGGGAGGGATAGTAGTGAGGAGACGCAGGATGCGCTGGAGGAGAGGCCGCAGAGGGAGGAGCCGGACGAGGCGCTAGATGGCGATGAGAGTGATTAGGAGGGTTGTGTGGCTGAACAGTCTGGGGAGAAGAAAAAAATTTAAACGACAGAAACGGCACGAGAAGAGAATGTTTAATAGCGACGACAGCTGGCACAGTATAGAATCTAAAGGAAAGGGGTAATCCTTGTGATTGAATATGAATATAAGATACAAGAACGATGATTGAACAAAGACAACATCAAGGATATTGCTGGAATAAAGACAACATCAAGAATCTTACTTTTAAAAAGTAAGGTAAGATCAAGATGATCGACTGGATAAAGACAACATCAATGATATCGATGGTATCAAGACAAGATCAAGGACGTTGATGACTTGACCAGCTACAAATTGGATGCTGTAAGCATGTCTGTGCTATGTACATGAATCAAGTCTGACATTTTGGGTGCACTCGGCTTGGCTCAGCCACATGCATGTCATAAAGCTGGCTGGAAGTCGTGATGCTAGCGTGGCGATCGACAAGCACCCCCACAGCGGTTTGTCAATCATCTCCAGCAAATCCAGAATAGGCAAGCTTTCAACTACAAGTATCAGACAATAGATATTTAGCTTCACATTGCAACAAGTGTAAACGGTGGTATGGTAATTCTAAATTAATTAAGAGTATCTGCCTACTCCCTTCGCCTTTGCTATGGAATCATGAGAAAAAAACACGCCCGCAGAAACAGAATAATAAGATTCGACTCTCCAACCTCGCGGCTTCCCTTTGTTGTACTAAGCTGACTCGTATCCTTGCCTCATCTAAGGGCTCGAGAGAAATGGTGCAGTATAGTACAACCAGGCGCAGTGTGATAGCACTAGCCCCTGGCCTCACCAGACATATCCTCCCCAGCCCTCTCATCATTCCGTCATTTTTTTTTTTTGTTTCGTCAAGGTATTACGTCGTCGATGAAATAAATCGTCAAGGCCGAAAGCCGTACTGGTTTGGTAATCGGTACAGAGAAGTGAACTGGTGATGGGGCCGGCATAAAAAACCCCCGAGCCAAGCCAGGCTGCTCAGCATTGGTTGCAAATCGCAAAGCTTAAATGAGATAAGCAAAGACACCGACGGCGGCGGCGGCAGCGGCGATACCCTGGCCGGCGGCCATGGTAGGAGCGGCAATGGCCTTGCTGCTGCTAGTCGTCGAGGCGGAACCGCTGTCACCGGCAGAGCTGGTAGCCTTGGAGGAGGCAGTGGAAGAGCCGGAAGTGCTGCTACTGCTGGAGCCGCCCGTGGAGGCCTTAGTAGGGTCCAGGGTACCGCAGTGCGACATGATGTTGGTTTTGCAGGCCTCTTGGTTTCTGGCGTTGCCGACGTTCTGGGTGTTGCAGAGATCAAAGAGCTTCTGGCAGATAAAGGTGGGCATCGTCTGGGAATAGTACTGGAGGCCAGGAGCGCTGCCGTTGGAGCAGAGGCAGTTGTACGTGAGGTCAGTCTGTGGAGCCAGGTTAGAAAAGCCATCGGGGTTTCGCTGAGGGAGCGAGCTCGAATAGCAGCACAACTTACAGCAGAGCAGTCGTTCTTAGACTCGGTGTTACCGCAGAGCTGCGAGCAACTGTTGGTCTCGGCGCTGCACCACTGGGCTAGATGGAAACCAGGTCAGCAGGTGGTAATGGGGTTGCGATGAGCGTGGAGATGGCAAGCTTACCGCGTTCCTGAGCAGTGGCCTGACTGGGGTTAAGCTGCATGTCGAGCGAACTGGTGTAATTCTGAACCGGGGCCTGGGCGGTAGCAGCACCAGCAGCGGCGAGAGCGAAGATGAGGGCCTTGGCGAACATTGTGAATGTGTGGAAGGTTGTGAATGACCTGTGGCGAGAGAATGTGAGGTTAGCGACGGGCGGCAATCAGAAGCCGAGAGGTTGACGGGCGTTGACGGCAGGAGGCCGTGGCGGAGGGTCAATCTGGGCAAATGGAAGACAATTACTTACCTGGTGAAAGGACGGGGTATGAATATACAAGTAAAGAGTTATTGAAGCGACCGACAAGCAGACGGGCAGATGGTGAAGCAGAAGCAGAAGCGGGTTGGGGGAGAGGGAAGAGAAGAAAGAGAGGTGAGGCAAAAGAGGCCGGGATGACGAGAGGGCTTTGGCCAGTTAACAAACAGGAAAAAAAAAAAAAAAAAAGCGTGGGCTGGGCAGCAGCGGCAGAGCTCGTGGTCGGCGGAGGCAGACGGCAAGAGCTGGCCGAAGTGGCAGGGTTTATAACTGGGGAAGCCAAGAGGAGAATGGGCGCTAGTCGCCGGGGCTACTGGTAGCAGGGGCCTGTGGCGCTATCTTTTCGGTACGCTGTTGACGATGATGATAAATAATGCTTCTGTATCCGTAATTAACTAGCGTAACATATTTATCTTGGGGCTTGCGTACCTAGTCGGGATAGCTTCGTTGTTAGCGTCAGCCAGCATGTAGCTGGCAGAGAGAGGGCGTAGGAAGAGCGGTTGGGTAACCTGTAGTTGGAAATAATAATGCATCACGTTGAAGGGGATTTGCGAAGCCTGTTGCCGGATAGGCAAGCAGGTACATGTTACATGATGCAACGCAGGCAACATTGGGCCGCCAAAAAAAAACCACAGAAAAAAAAATCTCGCCTGTATTATGCTGCGTTCATCAAAGCCTGAATCCTTATTAGGTCACAGAACTTACAGCATGTTGTTGGGGGCTGCCAAGACGACGCTAAGTCGAGTCTTGTCAGGCCTGTTTGCGCACGACGGGCCACTCCGTTGCCACGGTTGATATTATTTCTTATATGGCTATTCAAATATTGCAGGGCTAGTTGCAAACATGACGCATGCAATTAATTACGAATATACCGATGTTGATTATAAGAACCCACCTGTCCATCCCTGTGCAGCCTTGCCAGTATTGCTTACGTGGTGGTGAGGGCCGACTGTAGTGCCAGTGCCTGTGCGGTGCTAGAGGCGTTCTAAATAGCCGTTCGTCGTCGAACCGTTTTAGCGTTCTTTACTGAGCCATGCGGAGCAATCTGTGCGAGTAATTGATGGATGCTGTAACTTGCCAAGACGACAGGGCTCTTCTCTCAAATTCCCTTGTTATCCGTAACTAGGCACTTTCGTTCCCTTTTGCTCCCCCCCTGCCCCCATCGTCATTGCCACTGGGGCCTCCAATTCGGCCCCAATTAATCCGTACTGGGGTCCGCCTCAGCTTCCGTCATAGCCTAAACTCTCGCATCGTCATGATTTTACAGCCTCTTTCTTTTTTCCTTTATATGATAATCCCCTTGACGATGCATCAACCTAACCTTTGAATTTCCTCGCCTCTTTTCCGTCGCCCCTACGACAACTCTTCCACGGCAACATGCCCGTGTCGCATTGCAGTGTCATGCCCCAGCACTGCAACACTCGTCAGACTGGAATGCGTCGCACTGGTTACACAATGCAGCCGTAACAATATGCCCACTGGCCCACCGATAAGTGACAACATGGTCTCATGCATTTTGAGAGCCCCCGCAGCGCCGTAGCACCCACGTCGATGCCATTCGGACAGAAAGTACTGAGTATGCGGCCTGATTTTCATGAATTGGCCACTTGGCCAACGATCAACGATTCAACTGTGGCGTTGACCTCCAGCCTCCTTCCCCAGCCACCCAGCCACCTAAGCCACCAGACCGCAATCGTCACCATTATACGGAGTACGGATTACAGAGTACAGATTAACCCGTCGCAAGTTGATTGCCATCAGTGACTACTCCGTACTTACTCTGGATTAAACGAAAATAAACATGATGCAGCTACTCCGTATTTGCGGATGAAACACACTAAAACGCCCGCCACCACCTGCCCAACTTGGCAGCCAACGTTGACCGTAGTCATGATTATCCTCTTATCCCACCACTTCTGTGCATGGGCATACAAATACTCAAGCACCGGCATCTGTAAAAAGCCTCCTTGGTACTTCATACAATACGAGCCTTGATTAATCAATCATCAATCACCGGCAAATCAATCACACTTGATGCAGCTGTATCATCAGACAGTAAAATCAACGCCTCCCGACATGTCACCCTGCACAACCGCTGTGCATGACCGTGCCGCTCCGACGTTGCACAATGCAGTGAACAGCTGACATTCACGGTGAGCATCTTAGGGGTCGCACAAATATGTGCAATTACACAGGAATACAAAAGGATCAATATTCGCCGGCACTGTGTCTTCTATTGCTGCTGATGTCCTGTGCTTGTACCCAGTTACGCGGCCAATTATCCTGTCCATGACACAACACCCTATTTTTCGCATCACTTGCGAGAAACCAGACGCATACCACACAATACTCTCTCTTTCTTTTTCACATACACAGGAGTCCAATATGAGATACTCTGTTGCACGTGTTACTCCCTTCGGAAAGTACTTGGCGCTTCAATAGATAGATGCCATCACGTGAAGGGTACAGCAGCAGCTTTCCTTGACTGTATAGGCAACTATCTTCCATCGCCCGTAATCCAGATGCTTTAAAGATTGTTTACCAACTGATTGACCCTCCAACTGACCTTGTTTCCCGGTTGCTTGCGCTGGCTGCTCATGCCTCTGGCTTTGACAAGGTTGCACCGGCCAACTCTCCACCCCAGCTAGCGCTAGCCGCCATTGTTGGACCCCGATCCCTGGGATTCAAGCTTCAAGCTTCAAGCTTCGAGAAACCATCAACCATCAATCATCAACCACATGCCATCCACTGTTTCGGCCACTGGTCAAGACGATACCGGCAGAGGGCACGTGGAAGTCAGCCCTTGACAAGACACCATTGATGATGAACCGGCTCCCCCGCGAGCTTGTCGAAGAGATTGTGCTAGTCTTTGCACACACGGCTGCCAAAAATGATGTCCTGACCACGCGGCTCGTCTGCCGCGACTTCAACCACCTCCTGCGGCCCATCGGCTGCCGCACACTCAACCTAGACTCGACCCGTCTCAACAAGCACTCCAAGCACTCCAAGCCTCGCCCAGAAGGCCTGCAGACGATAGGTCATCGCTGCAAGGCCCTTCACATTGACATGACTGTCTTGCGAGATGACTGTAGGATGGACTCCCCCCGGTGACCTTTGCCTTGCTCTTTGCGCTGTAAACTGACCGTTGGCCCGTAGACGAAGTTGAGACGCTGAGCACGTTGCTGCAGAACCTCCCAAGCATGGACGCCTTTTGCCGCGCTCTGCGGCACAAGTACTCTTTTAGCGAGACGGCGTTTACGGAGCACGACTTTTACCAGGCCACCGCCGAGATGCTCTTTTACTGCCGCGACGTTGACCGCGCGCGCATCTGCCTCCCGTTCCCCGTCATGGGCGTGCAGTGCAGCGCCGCCACGCGCGTCCTCGCCAACGCGCTCAAGGCTCTGGCCCAGCGGCCCGACGAGGACTCGACCGCGCTCGCGGCCCTCGTCGTCGATGGCGTCGCGGATGACACCCTCTGCGAGCTCTGGATGAACCCCTCGGATGTTATGAACATGCAAGCGCTTCTTCCGTCCGTTGAGACGCTCGTCCTCGTCGTCCGCCGCCTCGGCGCCGGGTCCTTTTCTGCCACCGTATTTGGCGTCGCCATGTGGAACATGATCTGGCACGCGGCGCGGCTGAAATCGCTCTGCCTGGCAGGCTCGAACATGGTCCATTCCGAGGACGGCACATTGCAGCCGACGACGCTCGACAACATGGACCGTGCTCAGTGGCTGGAGAAGCGGTTCCCGGGCCCTGGCGCCCAACTGACCCTACCCAAGCCTGCCTATCTGGAGCTCAAGAACATCATGATACTGCCAGAGGATCTGCTGCGCATTGCGGCCGCCTTTGGGCCGTCGCTGGAGGAGCTGCACATGACGAATGTTTGTCTCATGACGCAGCAGTCCTTGACGGAGAATACGCATTCGGATATGCATCTCTGGGTCGGGCTCCCCAACCAGGATCCCGGCGAGCGTCTGTGGATGGCGATGCGGTTCCGCGCGCTGATGCCCAAGCTGCGCATCTGCCGCTGCTCATACCTCAACTACAAGGTCCTGATCGGCGCCGGCCTCCCTCACTGCCACGACTTTGACTACGCCGACCCCTCGGTCCTTGGCCGCTCCGTCTCCCAGCGCTTCGTCGAGGTGGTCACCGGCGTCCGCCAGCCCCGCCTCCCCTCGGGCGAGCCCGCGTACATGCGCCCGCACGATCCAGAGCACAACGATCTCCTCCACAACCTCGCTGACCGGCGCTCGCGCCTCCCCATGGCCGAGCACGACTACAACGCGCACCGGCTCGCGGGGGTGGATCGGCGACCCGACTACCAGTACAGCATCGACGGCCTGTTTCGCAACTGCGTCGACAGCTCCATCAAGGAGCTGACTTATATCGCGGAAATGGTTCGCGAGGGCGTCACGGTCCTACAGGAGCAGACGCGGAACGGCGTTCATGGCGTGGACACGCTCACGCCGGACTTGCTGGCGCCGGATCCGCCCGCAACGGGTTGAGCGGTTGTATATAGGTAGGCCTCGATGCCAAGACAAAATAATGAGCGTAGTAAAAGACTTTTTCGTGTAAAATGCACAGGAGCATCGACAGTAGAGGAGTGATGTGTGCAGAAGCCAGAGAGTGCTGTTACCGCACTTTTGCCCACGTTTGTATTTTTGGTGGCGGCAAGGCCCTTTTCTTCAGCCTCGACTAACTGCTATAAGTGCAGCCCTCACACATCCAGACGGATGCTCATGTTCGCCGCTGCTACCTCCTCCCACGGACCGGGGCTGTCAGTGGCGAGTGGCGGGTGTCTAAGAAGGTGTCTAAGAAACGATACCACGGCAATGGCAATCAAAACATCGAAATTCCCTTGACGATAATCGCGATGTTCGTAGCATAAGAAAAATAAAATAGTGAGTAGGAGTTGTATCATCCAGTGTACACGTCCCGTCCCGTATTACGCTCTGCACAAGAGCGAGTCCCACCCAACGCCACCAGACGCCTATAAATATTTGACAAAATCATGTGCAACAAATGACAACAATGTAATACAGCGCAGCCAACAAAACCCATTAGTTGGCTGCTAATTTACCATCCAGACGTTGGATTCTTACGCCGCAGGCACATGTGAGAGATCCTCTCCGGCCATAAAGTGCTCCAAGGTGTCCATTCCAATTTGCCTATTCCTTTGTTAGTTTATTCGCCTGGCATCAACCAACAAAGAAAAAGAAAAGAAAAGAAAAGAAAAGAAAGAGAATGGGCAAAGACTTACGGCATTAGCATAATCTTTGTAAACTCATCCATGTCGTCCGCACGCGCATACGACCAGAAATCCTTAAACTCGAAATCTTTGATAAAGTACTGCGGCTTGTCGCGCCAGGCGCGGAAAAACTCGACCGACGACGACGCCTCCCACAGGTGTCTGCTGGCCGTGAAGCGCAGGTTCTGCCACATGGCCTGGCCGACGTCGATATTCTTGAGCAGCTTGTCTATGCAGACAAACGCGCACGAGAACATGAGCGTCCTGCGCGCGCTCTCCAGCAGGATCCACGCGTCCCACGATTTCGGCGGCCGCTCCCGCGACGGCACGTACATGTCCACCGTCGCCGCCGCCGCGGCCGCCGCGGCTTCGGCCTCGAGCGCCTCCACCACCTGCTGGAGCTCGCCGATCCACGCGCCCAGCACGTGCGCCTCTCGCTCCGCCGCGGCGCGCAGCCCCACGTCCCCGTCAAACACGCGCATAGAGTCCAGAATCACCAGCGCCTGCACCCTCGCGAGCTTATCCCGCGGCGAGTCCGCGCCTTCGCCGTCGCGGTGCACGCTCACAGCCGTGTCGGAGAGCAGCTTCATGATCCAGGCGCGGTTGTGCGGGCCGCGGTGCGCATACGCCGTGGCCGCGGCAAAGACGTCGAGGATGGGCTTGGGCAGGCGCGTGGCCCAGAGGCGCGGGTGTAGATGGGGAAGCGCCTGCGTGCGCGCAAACGTCTCGTGCATCGACGTCAGCGACGCGAGCGTGTAGCCCATCCAGGACCGCGGATCGTGCACGGCGAGCGGGTCAACGATGCCCACGCAGACCAGGGGCCGCTGCAGCAAAGAGAGGTCCCGGACGGGCGTCTTGGGAGGCTGCGCGACGAGCGCGGTGCTGATATACGGGACGGGGGGTATGTCGAGCTTGGAGGCGGCGGCAGCGGTGGTGTCGGCGTTCATGCTCTCGAATAGGCTCGCAAAGAAGTTGTTATTCGCGGCGGCGGCGCCGGCGGCGCCTAGCGTGGACGGGTTGTGGGTGGTGGTGGACGGCGGCGGCGCCGAGTTCATGAAATCAACCATGTCAAAGTCTAAGCCCGGGCCGAGATGCAAAGGGTTGGCGCTGTTATGCTGCTGCTGCTGCTGCTGATGCTGCTGCTGCTGCTGCTGCTGATGGTGATGGTCCTGCTGCAGAGGAAGATGGTCCGGCACGTTGTGGCACAGGCTCTCTGGGCTCGTCTCCGTGCCGAGGCTCTCATAGTCGAAGCCCATGTTGAAGTCGGGCACGTCTGCCATCTCGGGCGACGCGCTGCCAGTGGTGGACTGTCCCGGCGTGAGCTGCGGCGTCCTGCCGCCGCAGCTGCTGCTCTGCGCCGTCGACGACGACGGGGGCATCTTGTGGTAGACGCAGTCGAGGCCCTTGGCCGCGCAGCGCGTGCAGCGCGGAGTGCGCTTGTCGCAGCGGCGCTTGCCGCGGACGCAGGCGTTGCAGCTCTTTTGGCGGGAGCTGAGCGAAGAGGCCGTATCAATCTTAGTCGTCATGCTGCTGTTGATGAGGGGGTCGATGTCAAACGAGTCCATGATGGAGGGGGGGGGGGGGGGGAAGTCCGGGGCGGGACGGGGTGAAAGGGAGGGAGATGTAATTGTTTCTTCGGCAATGCGCCAGGCTGTTGCCGGAGCGGAGAAGCAAAGACGTATATTTGGCTTTTCTGGGAAAAAGTTTCGAGCCTCCAAATTGTAAACGTTCAGCCGTTCCCTTGGGGAGGACAATGTCGAGACGGGCTGTCAGCGACGGAGCTTGGCCCCGCTATTTCTTTTGATGGTGGTGGCGCGGTCTTGTACTTGTTTGCGGTGGTGAGCCTCAACTCGGGGGGGTTTTCTTGTCCAGGAAAAGCAGTATCGGTAATAAGGTGGTTATGAAGAATGTAAAAAACTAGATGAACTGAACAACGGACGAGGAAGACTGGAAACTTGCGTCCCCCAGCAATGCTCCAAATGTCCGCTGCACACAAAGGAAAAAAAGTATAAACGTATCCGTTTATTAGGCCAACGGTGGTGACGCGTTGTTCTTGTCGGTCCCTCAACCAATAAACTTTTCCACAAGTTTCTCCCCTCTCTCTCTATTCACCTTGCCAGCCATGTGCACATGTGCTTAACAATTAGCTGGGGGAATCGAACGAGCTGACAAACCAAGATTCAGCCCTAGACGGCCAAATCGCTTTTTGGCTCGCCGAGCAGCAAGCCGTTAACTCCAGGGCCCCGGGTCCCCGTTAAGCCCAAGTCCGCAGCCCCAAGTCCGCAGCTCCGCCGGGCTGGGGAGAAACTCCGCAGGCCTCATTCTTTCAACAGCAACAACATCAAGTTCATGAAAGAAAAGCTAGAAAAGGAAAAAAAGTTGATCCACCATGTCCAAAACTAATTCTGGGCTAATTATCGATTTATTATGCACATATATAGACCTAGATGGTCACATCTCTTCCGATTCACATGCAGCCATTCCCCCTCCCTCCCTAGCCTCTCCGGCACCACCCACACGCGCCACAACCTTGGCGTCCATCTTTATGCATTCCCACGTGGCAGAAATCTACACATCCTCTTAATACAACCTTTGAACTTGGCCTGCTCCAATTGCTTTCATGTGGGCGTTTCACAAACAGTCGTCGTCAAAATCAACAACCCCCAGTCGCACAAAGCCACGCCATCCATCACCTACATTCATCATCACAGCTGCAGTCAACCACTGTCACATGCTCCCCTGCCATGCGCATACGCAATGGATTCGATCAATGTAGTCGATCAATACATAACTGGCTGCCAAGCTGGCCGCCATTGAGATGATTAAAGTATGAATCTGCCCAATGTCCCACTTCATACCGCCTTATATAACAGAAGCAGCCCAGCGGCCCGAACCCTCCTTTGGTAAACACATTTTGGGTATATACAGCCCTACAAAATATTTTTTTCCCCCTTGCTTCACACCTCGACTCCGAGTATCATCCCCCTTTTGACATTGACTCGCTGCCTCCCTCTCTCTCTCGACACGGTCGATGATGCATCTCTCACCACTTACTCCTTTTTTTTTTGGGGAATGAGACCCTGTTGAAAAAACCCAAAACGCAACAAGAGAAACTATTGTTCGCCATTTCACGCCCCACGTTTTTTTGAAACCAAACAAGAAAAGTTCTGCAGAGATTGAAGCGGCGTTGCAACTGGCAAACGCTCTGGCCGTCGTATGTATCGACTTCATCTTCCGAAGCGACGAGGGCAGTCGCCCTCGGCGGGAGACGAAAATAAAAAAGATGATGAAAAATGGGGGATGAAAAGAATGCAGGGAGAATGAATGCCGGCTCTGTTAGACAGAGCAATGAATCATACACAAGCCACCGGTGTGCGCAGTATGGTGGGATACATGGTCACATAGAGCCGAAGAGGCCCGTCCTCTTAAGTAGGTAAGGCAGCGTCATCACGACGCACCCGCAACATCGTAATCGCCAATCCAGTCATGTCGGTAGCCTAAAAAATCGAGCATCGCAACTTTCGAGTCGTAGTCTTCCACTAGTACCGCTCACGATAGCCGTTGTTTCTGGGACCGTCGTACTGGACCCCAGTCATCGAATCGGGGCCATTGGGCATGCTGTTGCTGATGGATCGCAGCGGAGGAAGCTCAGCTCCGTTAGAGGCCGATGAGTATGGCTCTTGTGGAAAGGGATGCGTAGGGGCGGCGTGGCTCTGCGATTGGGAGGGGGGCGCGTGGGCATCGCCACGAGCCTGCGCCAGCCCAATTTTGACGTTTTGAAGGTCCATCTTGACGTTTTGAAGCTCGCGTCGAAGAAGCTCATTATCCGAGACGGCAGAGTTGTAGTGCGATTGAAGAATGCGAACGTGATCAGTCTGCCTTTGGTATTCGGTAATGGCTGTTCAGCGTAGTTAGCATTGGCATGTCGCAGCGTGTCATTGCTGCGATGGCTTTGCTTACCTTTGGTCAGAATCTCCCACTTGGACGCCTTTGACCCACGCTCCTGGGGCATCAAGTCTCTCAGCTGGTCAAAGAGTTCCTTCATTTCTGTGCGACGCTTGCGTTCGGCTAATTTGTGGCTGACGCGGAGCTCTGGTGTGCGGCTATATGGTTGAGCTCCCGGGCCTCCGGCACCCTCTTCGGCCTGGAGATCGCTGAGCTGCTTGTGCTGCATGGTGTGATGGTGTACAGAAGGGAACTCGGATGAATGTCCCGACATGCGGGCATAGTCGCTGCTCTCATCCAATCGGCGCTGGCCCGAAGGCAAACGCGACTCAGTGGTAAATTGACTGCTCGCGATAGAGTCGGTGATACTGCTCCGTCGTGAATCATCATAGTGGCTGACGCGCTTGATCTCTTCCTCGGGAAAAGCCCAGGCCTGACCTTTGGTGGGCTCGGCAGCGCGGGCAATGTTGCTGGTGGCGGGACCCGTGATGGCCGGAGCTGTGCGGCCCGTCTTGCTCTCCGGGTTGCGGTCGTTGCTGGGCTGGTAGCCATTGGAAATTCTATGGGCGGCATAGGTGTCCATGCCGGCGCGTGGGTTGCGCTGATTGTGCAGTGTGCTCTGAATAGAACTCGTCGACTGATTGTTGCTGGTGTATGGTGAACCGCCGAGACGCATATCGCTCAGACCCTGATTGATTCTGCTGTCGACGCTCTCGCGGCGAATGTTAGAAGGAGGACCGGTGTCGGCCAAGTGGCCGGGAAACTCGTGGGAGCCGGGGCGGTCGAAGCGGCGGTCAAGGCCGGCAGACGAGGTGGGTGATACCATGGCGGCGACGCTCATGTTGGCGGCAGAGGCGGGTGACAGCTGGGGATGAGTGTTGGCGGCAGAGGCGGGTGACAGCTGGGGATGAGTGTTGGCGGCAGAGGCGGGCGACAACTGGTGGTGAGGGAGGGTGTTTGTGGCAACTGGCGAGGGGGTCTTATCGGCAATGGAAGACTGATATCCTGATGCGGCAGGGCTGAGGCCGGCACCGTTGTACGAGGCACTAGAGGTGTCTAGAAAGTAGAAAGGAACAGAGTCAGTACTGGGGCATTGTGAGGCACAACGACGGCGCTGATTAGGCTAGGACCGGCGCAGAGGGAACAGAGGTAAACGGACGCTTGCTGGAAGCCTCGGCGGTAGAGTAGAAGCCAGAGTCTCGCAACTGAGGAGGCGGCGCACTTTGGGCAGGTGGCTCATCTTTGTTCAGAATGTTGGTCAGACCAGCGGCATTGGCTGGCCTCTGCGCTGCAGCAGCAGGCATGACGATTGCGTGAGAGACGGTAATGGTCGGTTTGAGAGTGGGAGGAGAATGCGAGTGCGTAGCGAGGCAAGGTGTGTGTGTCGGTGGGCGTATTCGACACAGGCCAACAGCTGGTCCAAAAGTCGGAGCAAACAGGGGCTCTAGAACTGGCGTAGGGATAAGATAGGTAGCGAGAGCAGTTGATCGACAATCGGAGGAAGCAATGGGTAGAGAACAAAGGCGTGTGGGTGCGAAAGTTTTCCGTTTACAGAGGCACTCGGTTGAACGAGATGTTTCTCAAACAGCAGCGGCGAATGCCGTTGACGAGTAGGAGGGCGTGGAGAAGGGTAGGAGGTCCGGCAGGGTTGTGGTGTTTCAATGGCGTCGGGTATCGCAAGTGGCTGCAGAAGAAGCGATGTGTTTTGGTCGAAGAAGTCGTGTTTTGGTCCAGACAAGGAGAATACACACGAGTCAAGAAAACGAGTGATGAGAAAAATTAAGTTGAGAGGGAAGAAGGAGATCTGGGACGGGAAGAGGGAGGTCAGATTGGGGAGGGGGGCGCAGAGTGGATAGGTGGGACGAGCGAGAGGCAGTTCAACCCGCAAAATACGGCGTGGCTCGAGGGCAGGGGACCCGGAGGCGAGGAAGCCAAAAGTAATTATTGTTAACAAGAACAAGACAAATGGCTGGGTTGGTGTGTGTAGAATGAGAGAGGGACAGAAGAGGACCTCGACGAGGAGAGAGAGGGAGCGCTGTAGGTGGGTTCGGGGCAAAGCGAGCACATGGGCGGAAGACAAGATGCTTTGGATCTACCTCTAAACCTCTATTGCCATGACCCATGGGATTGGGGTGTGTGGGAGGGTTGGAGGGTGTGTGATGGATTGAGCTAGAGGTATGCTAGTGGGAAGAAAAGGCAAGGTGAAAAAAATAAAATAAAATAGACCAGTATGATGGGGGCGCCACTGAGGAGAAGAGACACTGAGGAGAAGAGAGGAGAGGGGTGTTTTTGACGACGGGGATAGAATTTTGATTCTTGTCTTCTTCCTTTTCTTATTTTCTTTTTTTGTCTCTTTTTTCTTGTTTTCCTTTTTATAATGCGCCAGATGAATGGCGAGGTCCCTTCCTTTACTCGACAGTTTTCGAATTGGCGCACTCGGCCTGTCATGCCATGCCCTGTCGACCGTGTGCGTGCCCACTGCCCACCCAGAAAAGCGGATTGTGCCCTGTGGCCCCTGTCCTGGGGGGGGGGCTGCCACGCCTGTCTGCCTGCAACTGCACGCTCGCCGCAGCTCCCTTCCCTACTAAGGTACAGTAGAAGCTGGAGCCACTACAACGGATCATGACAAACGGGGCCGCCGGGCTGCCGTTTTCGAGCTGCTCGTGCAGGTACAAATGAACAAACGACCGTTTCTCACAGTCATGATCGAAAAGCAGCCCATTGTACAACGGCAATGCCCCCCATGAAACAACAGTGGCTTCTTTTTCAAGAGAGAAAAAAAAAATCTCAGAGTCAAGAAGCAACAAAGAAGAGCAAGTCCCCCGCCCGCCATGACGGATTACGGCAGAGCGGGCGCTACCAGTACACGATACCAGGCGCTGTCCACGCCTGGTCCACGCCTATGCAATCCACTTTGCACTTGCATGGCCATGCCGTGGCGGCCACACCTAGTTGCTGCCACCACGAGGCAAGCGGGGCCCTCGAGAGCTGACTAGCCCTCGCTCTTTATCCTGGTAACCTATTTCGAGGCTAGAACGAGCTGGCCAAAGCAAAAAAGGTACTTGCCCGTTCTCCTGGCCTGCACACGTCGGTACTCGTCATCCCTCTTCAAGCTTGTTATTTTCTCCGACTGCCTCGCTGCCTCGCTGCCTCGACGCTAGAATGCACATGTGCCCCCCACCTCTTGGCCATGTACCTTTTTTTTTTTTTTTTTTTTCAGAGGGCACCGAGGGCCACCTAGCAGTAAGGTACTTTTCTCCAGGCAGTGCAACCGCTGCACTCGATGGCTCATCACTTTTGGAGCCGAGTCCTTGGTCAAATGTACACCTGTTTTTGTCGAGTCCTTCCCCTAAATCAATACCCTACCCGCCACAAAGGGGCCAGTAAAAGCTCCGTCACGCGCTGAATATCTTGATTCTCGACTCGACCAGCATTATTACTCCATACAAGTGGCTTGATCATCGTTTCACCGTTTTCCTCTCTTATTTTGTCTTATTCTTTCGTGTCTTTTTCGCACCTACCTACGGATAAAGAAACACGTTGCTGCCAAACAACATCAATAAAGGAGTAACGTTACCGACTTGATCCGGCCTCTTGCCCGTCCCGTATCAACTTGTTGCCCCAATGCCCTGGACCTCATTACCACAAACAGCCGCCGCACAACTGAAATGATGCTGATGAGAGCTGAATACGGTGATGCCCCCAAGTCCGCTCATCCGTCAGCCGGGTCTCGCCCAGCGCTGAGTCGCTGACAGGGTTCACCTGTGACATGCAGCCCTCACCTCACCCTTTTCCCCTTCACCTTTTCACAAAATCCCCGTCTACTAGTTGGTACCTGCTCAAGACACTCTTTCCTTATTCATGCGTCGGGGAGGAAAGAAAAAAAAAAGGCCACATTTCTTCAAAAACAATGACCAAGCACCGAGTCTAGCACCCTGCATCTGTGCTCGATCCAACCCAATACGCCAACATGGACTCCACGACCTCGAGTCTCCCGGAAACTTTCAAGTTCATCTCCATCCATCCCTCTACACGGTGGAGAGCTTTAAACTCGATGTAGTAATCATCATCTAGCAGCCAGCGCTAAAATCTTTTACATCAACCATGTGTCGCGGGGGAGGAGTCTGTCTTCCCCCTTCCCCCCTCCTTGTCTCGAAGATGAAAGCTTGTTCAGCTCTTTTAGCAAAAGTCCAAAGTGCCACGCGCAATCACCACCGCCCCAGTAACCTCACCCTTCCCACAGCAACAGTTGCACCGATATATAAAACACCCCCCAATGCAACGATATAGCACCTCTTGTGTGCCGTCAAAGAGCGGGGTGGCGTGTTTTGCTCTCTCTTTCTGAAATTTCTCTTTATTCCTCTTTTCAGCAAAAAGGCGGCAACCCATCAACGTCGTGTCACTAGGTACTAACATTAGAGTCCCAGGCTCATTAGCAAGCATGATGGCACCGTACTGGGTATCATTCGTGGCTCAACCAGCCTTGTGTGTGGTTAATTTCACCAACATGCCCGTTTTTCTTTTCTTTTTTTTACCCTTTTTACTCTGTCTCTTTTTTTTTTCTCTTTGCTTTTTTTTTTCTTTTTTTCAAATACCCCTCTCTACGAATACTAGTAGTCGCATCCGCGCTGCATTCAGCCGCACCACATCATGCTCGACACACATGGTTCGCCATGTGCAGCCCCTCTCTCTCTCCATCCATGCAGGCGCATCATCAAAGCGTGTGGCGCCTACTCGCAAATCACCAGGCCTTTGGTGCGGCCGTATTTGCTTTTTTCCCTCTTTCTTGTAATTAGAAGTGAAGAAATCTTTTCAACGCAATTTTTTTTGCTTTCAGCCTATGGCCGCACGATAACGCCACAGCTACATGGTTCAACCCCCCCCTTTCCCCCCACGTACTCCTTTCGTTGGCCTTTGATGGCATCACCGGCTACAAGGCTCGTGCAGCAATTTTGTGGCCCTTGAGGTTCAAAGATCAACAAGAGATTCACAATAACCAAAAGCTGCAGACCGTGCTCACCCAAATCAAGATATGGTTCAACGCTACCGAGTACCCCGCCACTCGTTGCTTGTGGAAAAGATCTAATCCAATTAGTGTCCGTGAGTGAAGCAGATGGAGGGAACCTCATTTGGCTCAGGGCCCAAGAGCGTGTGGATAGCCGCACAGAAGATCCCATTTCAAAACGCTGCTAGACTCTAAACGATGCTTGCTGAACGATTAACGAAGAACTGCATTGTCGGTTGTCATTCTGGCACAAAGCACACACCGAAAACTTGGGCCTTGGGCTGCATACAACCCGAGACAAGGTCACAGCAGTCACGCCGGAAATACGTCCGCTGGCGTAATTTCGACAAAAAACTGCCAAAAACCCAATTCTTTTTTCCCCTCGAAAGATGGCATATGACCGTGCGTCGTCGCGACCCATGCTGCCGACACCCAGCACACACGGGCGTGCGCACGCCGTACTTTTTTTTTCTCGACATTTCTCTCGTCTTGCCAGATTACGCTCGGAAGAAATGGGATTTACGCATGAAATTACCCAATATCACGCTCGTCCGAGGTTTTCCGCCAAGCCCAGCCCAGGCACAAAAATTGGCCATGACAGCCCGGGGAAGCTCGCGACCGACAACCGATCTGTCAATGCGCCCGTCCCCCTCTCATGCCAGGGCACCGGGCATAAGTAATAATACATACTAGTTAGCAATTGGTTAGTAACTCTACTGGCAGGGAGAAAAAAAAACAGGACGAGTCGTCGCGGTGGGTTCCCAGTAATAACGTTGGACGGTAATATCATATTCGGTACTGATAATATGCCGGGGCTCCAAACGCATGACAGACGTCGAAAAAAGCATCGGTGATATGCCGGCTTCCGGTCTAACCCAGTCCGTCTCACTGCAAGAAACCACATACATATTCCTACTCCGTAATTCATTTTTTTTATCAATCAGTGGCTTGTTAAAGAGCCGTACGGATGACTGCCGCAAAGCCATTTGACCTCTTGTGCGCAATAAGTGTCTCATTATTGGCAGTGCTATTGATCCGAGGCCATCTCGTCGAACCGATAATACTTGGCAGCTTTCAATCTGCTTCCTTGACAAGGGCTGGTGAGATGCATGGCACATTTGCTAATGCAATCGATCCGTAACACCGCAGGCGGTAGTGAAGCCAGCCCGGGATGCAATACATGTTTCTTGTCAGACCCTGTGCCTATTCGTATGCCTCGACGGGCCCAAACTCGGTGCAGCTGAGCGTCCTACGCTTCCCTTTTTGCATCGTATGGGCTGCTCAGTGGTCTCATCTACGGATTACAATGAGCTGCAAGGCAACAACGCGCTCTCCACCAAATCAGCGGACAGCGGACAGCGGACGGCGGGCAGCGAGGCATGTCGGTCAGATCCACAAAACACATGGCTGCAAATCAATTGCTTTGCATGTCATGTATGTAATACGGCAGATGAGCATGGCAGCAGCAAGTAAATAAATACCGCCATTTGTGGCCAATGTCCCAGGGATGAGGGGTCTGGCTGGCTCCCCGAGACGGCGACTTTGCTCCATCAAGCTCGGCCTCTGAATGAGCAAAAAAAAAGGGTAAAAGCTGGGCTGGGAACGAGACGCCCTGGTGGCCACGAGAGCTGCCACTGTACACAGGGCGCAGCGCCTTGATGTTTGCTTGCGTTGGATACCTATATTTCTTTTTTTTTTGGCTGGGTAAAGTTGTGAGCGAACGAGCGACACGCCGTGGCTTGCAGACTAAAGGTGGTGGTTGTGGTTAACGATGCCAACAACAGCTCCTCGCTGGGGGGTGGCAATGCACGTGCTTGGTTTATTAACGGTAAACTCGTCTTATCAAGCTCTGCCTACACGGATAATTCTTGGTCAAATTTGTTTGCCGCCAGTCAATGACTGAACAGACTCGAATTGAGCGACAAGACTCCTCCAATTTTTCCCTCATTTTTTTTCATCTTTTATACTTTTCTTTCCCTTTTCCTCGCGCCCTCAACTGTTCAGGTACAGTGGCTTGCATACCTTGTTAATAATGGCCAAGATATTATCAACTTTTTCTCGCCCTGGGGGCCGTTCCCCGGTCCGCCGCTGCCGCCACCACCAATATTATTGCCTCTTTTATTATATATACATTATTGCATTGCCCTGCCACAAACGTGGCTCCCGAAGAGATGAGGCTCATGCGATAGGTTACATTCTGTCGTCGGACCAGGGCTGGCTTTCAACATTTTGCATCCTTTATTCCTCGTATTCTGTCCGTTTTTTTGCTTCTTCAAGCCATGGCGGGCAGGATGATGTTGCATGAGGCTGAGAAGCAGGCGAAAGAAAGGGGGAAAAAATATGACGAGTGACGCCCCTGTAGGATGAGAATGTGAACGGGATTGGCCGGCTCTGCTCATTGTTAGCCGCCAGCAGGTTTCTTGCGAATTTGCAAGTCTGCCTCGTTTGTAGTTGCCTGGTGACAGCTGGCAGCCAACGTCCAAGGTGCAAACAGTGTCCTGCCGCCGCAAGCCGCCTCCATCAACACAGCCTCTTTCGCAGCCTCGCACGTTTCCCTAAGCGCCACCCGTTTGATGCCTGGCACCATCGCCATCCCAGCGCGGATGCTGGATCCTCCGAGGCCTACAGATTACAGATTATTCCTCTTTTCTTTCTCGGCGTCCTTTTGCGTCTTTTCCGTCGCCTCTTCTTGGCTTTTCCCAGCCAGCTCTTCCTGGCCCCATCCATGCATCAATCCACAACTGCAGCGACCATCACTTGCCGACAGCCATCTATGCCTGTCTGTCTGGTCAGGTCCCTGTCCGCCTGGGCAGACACGTTCGGAATCCCGACCGCATCACGCCAGTTATCACCCAGAACGGGTAGAGGCTTTCTTCTTCTTCGCTTGACTCCCCCCCAGTCGGTGATCCAATCGACTCTATGCAACCCCCCACCTTGCCAAATCCACGGCCCAGCTTGCAGGGGTTTTGCCATATGCACGCAACCAGCGTCCGCATCTTGTCTTGTACACCTGTTCGGCCGCCCAGAAAATTTTCGTCTCTCCTCTTTTGAGTCGAAACCGCTGTTGCGGCGCGCCACGCCACGCCGCAGCCATGTCTCTGAGCGGGTAGCCAGTGAATCCCCCCCCGCCGAATTGCATCGGGACTTGTCCGCAACCCTCAGGTCCGCTGGTGTTCTTTGCTCTGGGGTACGACCCCAAACTACGGATATACTGGGATGGCTGGCTGACTGACCACAATAAGAACAGATTTTCAACTGGGCGATGCCGAGAGTGCGACATGCCGTCTGGTAACCCCCGGGACGCCGCAGCAAACCGGGCTCGCTCTGCCGAGCGAGAGAGAGAGAGAGAGAGAGATACAAGTGATAGCCAACAATCTGGGGTCCTTCATGCGGAGCACGTTCCGTTCATCTCTTCTCCGGACAAGGGATGGCACATCACATTCCAGTCGATCGGTCTCGCCCCGTGCGCTCTACAGCGCTCCCCTCAGTCAGCCGTGGTCCGTTCAGCACCTGCGCTCCAGGGAGCGTTTAATCAATGACGACTCAGGTACCAGTCCTGTCACAACGAGCAAATTTATTGGAATGTGGCCACGGACCAAGCCCAGCTGCCCCTCGGTGCCAAGTCGTGTCACAAAAACGACCCCTACCCACGCTTTTCTTGGTTACTCGTAACAAACATTGACGAATCGCGGCGCCGTTTCCGTTTTTATTAAACGGTTGTTTTCTTCCCGCGCTCGCGGCAGGCAAAGCTGCATCTCGCCCCCCATCCCTGACCCCCCCATCTTTGACCAGCCTGGCGGAACCGTGTCTCATTCGACGTCTGGCCGTCATCGTGCGTGCTATCAACTCCACGCAATCAATGACACAACACGCCACTTGTTCCCGGAAAAAGAAGAAAGCAAGACATTTAAGCTGCAGGTTGGACAGGTATTTGTCACGCCGGAACGAATGCGCCTTGACAGAAACAATGCGTGGCCAGATCAAAACAAAATGTGTATTCCTTGTTCGTCTCGGCCGGATCGTGTGTAGGATATTTGTGGGCGCATGTTTTGTCGCAGTGCAGCAAGAGATGAAATCAGGGCCTCTGTATGAGCTATTGATCTAGGAGTACAATAGAAAGATGAATAGGTACTTGAGAAGGAAGAAAGAAGAAAGAAAGAAACGAGTAGAGAGTGATCTACTAGCTTATAGAGTCACCATCGATTGCATAGCAATAAGCTATCGCCTTAGCCTTGATACCAGGTGCTAGTTGAGCGTGCCTGGCTCCAAACCTTGTGAACAAGCACATCTTAGGCCGTATACATGGTGTTGTCCCTGTTAGCGACCGTTACGGTAGAGGCCAGCAGTTCGTAAAGGCTTCTCTAGATTGCTTATAACACTTAGGCTTGCTTAACCTTTGTCGGCACTTAATAAATACCTGTTTGCCGATCTCGTCACACTACTGCGATGTCTTTAGCGCAGCAGACTCGTTCTTCGCGGGCGGCCAGCAGTTCTCAAAGGCTTCTCTAGATTGCCCCAAACACTCGGGCTCGCTAGACTTTTGTCGGCACTCTGAAAAAGACTTGCCTGCCCATTTTCGGCGCACTGCTGCAGTGACTTTGTGGGAGTAGGCGGCTTCTGCTTCTCCTCGGGCGTGCCCTGTCCGGCCCGCCGCCCTCTGACGTGGCCGACGATTCGAGCTGCCTTTCAACATCTGACCGTTGTATAATCTTGTCAACTTTGCTGTCGCCCGAGTCCCTATCAGAGGTGCATAGGTTCGGCTCATAGTCGACTGATTCCGTAACATTGCACTTTGGCAGCTCCTCTCCGGGGGGGGGGGGGGGGGAGCTGGCGCTTGCTGAAGCCGTCTCGAAGTCTCGCTCCGGTGCAGTCGTACATTGGTCAACCGGGACCGTGTGGGCTCACTACGAGGACGGCTTCCTTTGCGGGGCAAAAGTATCCCCTCTGAGCAGAAAAGACACCATCGTGGGTACAGTTGTCTGCACAAATGAATGAAGTGTTGGAGATTTTGACGGCGCTCACTTGGCCACCGAGAATGGCGTTGACTCCCGCGGCGGCGCCGAGCAACAAGGATAGGACGAGCATAGTAGCGGCGTGACGGAATCTTGAAGGGAGAAGATGGTAATGAAGAGTAAAAAGTTGTAGTTTTGTTGGTTTGGTTTCCAGAGTAGAAGCTGATGAGCCCTTGACCTCGGTGATGTTTGTAGCGCTATATAGAAGAAAAGATGATACCAAGGAAAAGGCTTCGGCTGAGAAGAACGCCACATAGTAACTTGATATCAGGTTGGGTATTAAGTTATGATACTTCTATGCAGCCGATAGTTCAAGTTGCAGAATCCGGACTACTAAAGCATGACGGCTTTGCCGGGTTGGCAGAGCCCGAATCAGGCCATGACGCCATAGCAACAAGACGGCTCATTTGGGACACTCACAGGGGTATAGACAGTTAGTATACAATATAGCTATAGCCTAGGAAGCCTCCAGTTTCTCCTCCTTGAGGCACATTCAGGTTTGCTAACGAGCACCCTGGATCCGCTTCGTGGTATATGAGTTGTATTGTTTTCACGATACGGCATGAAAACTGAGTTTTTATCTTTCCCGCTTTTAGCCTCTTTGTTTAGCTTCTACTTAGTCTACCGCTCACTAAAGCTCCCGAAGCCTCCGTAACCCTTGATGCATACGCCCCAAAATGTCATCAGCCGGCTCGTCCACGGTGTAGAACTTGGGCTCAAGTTCTGTGGTAAGTAAGAGTTGACGTTGGAAAAGTCTATATCAAGTTCAGAGGAAGGGGAGAGTGGGGAATTCTCGATAACACTTATTATTAGTATGGCTGTGGGTAGTACAAGCATCTAGGTAGTTCTATTGCTCAACTTGGCCATCATATCAACCATATACGCGACTAATATGATAGCACTTGCGAGAGTTCCTTGTCAACTTCTCCTTCATTTTCTAAAAAATGATCAACCCCAACCGAGTCAAATGCCGTTGATTTCCTTATTACGAGTTCCCGCCGCCTGCCGGTCTCCCAGTCTCAACTTGGGTCGGATCCGGCGTCGACCCGGGCATCTCGTGCACCACTGTCTCCACCGGCGGCTCGTGTCGCTGCTCACCACTCAGCTCATGTCGCTGCTCATTGCCCAGCTCGTGCCGCTCTCGCTGCTCAATGCCCAGCTCGTGTCGCTGTTCAAGGCTCATGCCCTTGCCTCCTCCTTCCTTGGTATGCATTGCATTTCGCCGCTTTCGCATGAACCACCACCACAACGCCCCAGCCAAGATTGCCAGCAACACAACGGAGCCTACCGCGATACCGGCTATTATACCACCAGAAAGGCCGCTGCCAGAAGTATGATTTCCGGGCTTCTGGGCTGATGTCTCATTACGCCCTTCCGGAAGCACTGTCCAATGCTTGCGCCAGGTCGATGCGTAAGAGTCGGCAGGACTCGCCTGAAAGGTATCTGTGCCCGTCGGCCATGTCTTCACCACCATTTGTTGCTGGCCGGGACCCGGCCCTTGGCCAATCCATCGCTGCTTCTTCTCGTAATCGACGCCGTAGAAGACAGCCTGCAGAAATGCACGGCCAAGCAACCAGGTTCCACTCGCGGACTCGGTCGAGTGACAAGGAAAGTACTGTGTAGGAGTGGAAACGATTGGGGACTCTAGTGTCAGGTTGAGCAGCGCGAATGCGACTTTGATGGTGATATTCTTAGCTTCTGGCGTGGCGAGCACAAAACCCAAGTACGCGGGCGAGGAGACGATCTGCTTGTATTGGGGATCGTCCACATTCCAGGTGTAATATCCTATATCATCTCGCCAAGTTACAGGGAGGTGCTTTGCTGCCGCCTCGCAGTTGCCCCGAGGAAGGTATATCGACGGTGCGCCGGCATCCACGTAGACTCTGGCGGAACCCTCGGCGGCGCCCTGAGCTTTGCCGGAGCGGATGCCGGCTTCGTCGCCGCCCAGCCCCTGCCATATGCTCAGTGGCACGTCTTTGGTCACGGCCGTGTCATTTTTGAAAGGCGAGCCGCCTTCCTCAACTCCCAGCGTCAAGTCCCGCAGCAAAATCTCGCCATAAGAATTTGCATACAGTGGCCAAACGCCAGGCAGACCGAGCAATCTGCTCTCGTCGTAGCCGCCGAGTATGAAAGAGGCCCTTTGCTGAAGCATCGCGCTAGCGAGATTCATACTCGCCGTCTCAGTGCCAATGATGCCGTTGGATTTCAGCTGTTCTAGCGGGCCGGGGGGCAAGGTGCTGCTCGCATTGACGTCTCCCGTCCCGGGCCCTTCTATTCCCCTTAGCCCCCATAGTCCAACCCGCGGCGTGTACGACGAGCCGTTGACCGCCTTGTACTTCCACTCGTGTGCGGCGAACAAGGTCGAGTTGAACCTCGGATCTGGCGACAATGCCCGTGCTAGCTGCATGTCGTCGAAGTACGGCGTCATCGCTCCGGAGCTCGGGTAGCTCTGGTTAACGAAGGAGCGCACATCGGCAGCGTAGCGGGCCCAGTAATCCAGCCACTGCAGAGCAGTCTTGCGCGACGTCGATGATATAGACGAGTTATACCTGTCCTCCCCAGTGGTGAGAACCGTGGTCCCGTAGGTCTCGAATCGGGGGTATAGCGGGAGCAAGTTGACTCGGCTGCCAAAGTTGAGGACGAGGGCTTGCCAGGGTCCGTCTGGGCCTAGGAGACAGGACCCTGGAGGTCTGTAACAGCTGGTAAATTCAGTGTTGAAGTAGAGCTTGAATGTAGAGGGCACTATAACAGGCGAGTTACTTTGTACGTTAGGTGTTGGCATTGTGATGTGAAAAGAGGCCGCGTGCCGGTGGGCGAGCCGGCAATGAATCGGTGAACTCTGCCCAGTCCGATTCAAATAGTGCTAATGCAGAGTTGTTGCGCTGATTGAGACTGGCGGCGTGGCGGCGGATGAGGGGAGCACCTTGACCAAGGACTCAGCTCAAGGCTGCCTCAGGCAGTTACGCAGTAGACACATGCAGATGCGAACAAGGAAGGTGACATGATGGGTAGCCTGATTGTGATCAGCATTGGTGAGACTGCTGCTGGACTCTCCCTGAAAGGTGTGAAAGTACATGAACAGACGTGGTAAGATGTACGGATTACGGATTACGGATTAGTGTACTCCGTATTTGGTGTGAATTAAAAACAAAATAAACATGCTTTCCCCACAAAATTACCCTATATTTGCGATATTAGTGTCGGGCCAAGCCGAACCGGGGTATCTTGCAGTAAAAATATGCAACTAATATACGGATATAATACAACGGATCTTAGACTATTTATTCACATTACTCGAATTTCACCATTCAACTACAGAAAGAGACAGAGGTACACATGACCCCAAAAAGACGACTTGATAATATTCGTAGCTGTCGCTTTTACGCACCGCCCTCTTTCCCAGGGTCACGACCACCCTTCTTTTGCCAATCCGCTGCAGCCTGCAGATCACAGTCAGCCTCTTTCGCGCGCATGTAGCCAGCCCCCTTGTCCCGTCGCATATTCGCTGGGCCGTCATCGCAGCAAAGCCTGGCCTTTTACCTCGACCGCCGCCCATGCACAAGACGAGTCACATCAGCGACCACCGAATGACACACTATCCAGAAACTACTGCATTTTAAAAGAGTACAATTCAAGAGTACATTTTTGAAATTAAAAAATACAAAAGATCTTGAGATAGTCATCAACTATACAGATAAGGGAGAGTGATTCTAACCTTTCGTACCAAGCCATTCGGCTAATCCAAACCATCATTATCAAGGTATTTTGTGAAGCATACTATTAACCCCGGCTTTGTATAATATAACCGCTTACCCAAGGTCTCATCAGCAGGGAAAGGGTATACAACTGCCGGGCTGGCATCGGCGTCATGCACCAGGGCAGTTCCCTTCTCCCCGAGCTATTTGCATGAAAGTAACTCTAACCGCCAATAGTTGTAGATTAGTTCATAAACGGCGGAGAAGCAGCTCATTTTCACCCAGTCAACTTGTACATGACAGCGGGGGTACCCTCGGCCAGCAATTGCTCATCCGATGGATGCCCCGAAAATCTTTGGCAAATTCGGGCGCTTGCGGTGCTTCCAGCCATCATATGGGGCCAACATTGCTCCCAGGAATTTCTCCAGGCTGGCCGTGGTGTTAGCCACAGTGGTTCACTAACATACGATGATAATACCATGAGTCACGCCAAGTAGTGTTATAGGCGTAAGTCTATTAACAGTATATTAAGCCGCGGCATAATGTAGCGGTGTGTAGCGCAACGAATCCTCACGTCTTATGACTTTTTGGTCAAGCCGTTTACAACTGATATTCATCAACAGAGAAGACTCTTCATAAATGCAATATATTGTGTCCGTCGTCATGTGTCCCATGAAATACCGTCCGCCCAGTCCCGTCCCATTTCCTTCATGTGCATCCCCGGCTACATATCCCCTGCCCCAATCTCCAATTATATTCTACATGTACATGCCAGAGTCTTTGTGCCACCTGCATGCTTGCCGCTCCTCTCTCCATTCTTCTCTTCTACATCACAGCCCCTCCGTCTCAAAAGTCAAACTCGTCCCGAAACACGTCCGGGTCCACGCCCGGCACCGTCTTCTCCGCCAGGTCCCTCCGCCCCATCTGCGTAAACACGCGCCGCAGCGTGTCGTACAGCGTGCTGCTCCTATTCTGCGCCGACATGCGGTCCAGCGTCTCGTCGACCTGCGCCGCGCTGCCCTCGCCCAGAATCTCGTACGCCTTGCTGCGGCCCGACTTTTCAATCGACTTGTGCATCTCGAGCGCCGCCAGAAAGTGGCACGCCGCCTCCTGGTGGCAGCTAATGTTGATGCAGCTCACGCCCAGGTTGTAGCGCGCCCGCACAAAGTTCGGCGACAGCGACAGCGCCTGCTCGTACGCGGCAATGGCCTCCTCGGAGCGGCCGCTGTTGGCCAGTGTCGCGCCGAGGCGGTTCCACAGCAGGTGCAGCTGCTCCTGCTGGTTGGTCGTGCCGAGCTCCGATGAGTGTAGCGCCGACTGGAAGCAGTCGACGGCCTTGTCGTACTCCTCGGCGCCGTAAAATAGCACGCCCAGGCCAACCTGCACGTCCGGGTCCATGTGCTCGCCATCGGGGCTCAGCTGCGCCGCTTTTATAAATAGGTCCGTCACCTTTTCGTGCAGAATCTGCCGGTCTGTGAAACCCATGTCCGCCGGCGGGTGAATGTCCTTGGGGTCGAGCACCGTCGGGTACTTGACCGACAGCCAGCGCTCGAGCGTGCGGTACGCCGTGCTGTCGTAGCCCTCGTTGGTGTAGGACACGGCGAGGCCCATGAGCGCGTCGAGGTTGTTGGGGTCGTGCTTGAGCGCCTGCTCCAGCGCCCGGATCGCTGCCGTCTCCTTTTCGTTTTGCGCCTGCGCCGAGCCCAGGTACACCCAGGCCTCGACGTGCTCTGGGTTCTGCTGGACGGCTGCCTCAAAGGCCAGCGCGGCCAGCGACAGGTTGCCGCCCTCCTTCATGACGCGGACGCCCTCCTCAAAAGCATTCTTCTCGTTGTTGAAAAAGTTTTCCTGCTCAAACATGTAGTTCTCGACGACGGGGTCGCCGAAGCGGCCCCAGTCTCCAAGCCCTTGCAGGTCGGGCATCATATCGTTCGTCCAGTCGTTGTCGAATTGGTCGAATAGCGATTCATCTTGAACCAGGGACCTAGCAGCAGCCGTTTCAGCTTGTATTCCTCGCCAAAGGGATTCAAAGTCACCGAACTCATTAGTTTCGGACTGCATCGCCCGGTCCATTTCATCCAGTTCACGCTCGGCGGCGCCGGCCTCTTCGTGCTCCTTGGCCTTTTCGGCATCATCCAGCTCGAGCTGGGCAAATTGCTCCTCCCACTTGCTCTCGTCGAGCTCCACGAGCTTGCCCTTACCCTTGACGTCCTGCGGTTGCTGCTGCTGCTGGTTGCGCATCTGCTGCTGCTGGTACATGGGCATCATGGACCCGCCCATGCCGTATCCCATTCCCATGCCCATGCCCATGCCCATGCCGCCGCTCATCATCGGCTGCTGCATCTGGTTGCCCGACATGTTGGCCTGCATGGGGCTGGACCGCGCTGAGGAGGCCTGGCCGTTCATATTGAAGCGAGCAAACTCTTCGGCGCTGAAATGGGCGTTGCTGGGCGGCTTGAAGGCTGACTCCATGCCAGGCTGGCTGTTGAAGTCGTGCGCCCACGTCGGTGATGTCGAGCTGGCGCGCATGGGAGCGTGTTGGACGGGGGTCATGGAAGGGCCTTGCATAGGAAACTCTTGCTGCATATTGGGGCCGGCATTGAGGAAGCCGTTCATCATCTATAAACCGGCATCAACCAGTGATTAGCAGCGTCACAAGGCGTATAACCAGGAAGAGCGCGCATTCCGTACCTCATCTTGGGGAGCGTTGGCGCTCTGGCTGCGGAAACCATTTAGTTGGCCGCCGGGGCCGCGACCGACGAGACGATCGCGCTGTAGTGTCTTATCATCTTGAACGTGCTTCTGGAACTGGCTGAGCGGGTTTCCCGCGGTCGAACACCCTGCGCCACCCATAAACGACATGATGGCGACGGAGACTGGATTATCTCGCAAGGCGGGGTGGGCGACAAAAGCGGTGGGCAAGGATATGTACGTAGTCTTTGCCAATGTAGTTCGCTTGCCGTTTACTTCAGAAAACAAAGAGGCGAAAAGGGAGCTGACAAGGGAATAATGGAAGATGGGAGAATCAAATGCTGGGATAGTGCGACACAGGAAAAAGGTGCTAATGCTACGCTTGTGGCTCGGCCTGGGCGTGGGGAATCTACCGAGGCAGGCCGGTGTCCGGTCGGTCCATTAGTTAGGTAGTGGCGGCCTTTGTGATTATGAAGCATCGGAGTTGGGCAGCGCACGTGACTGCGGGGAACGGCCTTTGCCGATTTGCCTATTTGCCTGCTGAGATGATGCTTGCGTGCCCACCGGAGATGCCCACCGCAGCCTAGCGCCAATCTTGTTATCGATACGGCCTTTTTTTTTTTCTCTCTGCAAACCGCCCATGGAGCGAAAAACCAAGAGGCTATCCATGTCGAATCCAAGCACATAACCAACAACCATTGCGCCGTCAAGATGCTTCGTCAAGTGTAAGACCCATTGCCTCCTCACAAGCCATTTACAAAAATATCGTTTATCAGCTAAAACTGTCCCAGAAAACCCCGCAATGCCCGCTCCAAGCGCGCCATGGCCGCCCGCGAGCCCAAGGCCATCGAGAACCCCAAGACGTGCCTCGTCCTCCGCGGCGGCAACTGCTCGCAGGTTGTGCAAAACGCCCTAAACGACCTCTACTCGATGCATCAGCCGCACGCCAAGAAGTTCTCCAAAAAGAACCCGATCCACCCGTTTGAGGACGCGACGTCGCTCGAGTTCTTTTCGGAAAAAAACGACGCCAGCATGCTGCTCTTTGGCAGCAGCCAAAAGAAGCGCCCGCACGCCATTACGCTCATCCGCACGTTTGGCTACAAGCTGTTTGACATGCTCGAGCTGCACCTCGACCCCGACACGTTTCGCACCATTGCGCAATTCAAGAATAAAAAGTTCTCCATTGGCCTGCGGCCGATGCTGCTCTTTGCCGGCACCGCGTTTGAGAGCCCCGTCGCCAACGAGTACACGCTCGCCAAGAGCCTCCTCACCGACTTCTTCAAGGGCGAGCCCTCTGACAAGATTGACGTCGAGGGCCTGCAGTACATTATCAACTTCACCGTCCAGGAGGAGACGTCGTCGTCGTCATCCGACGTCAAGCCCGCCATCCACATGCGCGTCTACCTCATCCGCACCAGGCGCAGCGGGCAGAAGCTGCCGCGCGTCGAGGTTGACGAGATTGGCCCGCGCATGGACTTTCGCGTCGGCCGCATGCGCGAGCCCGACGAGGCCATGCGCAAGGAGGCGATGAAGACGCCGCGCGGGCTGGAGGAGCGCACCAAGAAGAACATCTCGACGGATGCCATGGGCGACAAGATTGGTCGCGTGCACATTGGAAAGCAAGATCTGAGCACCATGCAGACGAGAAAGATGAAGGGTTTGAAGCGCAGCAGGCTGGGTGATGACGAGGTGGGCGTTGAGGATGTCGTCGAGGAGGAGGGCGCCAAGCGCCCCAAGCATTAAATGACGGTGCGCATGTGCTTTGAGAGATGAGGACAAATCAGAGTCAATCGGTGTGTTGTTTACAATGTGCATCATGGGCTGGGCGTTTTTCGGTATTTGTTTTATATATTTAGCTAAAGGTAGTGACAAAGAGATCATGTTTCTCAGGAAATAGTCGGCCGCCCTTGAGTCTCGTAATAATTTTAGATTGACATGACAACCAGCCAGCCAGAGTCATCCTTGACATATCCAAAGTTCAACAGATCTAAAACTCCAATGAAGCAGCACCGTGGTTCCCGACTATCTGAATATCGTGCTGCCCGATCGAGCGTAACATTTATACCCACACCCAAACTCTTGCAAAAGCCAAAGTAACGATGATAACATACGCCCGCAAAAATTTAAAAGTGACCAAAATCCTATGTCAGTGAAAGATCCTAGTGGCGAAATCGCCACGGCCAACGCCATTTCCCATGCTTTTTCTCACCCGAGATGTTGCTTTTCGTTCCGTTAAACCGACGCTGAAGATGAAAAAAATTTCAGTAGGGACGCGCCGACAACGCCTCGCTTCAAACATCAGCGCTCAATCCAAGGGCACAGCAGTGAATCCCAGCTCCCCTGTTATGTCCGTCAAGTCTGCTGTCGGTGAATCTGGTATGGCGTGGCTCATACGCGCCAGCAGCTCGACATGATTCTTCATCGTATCGACCAGACCGTACTCGCCCGTGGGCGCCTCCTCGCACTCGGCTCCCCACACGGAGGCGGGAATGCCATTGGCGTCGCCGTCCCAAAGCGCGATGCGGATAGGCCACTCGAGATGGCGCCACCAACCCGAGCCGGGCTCAAAAAGGCTGACGAGGCCCATGACCTCGCGTCGCGAGACGTCTCCAAGCCACCAGACATTATCCATGCGCTTCAACAACGCAAAGAAACACGCTACGATGGCCAAGGCACGTGGGCGCTTGGCCTCGACGAGCTGGACGAATCGTTTGGAGACGGCAGCGGGAAATGCGAGGGTTGCTGGCGGATAAGGGTTCTGGTGTGCCCAGTTGAGAACAGACACAGCGTGAACGTACCCCTGCTGAGAGAGCAGGTTCATCTGGGGATCTTCTGAAGAGATTTCCTCCTCAACACCGTCAAGAAGGTGACCGAAGAATGAAGTGGAACCTAGAGGATTCATGTCCAATTGAAAACTAGGCTGAGAGTTGATGACGGCGAGAACGGTAGGACTGTTAAAGATCCACTGCCACGATGTTGCGACAATGGTCTTTACACCTTGAAAGGCATGGAACCAGGCTGTTGGTAGAGGATATCGAGAGGAGGTTTTGCCAGTGCTGGGAGTCATGTCACCATCGTCTTTGATGAAGATGCGAGAGGCTGTGGCTTGGAAAGCAATGAGACAGGCCGTTAGAAATAGGGCTTCTGCGTTTTCGCCCTGGATACCACTGGCGAGCGAAGCGCAGTAATCGGCGAGGGCAGAGGCAGAGTAGGCATGGGAGGCCTGGGCGAGGTTCTTGTCGTCGGGATTAAGGGATCGCAGGTGCAGGGCTGAGACCGAGAGAATTGCATCGGCAAGGTAGGTTTTACCGCCGAAGGCGAGTTTAGGGACTTCAAACTTCCAGATGTCATCGGCAGCGGGTACGTTGTGAAGAAGGGTTCTGTAGGTGCTCGTGGTGAAATGGTGCCAGAGGCGAAGCTCAAGCATGCGATCGACGGGACGGGTGGAAGGCGACGAGGTCGAGGGCGTTAGTCCTCCGCGAACGCTTTGGGGGGCAGAGTTGTGTAGCGATCCTGTTACGGATGGTGAGGAGACGGGCGGTGGAGGAATGGGCGACGGCCTGCGCGGAGATGTATGTGATCCGTTGATGGCGTTGCCGTTGGTGGTGGCGGTGGATGCATGGCCGTTACCGTTGGTAGTGGTGTTGGACGTGTGGCCGTTGTGATGGTTGTGATGATTGCGATGGCTGTGATGACTGTGATGGTTGTAATGGCTGTTGATATTGTTGCTGTCGAGGCTGCCTGGCGAGGGCACTGGAGGACTTGGCGGAGCGGGCGCGACGGGCGTGGAGGCGGAAGCGAGCTCGTCTAAGACTTCGGGATTTCCAAAATCGCACATCACGCCGTGCTTGACGCAGTTGCCGCATCGTGGGTGGACTTCATCGCACTAAATGAATTCGGCGGGACGGCGTCAGCGAATTGGGCGCAAACCAGCAGTGGTTGTGGAGGGGGCGGCGATGGTGAGGTTCACGGGCGGTTTGGGTTGCGGTTGGCCCACTGGACTGAGGCAGAGAGCAGGCCAGCAGCAGCATGCAAACCAACATACCTTGATTTTGCGGTTCTTACACCTGCGACATCCCGCACGCGACTTTTTGTGAGACCGACGAGGCGGCATCACGAACTGGCAGGGCCGTGTGCGATGGAGATGTGGTCAATGGGCGGGCGTTGGGCTGTCGGGGTAGTGTTTGAGAGGGCAAGTTGAATGCGCTCCTGGGGCATTGCCGCGAGACGGTAGGCTCGCTGGCAGACGGTTGAACGAAGCAACGCAGAGACGAGAGACGGAAGAGGTAGATGGCGATTCGGGATGGAGCCAACCAGGTGAAATGAGATGGACACTAGTTGCGGAAAGAAAGAGCAGATGGTCCAGGCTTTGAGAAGGCGGTGGTTTGACAGGCCCGTGACAGGGTCAGCTTGTACTGGTATCAGTAGTGGTTATCAGTGTTAGTGTTGGTGGGCCACTTTGCTTTTTTTTTGTTGCTTTCGCTTCTGGGAATTGGGACAAGGCGTCCCTGGGCGTGAACCCCCCCTTGGCTTTACAGGCTGCAGCTATACCAGCACGATACAGCGAAACAACAGCACGGCCACAAGATACCATGGGGGAGGGCCGGGCACAGCAGACCACCAATTAGGTAGCTGGTAATACTGTGTACGCCGGAAGTTTTATTCGTCGAAGATGTGTATCTGTACTTTGCAGTCTGCACCAGATATTCCGTCTTCTGCGAGTCTTTACTATGTGAGGCATGGGCGCTCTATATGGCTCTGCTCTGAGAGGGCTGCTCAGCCGGTACTAAGCTACCTAGTAGGTATGGCAAACTACTCCGTATGCTAGCTACGAAGCGCGTGTACAACACACAAAGGGCAACCATCATGGGAACTAAACAGAAAGAGATGATGAAAACGATGACTATAAATAAAAGTCTGTCTAAGTTCACTAATTAATCAACGGCGTGTGTAGTCAGTACTTGGTAATCCGTACACCTGGTCGTAGCTCGCTTGTTGGACGGTTACACCCCAGTGCACCCCAGCCGCAGCGGGTTGCAGGCACAACGCACGGCCCACCCAGGCCTGTAACCACCTGCAGCGGAGGCCCAGAAGCCCCAGTCCGGCCAAAGCCACTTGGTGGTATTACTGTAATACTGAGTAGTAGGTAGTAGCATCAGTAGCATCAGTAGCATCAGTAGCATCAGTAGCATCAGTAGCATCACAAGCTCTTCAGCGTCACGAAGCGGACAATAAATCACAGTCTTTTTGATTGACGTCACCCAAGATCTACACACTGTGACTTGTTCATTCATTGTCCCAGAACAAGTGTCGGTGCGGATGGCCCGAGCAGACACACAGCTCATGGCACGCCATGTAAGCAACCAACAAACTTACTCCGTACCTCCAGCACAGCCAGCTTAGACCCAGCCCGGGGCGGCTGATGACGTAAACTTACTTGTAGATACAGGGAAAACTTCAGGCGAACAGGGCCTCGGAGCGGAAGATTTACCCCCAGAGCGGCCCCAGTTCACAGCCCCTGCCTCACGGGTGCCGGCTACAATACGAGTACGACAGCGGCCGGGCCGGCGCCGGCTCCGAATTAAAGTAATTCTTGACACGAGTGCGGCCGTGCCCAAGTCGTTCGTATAACTGCGCCGTGCCGCCTGCCATGATTGAGTGCGCTTACCGTATTCCCGGCGCGCGAACACGCCGATTACCGACTGATGCAAGATATTTGCACCACGTGCCATGACCGAGGGTAAGCTCCGATACAGGATGCTACGAGATTTCTTTGTCTCGTCTCTCGATTCGTCATTCTGCTACTTATCGCACGCACGCGACTGAGATGATGTGTGCTCGGATTATACTTCTCAACACTTGACCTTGCCAGTCCCCCGCTTATTGGACAACTCGGCAACTAATGCTGGGCCAATCGACCAGAAGCAAACAGATACAAGTCATCATGCAGACAGCACAGCAGTCAAGCGGCCACCGCGCGCCATGTCGGAGCATCGCCACCAGCGACATTACAGCCATCTCCATTTGGCCGATGGTCCGCGATGGCGTGCCCCGTTACTCCGTCCATTTGCGTATAAATAAATTCCCTCTTGTAATGTGGGCTGCAATTGACGAGGACGCATACAAATTCTCAACTCTGTACCATCTCGTCCGTGAGCAGTCAGCAGTCTCTAATGCTGCATAGCCCAAAGACCAACTGTCCCAGCCATGGTCTCGATTTTGAGCATTCCCCTTGGTGTCTGAGCCGATGCAACACTAACGATGCTGATCTCTACGAGATTCATGTTCGTGTCTTTCTCGCAGTGAGCAACATGTCTACTGGAGGCTGGGCGGCGTGTCTTCGTGTTGTTCTGTGCAGTTCCATGCGACGGCTAGAAGCGACAAACATGACATCAGGGATGCCAAAGGGGCTACGCGCATACGAGAGCCTGTTGTGCAGCAGACATCATGGCTTGCTGATGGTGTGCTCGCCATGACAGCGGGCAAGCTCACGACAGCTAGGTAGGCACTCACCAGTGATGCGGCGTGCCTCGTCAAGGGACGGAAACCTCACGTCTCCTTGGTGTCGCGGCTTGCATAAGCCAGGCTGCCAGATGGAATTTTCTAGTGAGCAATTTGGAACACGGACAAATCCTTCCCAGCCAAGATGAAATTCAGCCAGCGATGGCGCCATCGAGCGTGACTTCGGCGGCGTGCCCAGTCTAGGAAAGTACAGTGCAGTACCTACTACGAGTCCCTATGCGCAAGAGCCCAGCCATAGCAAAGGTACCGAATACACACACATCTGGATTCTGCCGGCCCGTCACCCACCTGGCCGCCCGCAAACACTCAGTGCCGATTCGCAAAGGGACCTTTGGTTACAATGATGACAAACGCTCTGCTTTGCCATGACCTGATTACAGATTCCATCGTCAAATGTCATCATCGCTTTAGCTTCCAATTTTCTCGGGCATGCCATCATTTCCGGCATCTACTCTATTTTGCCGCTATATAAGTCTTGCCAATCGCCAATGCTTGCATCGCTTGCATCTCGCAGCTTACATCACCATACGGATACTTCCTCGATCATCGCAACCGCCTCTGTCGCACTTATTCCCACGACACATTCCGCCAACGCAGTGTCTCGTCTATCTCGGAGGCTCCCATTCCCTATCCAACATTGAATTTGCCCTGGACACTATTCTGTTGTAAGCATCTACCTGAATGACACCATCGTTGAGATCCCGCGAACTGACTCAAGTGGCCATGGCGCAGACGTCAGTGACAGTGGGTATCTCGCGACCGCTACGGCTCATTTTTCTCGAGAGAGAATTTTTTGCTTTTCCCTCCCGTCCTCTCTCCACTGTGGACTACGTAGGGCCATTGATATAACAACTCAAGAGACACGGAATTTTTTCGACTTGTACAAATTGCCATCTGAGACATTTCTGCGCCCTCTGGTCTGCGTGCGAATCAACCCCTTCAGCTGACCGTCAGCTCAAAGCCATCTCATCTCCCACCGACAGCCGGCCGACAGTTCCGACCCCGACCCCGGCGTTGCCAACTCAACTCTCTCCAGCCCTCTCACGACCAGTATCCGCGTGAGCATCCACAATTTTCTTCAACTTCTGCCCGTCTCAAACCGGACCCCTGCCCCTGTTTCGTTTACGGATCAAAAGAGGGACAGAAGAAAAATCTAGCGCAGATTCATTATTAATAGGCTGCCCGCTTTCCTCGGAGTAGAACTCTGCGCATCTGCATCTCTGCTACTCCGATCTTGACCACTGGCACTTGGAGCTTCCTCTTTTACAAAGCCGATTTTCCACCATACACCCTCACTTTCCAAACTAATCAATATGTCTCCCGCCACCACCACAGAGCAGCTGTCTGTCCAGACGCCCCCCCGGCCTCCGACGCCTGAGCACCGCTTCGGCACCCTGGCCGTTCACGCCGGCTCCCCTCACGACCCCTCCACCGGCGCCGTCATCGAGCCTATCTCGTTGTCTACCACCTTTGCCCAGACAGCAGTCGGCAAACCAGTCGGCGTCTTTGAGTACTCGCGCTCCGCCAACCCCAACCGCACCAATTTTGAGACGGCTGTCGCCGCTCTCGAGCATGCCCGCTACGCTCTCGCCTACTCCTCCGGCTCCGCGGCCACCGCCAACATTCTCCAGAGCCTCGCCGCCGGCTCGCACGTCATTTCCGTCTCCGACGTCTACGGCGGCACCCACCGCTACTTCACTCAGGTCGCCAAGGCCCACGGCGTCAAGGTCACCTTTACCCCCGAGATCGAGGTCGACATTGCCGAGCACATTACCGAAAACACCCACCTCATCTGGATTGAAAGCCCCAGCAACCCGACCCTGCGCCTCGTCGACATTCGTCAGGTCGTCGACGTCGCCCACCGCCATGGCATCCTCGTAGTCGTCGACAACACCTTCCTATCTCCATACGTCCAGAACCCGCTCGACCTTGGCGCCGACATTGTCGTGCACTCGGTCACCAAGTACATCAACGGCCACAGCGACGTCGTCATGGGCGTCGCCGCTTTCAACTCGGATGACCTTTACAAGCGCCTGAGCTTCCTCCAAAATGCCATCGGCGCCGTCCCCTCGGCCTTTGACGCGTGGCTCGCCCACCGCGGCCTCAAGACGCTGCACCTGCGCGCCCGTGAGGCCACCCACAACGCTACCGCCGTCGCCACTGCCCTCGAGGCCTCGCCGCACGTCGTCGCCGTCAACTACCCCGGCCTCGACTCGCACCCGCACCGCGCTATTGCTAAGAAGCAGCATCGCGACGGCATGGGCGGCGGCATGCTCTCTTTCCGCATCAAGGGTGGTCACGACGCCGCCGAGCGCTTCTGCTCCCTCACCAACATCTTCACCCTGGCCGAGTCCCTTGGCGGCGTCGAGTCGCTCGTCGAGCTCCCCAGCAGCATGACTCATTCTGGTATCCCCAAGGAGCAGCGCGAGGCCGTGGGTGTCTTTGACGATCTCGTCCGCATCAGCTGCGGCGTTGAGGACGCCGAGGACCTCAAGCGCGATGTCCTCCAGGCCCTTGAGGCTGCTGTGTCTGGCGCCAAGAAGCCTTGAGACACTGTCAGCCAACGGACGTAAGCATGAAACAAAAAGAGAGCAAAATAGTTACGTATATACGACAATCAGCGAAAAGGGTCAACTCTGGGAAAGATATATGCATATATCATAGACATGTCTAGGTTGTTTCTTTTTGTATAGG
The DNA here is from genome assembly GCA_030782485.1 of Beauveria brongniartii. Taxonomy (NCBI): domain Eukaryota; kingdom Fungi; phylum Ascomycota; class Sordariomycetes; order Hypocreales; family Cordycipitaceae; genus Beauveria; species Beauveria brongniartii. Next base: position 131,729 of record JARJPP010000024.1, read on the forward strand.
GCGGCTTAGGCCGGGCAGTTTAGACGACCAATCTTCTATCGAGGCAACAATACGCCCGAGAAAATAAATGGAGTCACGTTTTCCACCTGACCCTGGACTACTTGCAAACGCGAGTATTCAAAACGATATGATTGATCCTGGGCAAGATTCCATACGTTGTGTAGAGATCCTGAAGCATATTGTCGATGGAGAGAATGGCGGCTCTGTAACAGGATGAGGTGGTGAGGTATCATTCAAAGAAGACGGGGAATGGATCAAATCGAGGCGAGGATCAACATTTGACAAAAGAAGAGAAGGCATTCTTGCCCGGGCTTGCGCGTCACACGCCATACACTAGCAACACTGGCCCTCATACCAGTCAACTTTGGCGTATGTCCCACATCGGAGACGGACAAGTCACCTTTGGCTGGTGTCCGTGATGAAAAATAGTTACTTTCCATTATTATCTACTTGAACTTGTAGACTATAAGCATAAAGTGATAATACGTGAGGGGAGCCGCAGAGAGTAAATTCATAACACAGACGCGCGGCAAAACGCGCAGTAGTGCTAGTCTGTAAGTAGCCGCGCCAAATTGAAACTGTTGCAATATATCAAACAAACGCCCCAACACCTTTCCATGCCATAGAAACATGGTTCTTCTTGAAAATTTTGTTGGAACCCACCTTTTAATCCGTACCGCATCCCCAATCTACCCAGAAATTGACAAAAACAGAAGACATACTTCATTCAAACAGCGTTAGTGCGCGGGCGCCGCGCCCTTGACCTGCTCCGCCGAGAAGCGCTCCGACACCTCGACCTTGCGCTGGCCCAACTCCTGAATCTTGCCGACGAGGCGGCCGGCATTGTCGAGCTCGATAATGTCGTCTGCGCCGCCGATGCTCGCGCCGTTGACCAGTACGTTGGGCACCGTGCGGCGGCCTGTCAGGGTCAGCAGCACGTCCTGCAGGTCGGACCCCAGCGGGTGGTCGTTGAGCTCCACGACCTCGGGCTTGGGGCTGATGAGGTACTTTTCGAGGAGGATGCCCTTGGCGCGCATCGAGTAAGGGCAGTACGTCTTGGAAAATATGACGACTGCAAAGGTGGGTTAGCACATGAACCACATGATTTCGTAGTGTCGGCGGAAAACTCACCAGGCGCCTTTTTCAGAATGCTATGGAGAGCTTGCTCCGCGGGCGTCTCGGGCACCCTCTCCTTCTCCTTGCCCTTTGCTGCCGTCTCGGGCTTCGTTTCCCCCTTGGCGTCGACGGGCTTGCGGTTGCCCTCGGCCGAGTTGCCGACGCCGACGAGCTTGCTGGGGGCGTCGGGCTTGGGGCCAGCTTTCTTGTTGGCGCTATCCTTGGCTTCCTGGGCGAGCTTGCTCAGGTGCTCCTGCAGGTCTTTGCCCTGGCGACGGTCGTCTTCGTCCACGTCGCCGTCGCCGTCGCGGTCCGCCGGTATGTGGCCCGTCTTGAGGCCCGTCTCCGAGTCGATGACGGGCTGTCCGCCCGGCGACGGCCGCCCGTGCATTGCGTCCATGGTCTTGTGGTAAAAGTCGGCCGACTGCCCGGAGCCGCCGAACCCGGACGCGTAATAAAGGACAAAGATGACCATGACGATGGCGGCAAGCGTCACCAGGCGTAGCCGGCGTGCTGACGGCATTTTTTAAGTGTGCTGAGGCTTATTTTTTATCGTGATCTATTGGTGAGACTTTACTGCTGCTTTTGTTTCGAAAACGGCACACGGTCGAGGGGGCGAGCTGCCTTTTCGTCCACCCCTGGCAGCTTTAGCTCGAAGTAGGTCGTGTGCTCGCTAGATCTGCGACTGTGTCGATGAGGTCTGCTGCGCGAAGCGTCTGAGATAAGATTGCTGCTAGTAATGCCGGCTTTGCACTATCTGTAGTTGCTGATGCCGAAGAAAATAATGGTCGAGTTGAGGTGGCAAAAGGAGCGATTCTCAAGCTTGGCCGCGAAAAGGAGGCAAAGTTGGGGTATTCCGAAAGTGTGGGTCAAAATCGAAGCTTAGAGCCACGAGAGCCTATTTGCAGTATCCGTAAGGATAGGTAGGTGTGTGTATAAATAATCCCTTTGCAAGCCGACTCGTCCCCGCCCCCACTTATTCGGTCGCCTTTGTAAGATCGCCTGTAAATAATTATAGCGCCCATTCAGCAGGCAGCCAGCGCCCTGGTTAGCCGTAAAATAGCCGTGACGCAATGACGCCAGCCGCAAGCTCCCTCAAGCTCGGAGCTCCCATCGCAAACGTACGCCATATTGAGAGTTTCCGAGAATCAACAGAAGACAGCGCCCACGGGAAAAACAGACATTTAATCGCACTTGCTAGCTCCATGAAAATCGCTCTTGGTTGCTCATGATGAGATAGCTGCCGGATAATGGACACGCTTCATGCAAAGGCCGAGTGGGAGCGTGTTGGTGAGCGCTGGTTCCGCAAGACGCAACAGTACACGTCCGTTTTCGACGAGAGCCTGGATCTGGACACATATATCGTCACCGGCGCTCCCTACGCAGGCGCTCTGGGTAAGTTTGGTGCACCGCAGGCTCATTTTCTCTTTCTCTCTCTGTCGCACTGCTAACGCAACAGCCACTAGCCCTGTGGCCGGACGAGACCAAGTTGCAGGCCCACCAGCCTGGCAAGTCGTCCAAGCCGTCCATAGACATATACAGCCTCGCCGGGCAGAAGCTCCGCAGCATATCATGGGATCAGGGCTCCATCAAGGGCCTGGGCTGGTCCGACGCCGAGACGCTGCTCGTCGTGGCCGCCGATGGTCATGTCCGCTGCTACGACCTGCAAGGCGACTTTAGTCACTTTTCGCTAGGCCACGGCGCCGACAACTATGGCGTTGAATCCTGCCGGTTCGTTTCTTCTCCGGTCAACTGCAGAGTTGGTCTTTGTCGCTGACAGCCTGGATAGCTTCTACAACAGTGGCATGGTGGCTTTGCTCGGCAACAACACGCTCGTCACAGTGGCTTCGTACTCGGAGCCGCGGCCCAAACTCCTCGCCACGCCGCCGAGCGGTGAAATCGGCGCCTGGGCCATTGTGCCGCCAGCCTATACGCTCTCGCGCTCCGTCGAGGTTCTGCTGAGCATCGAGGCTACCGTGTACGTCCTCGATGCCGCAGACTGCGAGGATCGTCTCCCTGACTTTGGCTCGCTGAGCCACATAAGCGTGTCGCCCGACGGCCGCTTCGTGACGCTCTATGCCAGCGACGGCAAGGCGCACGTCACGTCGAGCGACCTGCAGGATCTCGAGTTTGTCCACGAGTCTGATTCCAAGACGCCGCCGCAGTATGTTGAGTGGTGTGGCTCCGATGCTATTATTGCTTGGGAAGACGAGGTCCATATCATAGGGCCTGATGATCAGTCTGCTTCATATATTTACGATAGTACACGAGTCCATGTCATCTCTGGTGAGTTTTCGGCGCACGCCTGCTGTCTGGTATTTTCTATTAACACCAGTTTAGAACCTGATGGTGCTCGTTTGATAACGAATGACTTTTGTGAATTCCTCGAAAGAGTACCAGATGCCACGATTCAGGCTTTTGGTGCAGCGACAGAATCGTCACCGGCGTCGATATTGCTGGACGCCGTGGGTCAACTGGAGCTGGAGTCACCAAAGGCAGATGACTACATCCAGCTCATCAGGCCCAATCTGACAGAAGCAGTGGACACGTGCGTCAATGCCGCCGGGCGTGAGCTCGACACCAACTGGCAGAAGCGTCTCCTCAAGGCAGCTTCCTTTGGCAAGTCGGTGCTCGATATATACAACAGCGATGACTTTGTGGACATGTGCACAACTTTACGCGTGCTAAACGCTGTCCGCTTCTACAAAATCGGCATTCCCATTTCTTTCGAGCAATACCAACAGCTCACACCCGAGCGTCTCATCAACCGCCTCTTGACACGTCATGAATACCAGCTAGCTCTCAAGATTGCCTCGTATCTGAAGCTGCCCTCTGATGGGATATATACGCACTGGGCGTCATCAAAGGTACGCATTGGCACGGAAGATGACGATAGTGTTTGCCGGCTAGTCGTGGAGCGCCTCTCAGGCAAATCGGGCATCTCTTTTGAAGAGATAGCTCGCGCTGCCCACCACGAAGGCCGCACCAGATTGGCTACCGAACTTTTGAACCACGAACCCCGAGGAGGCAAGCAGGTACCGCTCTTGCTCGACATGGAGGAAGATGAGCTCGCGCTGGACAAGGCTATTGAGAGTGGAGATACAGACTTGATTTTATTTGTCTTGCAGCACTTGAAGAGCAAAACGGCGCCATCGCAATTTTTTCGCATCATCAACTCGCGGCCTGTGGCAACGGCACTCGTTGAGTCCTCGGCAGTGCAAAAGGGCGACAATGCCATGCTGAAAGACTTGTACTACCAGGATGATCGCCGTGTCGACGGTGCCAACGTATTTGTTCGAGAGTCGCTTCAGCAATCAGATGTCCGAATGACGGTAGACAAGCTGGCTCTGGCCGGGAAGCTGCTGTCCGATGCAAAAGAGGCTAGCGTGGAAGCGCATGCTATCAAGGAAGCGACGGCGCTGTTACGCATGCAGGAAGCTCTGGATCGGGATCTGACAGAAAGGTTTTACGGGTTGAGCGTTAACGAGACCATGGCGAAGCTCATCCAACTAGGCTATAACGGGCGAGCCAAGAAGATTCAGAGCGAGTTCCGGGTTCCCGACAAGGTGGCATGGTGGATTCGCCTGCAGGCTCTCATTGCGAAGCGCGAGTGGAACGAGATTGAGGATATCGCCAAGGCAAAGAAGAGCCCCATTGGTTGGAAGGTATGTGCTCTGTCGTGGTTATCCAGCTGAACGATTCGCTTACGTAAAGGCAGCCCTTTTACAAACTCACGCTCCAGGCAGGGAACCCACGACTGGCCGCGCAGTTTGTGCCCAAGTGTACGAGTCTGGAACCGGGCGAGGCGGTGGAAATGTACGAGGCGTGCGGCATGCGTGTCAAGGCCGCCGAGGAGGCGGTGCGGCTCAAGGATGCCGAGTCGTGGCAGCGCCTGCTGGAGCTAGCGGGCCGCGGCACGCAGGAAGGGCGCGAGATTGAGCGCCTTGGAAGCACAGTGTTCAAATAGACGTATATATATCCTATGTTAACTTCCAACAAGTAAATGTCTGTTTCGGGGAGAAGCCCTGCATGTAGGTATTCCCAGAAAGGCCCCTGCGCTGTCGCAAACGCGTCGAAAGTGCTGTCCGAGCCGGGAACAGCGCCGCGGACCCGCCCATTGCTCAGCGAGAGATCCTTGCTGAGGCCGAGTGTGTCCGCAATTGTCCTCGACGACAGGTCCTCGTGGGAGTTTCCGACGGGGGTTTGATCCACGCGGCGGAAATGAAAGCGCGGGACGCGGAGCGTGGGCTGTGGCGGTGGGCGGGCGGGCGGGCGGGACGGGAGTGGAGGACGACGCCGACGGCCGCCGCCGAGATGGCGCCACTCGCTTCCGGGGGCGGAGAGGAGCGCGCGGAGCGAGACGTGCAGGCGGGAGTCGTCGAGGACATCGTCGTCGTCATCGTCTCTGCGGAGAGTCTGCAAGTCGCTGGTGACGATATGGATGGGGTGCTGATGGCGCTGGAAACTGCGACACTAGTTGCTACTCAGCCGGATATAGAGGGTATTCTGTGAGTGTTTGCTACATCTAGACTGTTGCAAAGAATCAGTAAATAGGCTAAAGTTGAACGTCTCAAGCTGTGGCTTACACGTTTGGGTGTAAATTGGTAGCGGGCCTTGTTAGACGTTCAAAGAATACATCGTCACGCCAATCAACAAGAATCAAGGCCGTCTGTGAGAGGTTCCATTTTGGACTGGGACTCAGCCATGGTTTCGGTTTCAACTTGTGAATCAAGTATTGTCGCCGCTCAACAGCTTGCACCGAGCCCTAGCAATCAACCTTTCCCGCCGTGGCTGCTGTTGAAGTGTTCCTTGGGAGCTTCCTGAACAACATCTATCTAACCTGACCTCTCACTCGATAGTTGAATGCAAAGCACCTCCCACAGCATAGAGAAATCCATTAATTTATTCTAGCACAATTACCTCGTCGTTGCCGTACAAAAACTTCCGTGGGCAAAGCCATAGTACCTCAGTCACTTCTACCAAGGGAGTGGTGTCAGGTCTGCAACTTTGTGATTCATTACCGGCATGAGCTGAAGGGGAAACAAAGCTGCCTGATTACCGGTGTGTCGGGCTAGAAAAAGTGCCCAATTGTCGTTTGTTCATGCAGGCTGCACCACGGAGGCACACTTTGCTTTCCCCGCTGCTGTGTCAAGCTGGGGGGCCGACGGTGCCGCTTACAGGTTGATGCTACGTCATGTCGCGCAAAGCTGAAGCTGAAATATGCGCTTCTTGTCCGGCGACATTGAATCTTTTCATTTATAACTTGGTCACTTGATACTTGCGTATACTTGGGACTTGGGCACTGAGACTTTGGGTAAAAGACGCGCTTGTTTCGACGGACAAGACCCGTCAATCAGGGCTTGAACAAGACTGACGCAGCTTCGGGTCGATGGAACAAAGGGCAGTTTCCATAGCATCCTCATCGTCGCAATCATGTTGTCTACAATTTACAGGTTAAAAACTTCATAGTCTCTGTATTCCCATCTACTTTTGTTTTGCAACCTCTAACGTCCCCATGAACGATGTCCCCTAGTCAGACCTGAACGTCCATCTCCTTCAATACCACAAACTGATATACAAGTCACAATGTTTTTCGGAGCTCAGCCCGCTGAAGCAGCCCATCTTCATCCGTCCAGTGTTTGTGTCACGCGAATATATCAGCTTTCGCGTGCAGCAGCAGCAGCAGCAGCAGCAACAGCAAGGCAAAGGCACTGCCAACGACAACTCATCACCATTTCTTCTCTCTACCCCCGAAACAAAGCTGCAGCCGAGGACAACAAGAGTGCTGCGTCCGACCAGGCGAAAAACCGGACATCACAAAACTGCGCATCTAGTTTTCGGCAAGTATTCGTCGCCCCGAAGAGCGACGCACGTTTTTTTTTTTTTTTTGGGCCCATCTTCGCACACGCCGCGGAACATGGCATGATTGAGATGCCGGGCGGCAAACCCCCCCCCCGGTCGCTCTTGATCGAGCTTCAATCCCCGCCTCCAAAAGGACAGCACCAATGAAAACAACGACTATAAGCTGCAGCTGCGCAAATGCCCGCCCGCCGCGGACGGCTTGGGGGCGTGATGATCCCGCGTGCAAAGGGCCGAGACGTCTGGAAGCTCCCTCCGCACACAAAGGTTCCTGCCTTGAAGTCTTTCATGACCACTCAAGCGGGCTGGGGCTAAAACTATCCGGGGATACCTGCCCGGGGGTGGCCCAGTGATGTGGGTGGGAAGGGCAATGGACATGGCTGAGAGCCCGTCAATGGGTCATGGGCCTGCTTGGCTGCCAACATGGTACACGAATGGCAGAAGCAGAGGAGGGGGGGGGGCAAGCATCTACGTTGAAAGAAAGTAGCGAGATGGATCATGCAAGTGAAACAATGGCCTTTTTCGTTTTGCTGTCAGACATGTTTGAAATTTATCTCAGGTAGCACTGTACCGATAGCAGTGAGCAAAGCCAGCTCAGAGCACTTTGATCTGGATGCGACTTATACATGTTGTTGTGTGAATGAGGACGTGACACCTCCAACTAGACGTTGAAGAGTTGCAGCAAAGCAGGATAGGAATCACAAGTACGATAAAAAAGAGTAACAAGCACATACTTTCATAGCAATAACGTATCAGAAAGATCTATAATGCCCTTTTTTTTTTTTAAAAAAAAAAAAATTCCATCACCTACTTGCTCTGGACATGGCTATCCGAGACATTTCGACTGCGTTGGCAACGGCGGCATACAGTTTGTTTCCACTGTGGCGGCTGATGCTCATCAATCTACAGATTTAACGTTAGTTTAACTTCTTGTTAGTTGTGTGTAGCGGGGAGACTTCATGTGCCAACTAGCATAAATCAGGTCTTTTTACCCAGCCGTACAGCCTTGCTGCGGGTGAAGACTTCTGTAACATGGTTCTTGGTGCGTCGCACAGGTGTTTGCTGTCATGCTGCATCTAATGCATGCTAATAAGTGCAGGTCTTTGGACCTTTTGAACGGAGCATTCAACGCGTCGCTGTTAAAATATTCCCATAAATCTTTACAATGGGCGCAATTTGCCTCGTGATGATGGTCCGGTCTGCAGGGACAGCAAAAAACGCTCTTGTCACTCATCTCGTTTACTGAATCAGATGGTAGTGACCTGCAGGTTTCAGTGTTCAGTAGCATTATATGTAAACGCACATGTACTCAAGAGATAGATAGTCGTCTATCGACGATACTGGTTGGGCTTCCCTGTACGCATTGGGGCGCTAGTGAGGATCTGAGGCCATCTCTTCAAGTGGAAGCTGCCAAGCAAATATACATTCGTAGTTGCATGCCCAAAGTAACAGACTCACACAACTGATGCTAGACCGGCTGACCATCAATTCTGTAAAGCCAGATCCAATATGCAGCGGAGAGTCTGTTACTAATGTTTGCTCTGCCATTCATTCATCACGACATTCCGGCTTCGTCTCCACCGCGATGCATACTAGCGGTCACCTCCTTTGCTCCCAGCCAGCCAGCATCACACAAAGAAAGCACCACCACACCACAAACATGACAACGAATAGCAGCATGCATCAAGCATGCGCGACGCCATAAAACCCCACTCCTCACTGGGGGAACTGGTCGTCTCCAAGCCGTTCGGGGTGGTGGTAAATCGAGCCGGGCTCTTATCTATATAGGCCACTTGCGGCAAGACCCCTTCTCAATAACCAAACAGCAGGATAACAACTCTTTTTTCCTCCACCTCCTCCTCACTCACAAGCGCCAACGGCAAAAAGGGCCCGGTGCCTCAACACTCTTTCAGACGCAGAAAAACCTTCACGCTGAGCTGTGGTAGACTCTGTCGCGATATTACCGCGCGTTTTGCTCCCTCCCTTCCCCTCTTTTGCTTCGAGCGGGGTCCAACACAACATTCCCGAATATCGTTGCTGGCAGCTGTGGCAGACAACGCCAACACCCAAGGAATAAGAAGATCCAAAGGGTCAAAAACCAATATCAAATCAGCATCGTATTCTTTGATTCGCCACATAAAGAATCACCATGACGCAGTCTGCCGACACTTCCTTTGCCCACATGGGCGGTTGCGGCTCCAACGTCATGCCACTTGCTCGTCGCCCGCCAATTCAGATCAACGAAGATGCCGCGTGGCATGCCGTCATGGGACGCGTAGATGCCTCGGGGCCATCTTATGCCGAGACCATCGCTTCGTCCGTCTTGAGCGGAAACGGTACCGAGGACGAGAGCCCCGACGCCGTCACTGATAGCGCCTCCTCCTACCAAGACAGTGTCTTCAGCGGCCACGGCGAGCGTGGAGGCGGCTACGCATCCAGTATCATGCAACCCGACTTCGGCAGTCAAGTCCGTCAAGATCCCAACGCCGCGTGGTTGGGTGTCATGGAAGGCGAAAACTCTTCGGCGAGGTATTATGCCCAGAGCATCGCCTCCTCCGACTTCACCGGAGACGGTCAGGAGGATGCGCGCCGCCCGCGTTTCCAACCGTCGCTAGACGGCGAAAGCGTGGCCGACAGCTACGTCCATCAAGAGAGCATATTCAGCGGCCGCGGCGGCCGCGGCGGCGGTCACGGGTCCATCTTCAGCAGCGTGCATGACGGCAGGACCAGAGCCTCGCGGACGACGGCCTTCTCAGCCGCCCAGCGTGCCATGAACAATGCCTTGACGGACCCGGCCATGGAAATTGACGACAATCACGCGACACTGGTACCCCCCGTCGTGATTGCGGAAGCCGGGGCCCAGGCGGACATTGTCGAACCGGACCACTGGAACCAACTGGGCGTAACGGCCACGCCCACAGGCATTCACGCGTCGTCGGCTTCGGCCATGGCATCCTGGACAGGTCCAGCGTCGGTGAGATCTGCCGCCGCGGCCTCCTCCGCCTCCTCCACCGACGCCACCGAGATCGTAGCCCACCTGCCGTGCGAGTTCCGGCGGTACAAGTCCTGCATGGACATGTTTCCATTGCATAGGTCCGGCGCCGGCATCGAAAACTGGACCGACCACATGGTGCGTACCCGCACCCACCTGTACCACCGGCTCCCCCGCTCGTCAGGGTGCTGGTTCTGCAGCGAGACCTTTTCCGTCGACGAGCAGCACCGTGCCGATCGCGCCGTCATCACCGAGGTGTACAAGAAGCGTATGCGGCACATTGCGCGGCACTACCTTAATAGGGATCTGCGCAACTCGGCGGTGCCGCCGCGAGACGCTGGTTTCGAGAGGCACCTGATTGACAATGGCATCTGGAAACCCGCACCGGGTGAGGGCGGCGAGGCGCAGCAAGGCGCAGCAAGAGTGCCAACGAGCAACGACCTGCGCGACCCCATCCGAGACTACACTGTGGGAATAAGGACCACTCGAAGTGCGCGTAGTGACGCGCGGTACGTCACGGCCGGACGTAGAGAGATAGCACATCACCAGTAATGACGCGAGCAGGCCACTATCGACACATATGGAAAGGTTTCAGTCAACAAAGCCACGCTATCGACGAGTAGTTGTGAGCTTTCTGCACCGTGTGCGAGTTCGGCCTTCTCTCCTGCTTGGCACATGGGAATAGGCTGCAGTGAGACGTAGGACAGGATTGCAATGCCGTGCTGCACTGCATCTTGACATTGCCTTCTCGCAGCCCAAGCCCATGTCAACGCCTTGCCCGCGACAGTCTTCCAGGACTGGCCATGGCCAGGATATCAAAGGTACATAAAGGGACAAAATTGTAGAACAATCATCAAATGGGTATCTGTGTAATGTTGTAATTTATCCAACGACTTTTCGCATCCGTTGCTGCCTCTTCTTCCTGGATACACTAATGCGTGCCGTAAACCCATTCATGTTCGGGGTTTTGCTGCATTTCCGTTTGCCAAGCAGCTGCATATCAATGTTCCTGTAATGGACATGGTATCGCACCCACTGCTCCAAGCCTGCAATATGAACACCAAGAGTCGGCAGGGCCAGCAGCATCATTTCACGTTCTGACTCCTCACTTCCCTCCTGGGTTTCGCGCCGCTTTTCAACAGAGTAAATGCCAGGTAATGTGTAACGCACTTTTCCCGGTGCATGGTATTTGAGAAGCTTTTCGAATCGAGCGCGCTCCCTGGGATCCAAAGCGGCTTTGAAAGCTTTGGTATGCCTTGCCATTAGAGGTAGTACATGGAGCCCCTTTTTACGATCACAGGAATTGAGCCGGATCCAGAAGCGTCCATCCCATAGCAGGCTTGTCTTCCAAGTTTTCCAGGCCGGGTCCCTGGGTGCTTCCCACGGGAGCGGGTGAGGGTTTGAGCCCCAGTTTGGGCGCTGAATCGTTATCTCTGGTGCCGTAGTAATCGCACGCAGGTAATTAGAAGAGAACGGCGCCCGGGATAGAAACCAACGCGTAGAGTTGTAGCTTGGTATGGGCTCAAACTGCACACCGGCCATGGAAAAGGTCTTGCGGTCTGCCGCATCGAGAACACTAGTTCCAATACTATACAAGTAAGGGAAGAGCCGCCGTACAGTGTTTCCAAGATTCGAAATTGATGGGAGGTGATTATCAGGGGTCACGAGGCTGATCATTTTGCGCGTGATTATAGCAGCAAGAAGTCGCTGCCTTACTCGCCGAGCCTCATCTCTTGCTGGCTGGTTGTGACGTCCGCTCATTTCCCTGCCAATATATAGCAAAGGTAAGTCCACTAGTAGCGAGCCGACATTCGTATCAAAATCAACTATGGCCACTTGACGATGTATAATGCGCGACGCTTCATTCTCCTCACACTGGACTCTGCGTCTCGAACGCGCGGCCAGAGCCAGGATGGAGGGCTTTTGCAAGGCTCGCGGGAGCTCATTGACCTTGCAAATATTTCGCAGCGTATTGCGTGTGGTCAATGTAGCATCGGTATTAGTGCGGTCTTCAAACCAAGGCACACCGTTGGCTTCACAGGTGGCAATAAGTCTCGCTTTATCAAACTCCAGTAACGGCCTGTATACCGTGATTCCTCCGTCATCGACGCTCAGAGGAGGCAGATATGGAATGCCAGCATCGTATTCGCGTTGCAGCTGACCAGGAAATCGAGCAGATAGATCGTTGATGCCGAGGTGTGATCGGAATTGCTCAAAGCCGGGAAGTGTGCTCTCTAGCCTGAGTCGACTCCGCAACGCCCTCATTTCTTTACCAGCAGGGCTGAATTTGAGAAATGGATGTGAACGCAATTGATCATCAACCAAGCCGCTCTTGTATGCGCGATGCATGTCGTAGCACTCGGGTATAGAATTCGCCTTGTTCATGCCCTGCAGGCCCCGATAGCCATGGCCAGAAAGCAGGCGCATGAGTATTGTTTCGTATTGGTCGTCGCGATGGTGTGCGAAAAAGAGGCTCGTGACCTCATTCCTTGAAAAGAAAGAGCCTAGAGCACGGTATCTAAGGGTCCTGGCCATGCTCTCGACGTTCGGTTGCTTGCTTGGGTCAACGTCGCGTCCCAACACGTATGACCAATCAATCCGGAAAACGAAGGCTCTCAATCCAAGGCGCCTGAGATTACTTGCTACTTCGGCTGCTTCTGCTGCACTCTCGGGTCGCAAGCGATGATCGACCGTGGCTGCGAAGATGTCTTGGACTGGGTTATCGGCGATGTGCTGCGCCTTGTATGTTTTGATGTAATGTGAGAATAGGTAAGCCAATGCCATGGAATCTACGCCTCCGCTGATGGCAAGGCCTCGAAGCTCGTCAGTACTGAAATCTGGGAGGTAGTCGTGGTACTTCCTTACCTATGGCCCTGGGCCGCGCAAGTCGCACATGGGGGAAGCGCGGCCTGCATGTTGCTAGTATCGCTTCACGAAACTCGGAGATTGTAATAGGCCGAACAACACTGTTGAAAGCGGGAGTAATTGCACCCATCCCATCGCGTGTTGGCCAGATTCTCTGTGGACCGAATGGTGTCGATGCAAGGGCAGTTTTCGGTGCTGGCTGTGGCGACCTGCATTAGTTGGACGGAAGCTTCTGTGGGGCCTTGAGGTGTCACGATTCTCAGTAACTTCGTATCCGGCCATGAAATCATCTTGGCCTGCTTTGCAGTACATCGGAAATGATGGCAGAAAGGGAGGCTTTGGGAGGTGAAGAAAGAGAAGCAAGATGTCGTGTTGTTGGTAAATAGCACTGGGACTGCTGTCTTGTAGTGCAGGTAGGTAGGTAGGTAGGTAGGTAGGTAGCAACAGGTACAGTCTGCCAGCTGCCAGCTGGCAACCGTCAAACCGCCACACCTGCTGAAAGAAAACATCACCACTTTGTATTCTCCTCCTCCTCATCATCATATACCTTTTCGCTTTTCGCTTTTCGCTATTATGAATAGTACCTTGCCATCAGGCCTATCAACGACTTCTCGACCACGACTGGTCAGCGATCTGTCCCACCGTTAACGCTAGCGGTAGTACTCTCGGCGCTCTCAGCGCTCTCCTCGACGCCGATTCGTCCGCCACCAATCAGCCTGCAGCTGCTGGGCGTTTTTTCGGCTGCCTCTCGTAGCGGGGGCGGTTGAACCTTTTCCTTCTTGGATGTCGATGAAGCGGCCAAAAACGCCCCCAGCCCACTCTATTCTGCTCACCCCATCCACCTGGGGCCTGCCGCCTGACATTTATTACAGGGCCTCTGCCTTGCTTTGTTTCGCCTGGGCCCGTGACAGAGCCTGTGAAGCTTGTAGGTGGGAGGGGGCTCCTTAACTGAGGCCATTGGCACACGGAGAAGCCATCGGTACTCTATTTTCGGGCTGCTGGACAAGACGCATTTCTCGTTTTTGCTCGATAACTTGTCCCTCTACTCTTTTTCTATCTCGAAAGGCATCCGTTGCATACACATTTTCATTCACAACGTCGTTGATCGACTTATCGTTGCTCTCTGCCGATACGTTGCTGAGCAACTTACTGCCGACAAGATCGAATCTTGTGCAGCCTGTCACAAAGGCCGCCCACCAACTCGCAGTGCATCTGCATGTCGCCGCGATACCCGAATAACGCGACGTTGCTCACGTCGCCGCTGGCGACTTGACGGGAAATTACCGTCGCCTCAATTTTCGCATACTTGCCGTAGTCACCAACTCATTCTCACGGTGCTCTTCTTATTGCGTCATCGGCTCTATCAACCGGCGCCAATGGTGTCGCAACCAGATCCGACGGCGCAGTATAGCCTGCAGCATCGTCGCGGCCACGGCAAGTCATCTGCTGCCTCTGCTATCCTTCCGCAGCACAGCGGACATACAAGCTCGCGCTCGAAGCGATATAACCGTTCTCATGCCGGCGGCGACTCCTACACTCCTCGCAACGAATTTCCCGTCTTTACGCAATCCGGCGACGTCGAAATCATTGTGAGAGCTGGGCCGCTCGAAAACCGATATCTGCTTCATCGAGAAATCCTTACACGCTGCAGTGGCTTTTTCGAAGCCAGTACCTCGGAAGAATGGTCCCGCGCCCGTGGTCCGGATCCATCCACGAAACCCAAAGTTCGACAGCTCGCAGCAGGTAATGAAGTTGCCTGTGTGAACCCAAATGGCTCCGTATTGAGCCAGGCTGATTCAACCACTGGTGCTGCTCAAATGGCTACTGTTTCTGTCCCAGGCAACAGGCGCTGGCGTTATGAATTGGATTCAGGTCGTGGTGATGACGATATTCCGATGCTTGTTCAAAAGGATCCAGTGATTGCTGATAGCATGCCGCCTGCGCATCAGTCAATTTTTGCGACCCCTCGACTAGGGTCCAGCTCCAGCCCTGAGGCTGGACCTTTAAGCAGCTCGCGCCACGGCAATGCTCAACCACGAGCCCTGCCTCACTCGGCGAAAACTCATCGATCGTCCTTCTCCCAGTCTCTCGCCAATCTTAGCTTGACATCGCACACGCGATCGCGCAGTCGAGGCAACAACACAGTCATCGTTGCTATTCCAGAGGAGGAGGACCTGGTCCGCGATTACGACAATCTGTTTCGGATTTTCTACAATTACCCGCCTCTTCTTGACGGTGTCAATGTCGCCGACGCTTATATTCAGTGCAAGCGCCTTCTCAGCATAGCTGATCAATATGATGCGCTGGCCGTCGTCGGTCCTCGAGTTGATCATCATTTACTGCAGTTTCAAGCGCGACTGTGGAAACAAATCGCCAAGTACCCAGTGTCCTACCTTCGCTTAGGCTATTTGGCTCGTTCGAAGGTCATCTTTCAAGAGGCCCTTGTCCACGTAGTCGGCCAATGGCCTGTTGGCGAGCGCAGTCTGCGGGCGTCCATGCCCGACTCTGTTCTGGACCTCATCGAGGACAAGGTTGATGATCTAGAATTCACCGTCAGCCGCGTTGAGCGCCGGTTGTTTCGCCTAACGCTGTTAAATTCTCACGGCGAGCGTGTCTCGCCATCATCAAATTATTTGGACTGGCTGACTGTCAGCTTCTTTCGACAATGGCTCACAGACAACACCTCGCCGCCGCCACCGTCAAAGCGGACAGCCGATAGCCAAAAGTCCTCGTCAGCTTTAGCGAGTAAGAGTGCGTTTGCGCCTCTTCCTGCGCTCGGTGCTATTGGCCGCGCATATCGCACGCTGGCCGGCAGGTCAACGGCGTATCTGCCCCATAGCGAGTGCAAGGATTTTCTTAAGCGAACTCCCGAACTCTACAGCCGCGACCATTTACGACGCTTTGAGAAGCGACTAGACGAACTCAAGGCCATGGCGAGAGAGATCGTTGCGCCTCTTATGGGGAGCAGTCTGGAGCTGGACCTCGCTGCTGGCACCGCAGGCGGAAAGCCACCAAGCGATGGGATACGATATCTGACGTGTACCTCGGTACGAGAGAGAGATTTACCTTGGTCGCTGGGCGACTAGGAAAAAAGAAATCATACATGACGCAGTCATGAATTACAATGTAACGACTAATAGTGTTTTAATTACTCTCGGATGGATGCGACGGCCGATTTGTTTGGAAGCCTACGAGATGAACTTGATTAGCATATACCCATATATAGGTCTCATAAATGTCAGCACAATTATTGTAATCATGATATGTTTAACCCATTATGCATTGACTGCTGTCTCGCAAGGGGACAAGAAGTATAGGAAGCTAAAAATAGCAAAGGTCATGGAAAAGATTGCGTAGAGTGCTCATAAGTTCGTAACTACTCGAGTGTGGGGCTATCAAGTCTCTTTCATCACATTTATCCTCTTCGTCTCCCTGCCTCTGCCACAAGGGTCTAGGCACGATGTCTGCCTGTAGGAGCCTTCATTTCTCGGACGGCTTCGTTATTAGTTGCGGTACTGTTACCGTCGACATCGCCGAATCTCGGGTCCTTTTGATCCGCTCCCGAGGGACCGGCGAGTACTATCTCCCCAAGGGCCGCAAAGACGTTCACGAGTCTCTTGAGGACGCCGCGCTCCGTGAAACCTGGGAAGAGACTGGAGTGCGCGCGCAGCTCCTACCTGTCCGTATCACCACACGAGCAACTCCCTCTGCTGCTGCTGGTGCTGCTGGTGCTGCTGGTGCAGACCCGGCGTCTTGCGTGACGGAGCCCCTGGCTGTCGCACAGCGCGTCACCGACGGTGTGCTCAAAATTATCTTTTGGTTCGTCGCGGCGGCAGACTCGGCGGCGGCGCCAGAGGAGGGCATGCAGCAGGAAGGGGAGGACTTTGAGGCTCTCTGGGTAGGATGGGACAAGGTTCGCTCGACGTTGACGTTTGAGGATGACTGGCGCATCGCCGAGGCGGGGATCACGGCGGCGACGGCGACAAATTGACGACTCTCAAGTGTTTTGATGAAGATATCTCGGCTGTAGATGTCATGGAGGCTTGAGCCGAGGAAGCAGGGCGTGCCCTGAGCGGGCGTTGGGGCAGGAGACCAACTGCTTCGGCGGACTGGTTGCGCGCAGTAAGACAGACCATTGCAGGGTTTCGGGGCCGTCCAAATCCGATGCTGGGGATAGTTAAAGCCCTTTACATACGCAAGGTTCTTCAAGGTATAATCCATATTCCACAAAGCTAGGTAGCTGGGGCTAAGGCTATCTTTCGAAGGCGTATTGCTGTGCGCCGGCTTGACGCAGACTGAGCTGAATCATTAGAGACATAGACAAGCAGGTGAGTGCTACAAGAACAGTAAGGGTAATATGAATGCGAACGAGGTTGACAAGACTAACGGGGATCATACAGGTCTTATAGAACAACACATGCGGGCAGGAAGGGGTCTATTTCAGGCTTCAGACTACTTATATATCACCAGACAGTAGCCCAACGTAACTAGAACGAGCTTGGTTGTCTATAATGCCAAAACTCCATGTGCGACTGTGTCACACTTATTGGTCGTCTCCCGTCACGCGTCCTATTAAGGCTTGTAAATGGCCTTCTGCCAACTCATTGTTTCCCCTTGGCTCGTTTTCTATAAACTTTGGCGCACAATTATCGGCACATGGCGTCTATTTCTATTCAGCACTTAATGATGGCCTACCAGCCTACCTTGTACAACTGATTCAGGATCACCTAGGTCCTTATTGATAAGTATCTGCAAATACTCTTGAAGAACAGCAGGGAGCCTATTGATTAGACAGTTATTAGAAGAAATTTTACGTGCATTTTATTTGCCCGTCAGTTCATACATTACCCGCTAGAGATAACTAATTCTTGTTGCTGTAAACAGGAAGTTGGGTGCTGTGGAGTGGAAGCAGCTAGCAGGTAGGTAGTTATTTAGTGGCACCTGACGTCGATTGTTGCGCTGAGACATCCCGTCCTCGACAACTTGCAACCGACCCTTGACGATACAGAAAACAACTGCGATACCTTTAATCTCCAAAGCTCGACCGTCACGGCTCTTTTATCCATCCCGGAGCATACGCTGGCTCACTGCATTCTGTCACTCCGCATACTGATGCTCGTCGATCCGAGGTAGCCCAGGCTGACCAGCTTCGGAGCTTGCCCTCCCGCCCGTCATGCTCTCTGCCTTTACCGCGCGGCCCATCATTGAGCTGCGGCCGCGCGACAAATCCAAGATCGAGACGATTCTTGCACATGGTGCGTAATTTTCAACGGCTCAACAGCGATGCAGCGTCCAAGATCAGGCCTTCCGCAAGCTCAACAGCTGGCGGGGACGTCATCACACTCCGGCCTAGATTAACCTTTTCCTTCACAGGCGATCGCATTCTTGTCGGCCTCAACACCGGCTCCCTTCGAATATACAGACTCAACGATCCGACCCCGGTCATTGAAAATGGATATGCAGCCAGCAACTCCGTTTCGAGTAGCCTCCCCCGGAACAGCAGTGATCACCAGCAGCGCCCCTCCTCGCGCGGCTCTTCACGACCGACGGACCTCCTGCGCGAAGTCGAAAAGTTCTCCACGCGCGCCATCGAGCAGCTTGCTATTATAAAAGAGGCCAATACCATCGTATCGCTGTCAAACTACCACGTGTCGCTGCACGACCTACAGACCTACGAGCTGATTGAGACTCTCGACAAGACCAAGAACGCTTCAGGCTTCGCCGTCACCTCAAATATCGTCAAAGACCCAGACACAGGTATACCCGAGATCATCTCACGGCTCGCTGTTTCTGTCAAGAGGCGTCTGCTGCTCTGGAGCTGGCACGAGTGCGAACTCGGCGGCGATAATGCCGAGGTGGTGCTCGCCGAGTCGATCCGTAGTGTGACGTGGGCGAGTGCTACCAAGGTTGTGTGTGGAATGAATGGCGGCTACGTCATGGTTGATGCCCTCACACACGAGGTAGAAGATGTCACCGGTCCAGGCACGGTCGGCGCGGCGGGACAAAGCAGCCGCTTCGGCGCCGTCAGCAGTGCGGGTATGGGCTACATGGGCCTGGGCGGCTACATGCCGAAGCCGTTGGCGTCCAAACTAGCTGATGGCCAAGTTCTCTTGGCAAAGGACATCAATACGCTATTCATAGACGACGCCGGCAAGCCGCTGGATAAACGACAAATCCCTTGGGCGACGGCGCCAGAGTCTATAGGCTACTCATACCCGTACATTGTGGCTCTGCAGCCGCCGGCAAAGGGGTCACTGGAAGTGCGAAATCCGGAGACTCTTTCGCTTGTGCAGACTATATCGCTCCCTGGTGCAGCTCAGCTATACTTTCCGCCTCCAAACGTGAGCCTAGCGCATGCCGGCAAGGGGTTCCACATCTCTAGTGAACGATGTGTCTGGAAAATGGGTGCCACAGATTACGACGCGCAAGTCAAGGAGCTGGTTGATGCCGGCAACTATGACGAGGCGATTAGCCTCCTCAATCTGTTGGAGGACGCGCTGCTCAAGAGCAAGACGGACACGTTGAGAGAGGTCAAGATGCAAAAGGCCGAGGTGCTCTTTGGTGAGAAAAAGTATCGCAAGGCAATGGATTTGTTCAATGAAGATACTGTCCACGCTCCGCCAGAACGGGTGTTGGCCCTGTATCCGCCCATCATCTCAGGCGAGCTCTCCAAATGGGCTGGCAGGGAAGAGGCTAAGAAGACGAGCGATGCCGATGATACGGCGCCCCGAGCCAGTGTCGAACCACAGCGCAAGTCTGAGGATGCTGGTGAGACTACTTCAACAGTCGGTCGTTTCGCGGGTTATTTTAGGGGATCACAACGTAGAACGGCTGCAGATGCAGCGTCGATATTGTCAGTGAAAAGGGAAGCTTCAGATGTCCCGGACGAGAAGGACTCCTCAGACTCGGCAGCCGCGGCGGACAAGCCTCTTGAAGGTAAAGACTTGATGAAGGCTGTCCTCGAGCTCAACGGATATCTGGCCGGCACGCGTGCACGTTTGCAGCGTGTCATTGACCCCGCCACCGGACTCCTCAAGCCCATAGACTCGACGCCGGGCGAAGATGCTACAGATCGTTTTCTCCGAATGGGCCCGAATGAAAGCGAAGCGCAACTGCAGGAAAAGCTCCAACGCACGTTTCGTCTTGTCGACACGACGTTGTTTCGCGCCTACATGCTCTCGCAGCCCTCACTCGCCAGCTCCCTCTTTCGCATTCCCAACTTTTGCGACCCCGACGTGGTCAACGAGAAGCTCGTGGAGCAAGACCGCTACAACGAGCTCATTGACTTTTTCTACGGCAAGAAGCTGCACAGGGAAGCCTTGGCGCTTCTCGTCAAGTTTGGCGCCGCGGCCAAGCCGGACGAGCGCGCGCCGGCGCTGCACGGTCCTAACCGCACCATCCAGTACTTGCAAAACATGCCGTCATCGGAAATCGACCTGATTTTGGAGAATGTGGGATGGACGCTGCGTGTGAACCCGGCATTTGCCATGGAGGTTTTCACGGGCGACACGGAGAATGCGGAGACGCTGCCGCGGGAGCGCGTAGCGGCGTTTTTGCGGACGGTGGACTCGGCGCTGGAGCGGCAGTACCTCGAGCACGTCGTCATGGAGCTGGATGATGCTACGGCGGATCTGCATAATAGACTCGTGGAGCTGTACATTTCAGCGCTGGAGAAGATGAAGCACAGCGACGAGGAGTGGGAGCCGCTGATGGAGCGCTTTCTCAACTTTCTGCAGGCACCAAACCCTGTGTACAGCCTCGGCAAGGCGTTTTCCACGATTCCCAGAAATGGTAAGTAGAGCAACCTCGAAGTTGGCTAGGCTTAGCTGCTGACAAGACTAGATGCGTCCTTTTACGAGGCACAAGCTGTGGTGCTGAGCAACATGGGACAACACAAGCAGGCCTTGGAGATTCTTGTTTTCAAGATGGAAAACTATGCCAAGGCAGAAGAGTAGGCTGAAATCTGTTCGAGGCGCATGTATTTCACTTTGGCTAACTCTGTCTAGATACTGTAATCGTATCCAGCGACAAGCTCCCCCTCGGTCCGCCAACGACACATCGGAAGACAGCTACGACGACGACGACGACGACACGCCAACCATCTACCACACGCTCCTTTCTCTATACCTCCAGCCATCGTCACCGCACAAGCCGCAGCTCGAGCCCGCGCTCGATCTCCTGTCCAAACACGGCGCGCGGCTCCCTGCGGCATCGTCGCTCAGTCTCATCCCCGACGACCTGCCCGTGAGCGCGCTCGAGTCGTACTTTTGCGGGCGCATCCGCTCGGCCAACAGCATGGTCAACGAGGCGCGGGTGGTGGCGGCGCTGCGCAAGGCCGAGGGCATCGCCGTGGCGGCGGCGCTGCACGTGGGTGGGAACGGCGCCAAGGGACGCAACAGACACGTGGCCATTACGGACGAGCGGCTGTGCGTCGTGTGCCATCGAAGGCTGGGCGGCGGCATGCGCGTCGGCGGCAGCGTAGTGGCGGTGATGCCGGATAACACGGTTGTGCACTGGGGATGCCTGAGCAGTGTGGGAGGAGACCAGCGGCCGAAGACGCCGAGCTGGGCCCGGCACTCATAAATGTCTGCTCTTGTGCCTTTTCGTTGTTGGAGAAATGGAAAAAAAGGGCCATGATGCAATGTAATGTCCGCGCAAATACCCCCCACGTCGTTGGTGTACCATGTGTTTCGTCGTCTTCTTCTTCTTCTGTGCTCTATGACATAGCCATGGCTACTCCCGGATAGACAAGAGACTTTCCATCTTTGCCACGTTTCCTTTGCATGTAGTTGCCTCAATCATCACCCTCTTGCACCTCTTCACCATAGTTTTCCTCCTCCTTGGCGTCGTCGATGGCCACCGCCGCCGCTCCCGCCGCACTCGCGTCACGCGCCTTGTCCTCTTCCATGCGCGCCGTAAGTTCCTTGTTGATGGTATCTTGGGCGTCGGCGACGGCAACTCGCAGCGCGCCGAGATGGGACGTCTTGTCGGAGGAGGAGAAGGAGGAGGAGGGCAGCGGGGTGGTGATGGCAAAGGCCTCGTTGGTGGGGGAGGTGTAGCTGGCCGTGAGGGTGTTGGCGGTAGTGGTGGCTGGTCGGGACATTTTCGACTGGATATCGAGTTTTTTTTTTCTCTTCTATTGCCTTTTTCTTCACGTTGAAGGATGGATCAATCTCGGGGTCGCCCTTTTTGTCTTCGGAAGAGATTTTTAGATAAAAATTGAGGAGTGGAAGTGGCCGAGTCGGAGTTTTTTTCAGAGCTCCGGGTACCCCTGTTGGGCTGTAACTAGCGCGGGGTTCATGGCAAAGGGCCCATGTTAATACTGGCTGCCTCAAGCGGGCCCAAGCTCCCCTCCGGGAAGCAAGCCGGCGACAGCTCCAGTAGATGGGATGTTTCAAAGAGGACCAATTATGTATCATCATAATAGTCAAAAAAAATATTTGCAATTCCTTCTCCTCCAGAAGATGCCCTCGGTATTCTTCTCCACATCACCATCGGACAGAACCCTGTAGCTTGGTGGCTTCAACTCTGCCCTCCCTTCTCCGGGATCTGGGCTAGGGTCCCTGCCAGCTGGCGTACAGACTAACTGCAGTGGGTGCCAAGGTTGAGCCCGAGCCCTTGTAGGTACTGACGTTAGTTTGTTTGCCCATCTCAACTTCTTCCTCTCCATACCTACACCCTCCAGCACATCGATAATCCCATCAACGAGCGCTTGCTACTCCTCACTCGCATCTCTCTACTCAAATCCCCATCGTCGCCGCCGTCTGATACGAGTCCTCCAAGAACACCGGAAATCGTCCTTGCAACCCCGCCAACTACGAATCACCACCCAATGTTCTTGAAGGGCGAGCAGCCCAACCAACCGTTCTCACACTAACGCTTGCCAATCGTCGCATGGCCGCCGCGGCCTGATACAACATGTAACTCGAGCCCCTCCACTCCTGCCGCGATTAGTACCCTACCCAAATTCCCGTTGCGACGATGCAGCCTGCACAGGGACCCGGGGCGCCCACGTCCGGCCGACGCGGGCGAGCGCCGGGCAGCTTCTCGCCGCTCACCTCGGCCTCCCACGCCGCCGCGTCGCCGTCAACTCCCTCCTTGTCCTCCTCGTCTGCCGCCGCCGCCGCCACCGCCCTGCATGGCAAGCAGCAGCGCCCCGTCTCGCTCTCCCGCCGCCCACCGCCGCCTCTGCGGCTCGAGTCGTCCACGTCGGCATCCGATGACAGCGCCAGCAACGCGGCCGCTACTGCCGCCGCAATTTCCTCGACCGGTGCTTCCTCCATCAACGTCAACAAGTCGCGCCAGCGCGTCGCCTCCCCGGGCACGCCCATCTACTCCCACTTCACCTCCCACGCCAACAATAGCAACTCCAGCCTGCACAGCTTCTCCTTCTCGCGCCCCAACCCGGGCTCTCCGCGCGTCCTTACCCACGGCTCGCCCACGCTGCACAAGACGGAGTCCCGCAAGAACATCGCCACGCAAGGCATGTTTGAGCCTTCGCTTCCGTCAACAAACAGCTCGAACCTATCACAGGTCGGCATGCCGCCGCCCCAGCCGCCCCAGCAAGGCGCCTTGTCGGCTAGCCAGATTGCTGCCCAGGCGGCCGTCATGTCGCATCAAAATACCATGCACAACCGCCAACGCTCACAAACCGTGCCGTTTCCCATTGAAAATAACGACGGTCCTCGGAGAGGCAGTGGTAGCCGGATGCCGACCAGCCCGCCCACTCTAAGCTTGACCGAGGCCAGCGCGCCGCGGGACGGTGGCTTTGGCCCCCCAGGCGGACTGTATATTAGCACGGCATCGTCCGCGGCCACTACTGCCGCCAACGTCGTATTTCCCAGATCCGGGCACAGCTCGCCGCTCGACGCCAACTCGCCGCAGCCCATGCTGCCTCTGCCTCCGCCCATTCCCGCGGCGTATGCGGAGAAGCCGCTTTCCAAGTCGGAAAAGGCCAAGGCGAAGCTGTTTTCGCGGCCCGTCAAGATGAGCGCGGCCAAGTCCGAGGGCAAGGACAAGGCGCTTCCGAGCCCAAGCAAGATTGGCTCCGCGCTGTCGGCGCTTCAGCGCGGCAATTTTAGCACAACCAGCCTGGTCGACTCCTCAGCGCATTCGCTGTACAGCTTGACAAACTCATCCTCGGCCACGATACGGCCCGCCGATTCAACTAACGTGGAAGAAAAGAGTAAAGAAAAGCGTCATCACTTTCTCTCCCGGCAGAAGCAAAAGCTCAAGGACGAGTATCATTTGCCTCTATCGTCTGCTGCCAGTAATTCGCGGCCCACTGATCCCAGTGCGCCCAGCAGCTTATACAGCTTTCACCTGCCGTCTAGCGTCGGCCTGTCCACGTCTGGCTTTTCCAAATCAAGAAAGGAAAAGAAGTATGGCGATCGCTCTGATAGTCGCCAGGACAATGAGTCGTCTCTTAATCTTACCGGCGACATATCTGGCACGGTCCCGTTCCCGTCACTGTCGCAGCAGAGCACTCTGTGCGACACCTCCGAAGCTGCACGACTTGGGCTACATATTCCTTCTACTTTGGACGAGGCTTGG
The DNA here is from genome assembly GCA_030782485.1 of Beauveria brongniartii. Classification (NCBI taxonomy): domain Eukaryota; kingdom Fungi; phylum Ascomycota; class Sordariomycetes; order Hypocreales; family Cordycipitaceae; genus Beauveria; species Beauveria brongniartii. Next base: position 156,114 of record JARJPP010000024.1, read on the forward strand.
CCATTCTTGAAATCGCTGCTGGTGGTCGTGTTTCAGGGCGAAGACTTGCGCCTGCCGGTGGAAGATATTAACCGCATTGTGCAGATGCATATTCAATTATGCATCCACAAGAGATCCCCTTTGAGCATGCTCGACGACTTACGGGAACTTCTCGCCAAGGGCTTCTCTTTCCTGGATCATACGCTTCGCCAAGCGCCGGAGGACAGATTCATCCCAACACTAGTCGAGCTTTGGCTCTTTACGTTTACGTCTATTCTACCGTATCTACAAGCCGTTTTTGTGCCGCTCGAGCTAGAAGTGGCTGGCCGCGGTACCATTTTAACCTACGAGCAAGCTCGCGACTTTTGGGGCTCGGTATCCGCAACCACGGACAATACTGCGAAATCGACGCCGGCAACCGTCGTCTTTGACATACGAAGACTTGTGCTTGCCGCCTACCGCGACAGTGTTATTCTTCCGCGCTACGAGACGCTCAAGACTATCTTTTCGCGCCTGTCTCTCGAGTTCTTGCCCTCGTCCCTCGCTGGCATGGCCATGTCCTCCCCCGCAGACTCGGCCGCCGCCATGTCGACCTCGCCGCCCGAGTACTTTCCGCCGTTGATGCGCCCGGGCACGGCCATGTCGCACGAGCTTTCAGTGGGCTCCTACAACTCCAATAGCACGACGCTGCTCGGGGGCGACGACCGTGGGTCGTCGTCGGGCGGCGGGCGCAGCCGCGCCGTCAGCAACGTGTCGTACGGGAGCAGCGGCAGCGGGGGTGGCGCGGCCCTGCGGCCGTTTACGCCGTCGAACGCGCAGGTGCTCAGCAGCGTGCGCGAGCAAAATGTCGAGGACTCGAAGCAGGTCACTGACATGGTCGGCCGCATGCTGCAGTGCGTCAGCGTGCTCGCGAGCCTGGCGGGGGGCGTTGCTGGCGACGCTGAGCTCGAGGGCAGCAGACGCATGGCGGAGCTCTGCCGCATGCTCAAGCTCAACTGGCTAGGCCGCGGCCGCACCGGTAGGAATAGACGCGGCATGGTGGGCGGGCGCGTGCGCAGAGACGAGGTCCGCGAGGAGCTGCGTGTGGTGTAGGGGCACTGTGTATGCATGTACATGAGATATGGGCGTTGTATGGGCTTGGGGTGGGGAGGATTTTGGCGTTTTTAGGTATAGGTTAGGAGACAATTATGACGGCGATTTGATTTGGAAAGCCAGCTGTGGCAGTATTGTTTAGTACATGTGACTGTATCTGAATCCAAATCAATATTGGTATGCTATTGATCGTGATTAAATTACGTTGAGGCGCATTTGATTTGTCCTGTATGTTGACGCGGTGTCAGAGCCACGGTGTAAGTTGTTTGTGTGATGGTTGCTCATTAGCACAAATGGGGGACCACAGCCACCAATACTCTGTTCATAGGTATATGCTGCCACGCAACTCAGTGACCCGAACAAGAGCAACATGCCTGCTCGAGTACGTGTTTACGTGTCGCGTTGAAAAGACTTTTTAACAAAAATTAGTAACTACAGACAGCATCTTAGTGCGTATGCGCCACAACCAGTGCAGTATCTTACAGGACCAAGGGGGTGTGTATTAGATCATGATGCTCGGTAACCCAATCAACACGCTTGTGGACGTCTTGCTGCGAGACCACGCAGCATGTTAAAGCCAAGTGGGTTAGCAAACACGAGTGGTTATCTGCAGAGCACCGTGACACGTCTACAGTCTTAAATTAAAAATCTGATCACGATTACGAAGTATTCAAGTGGAGTGCAGCATTTGAATATGCATGTATATTGATATGGGTATCTTGAATTATGTTTGGGCGGGTCCTGCAAACTTTTCGCCTGTTAGCGGAGGAACTTTGCACATCATGGAGTGCAGCAAGATAACAAGAAAGATAAGGTGCAAGATCAGACATCCAAGGAAGATTATACCCTCATTTATCCCAAATTGGCTCTATGGGACTCGAGTGGAAACTGCGAATCAATGGGAAATTTCATCATGAAAACACCATGCGGAAAAAGAAAACAGACAATGGCAGACAGAATAAAAATGTCGTCAACTTACGTTAGCGAGGAACTCATAACCGCAGTCGACTGCTATTAGTATTCATCGTGATCGCATGGAGGCATCGAAAGAATCTAGAAGACTTGTTAGCACCAGTCTCGATCAGAAAATTTGCAGTTTTGCAGCCTTGTTTCAAAGTGCAAACCGAGTGACAAGTCAGACAGGAAATACTGGCAAGTAACAGGTCCCTTGCGAGGGGGACCCGAATGTTTCTTCATGGTCGATTCAGATATGAAAAGAAGAGGTGTATGATTGTCATCATTCAACGGTGGCATGCGATTTGGAGCGAAGCAGGATGAGGGTGCATGTGAAAGACGAGGAAAAGCTTACCATGAAGAGGACATCAGCGAGAAGAGGGAAGCAGACGCCTGAACTGATCCCCCCAATGCAAGAGCCAGGAAAAAAACATCTCGACCCCCGGGGCTGCAGCTTTTCACCTAAAAACAGAACATTCTTCAGGCCATGAACGTGCAGGTTTCGCGTCCAGTAGCACTGCAATCGATATATTTCTGTTGCAAAAAGCTGCACTCCTCCGTTCATCAACAATCCATGCTCGTCAAAGACCGGCTTCGGCCGGACTAGATGTTGTTTGGGAGGTAGTCGAGGGGTGAGGTCCTGTAAGTAGAGTTCTTGGTGAAGAAAAAAAAAGTTTCGAGGTTAATGAATGACAGTGCCAAAGTACAGTTTCAGGGTTCTGCTGACACTGTGCCTGTCACGTGAACGGCTGTTTTCAGTGGGCTCCCCGTTTGGTTAAAGTGTTAGCGCCCGGACAAGGCGGACGACAGTAACTAGCTCGTGTGGGTTGAAAAGGGCTGGATATAGAGAGTAATGCCGCGAAAACGATAGCTATAAACACGTGGGAAAAAAGCAGTTAGGTCAAACCGTTACCACAATATAGAGTTTTCCATCATCATCTTTCTATTGCACGAGTCACCCGTGTTTTGGAGGCCTGCTGACATGTTGACAACAAGGTGGTGAAAGCGCACACTGATAGGGGAAAACCCCCGGTACAGCGGTGACTAGCTCGGAGCTAGCGCTGTTATCGGGGCGACCACGACATGGGGGATTTTCCCAGCCACCTGGCGCGCCTGCAACGCCCAGTGACGAGAAAAAAAAATCATCGTGTCGTGCCCACCCGCGTGCCACACCAACCGCGTGCCACAGCATCAGAGCCTGGAAACTCGATATATGCATAGCCTCGCCTGCAGCACCCCGTTTGAGCGGCAGGTCCCAAAGACAGAGAAGAGAGAGAGAGAGAGAGGAAGAGGAATAGATGAGCGGGCGCCCACCCCAGTCAGTTCAGGGTCGCTGTCATCTCGCCCATCAAAATGCCTTGGTGTTAGTCTGCTGTCACTGTCGCTATTACTGTCACCTCGATTTATTAGCGCTCGTCCCAGCGTCTCTGCCCCCGAAATACAGCGTGTTTTGCTACAGTGGCCTGTTTTTCACCTTAAGCTGGTACGGTATTGACGCCTACCTGCAGCAGCCCAAACCTCGCTCGTCACAGAAAGCCCAGCCAGCCAGCCAGCCAGCAGTACGACTCAATTTTTCTCTCCCTCTGTTGAGCCAGGCAAAAATCTTTGCTTCTACCAATACACAGCAAAGATCATCTCCACCAGTGATATTCGACCTTTTTCTCTTATTCTTTTGCCACCTTGATTCATTTTGTTTCCTTCCTACCTACCTACCTCTTAAACACCACCCCTGGACTTTTCGGGGGCCTAGCATTGATACAGTGTTCCTAGCGCCTGTGGCCCAGCGCGGGTACTTTGCTTGGCTGCTGAAAAGGCTACCTTTGCCTGGCTGATCTAGGTACCTACGGAGAGCGGCCCCCCCCAAGCCCAAGCCTGTTTAGCCTTTCCCCCCGATACTGACTCTTCCTGACCCCCTCATAATCTGCTTTGCCTATCCGCGCCCATCGCCAGCCAACATCTCTCACCCCATTGCCGGCCTTGGCTTCAAACGGTTGCCGCGCATTCCCAACGGCATCGTCTCTCCGTGCCTCTCATTCTTCCTCCTCTTGCCTCACTCGTCCTCGTTGAACTATTGCTTCCTCGCTATCCGCACGCGCGCACTCTGTGCTCCCTTGGCCTCAGGCCTTGTCCAGTGGCGCCGGGTTTTGGTATCACCGTCACGCCATTTGTCACGCATCCGCTACCGCGCTCTCCCATCATCGCTCTCGCTTTGGAGGCATCTCTCGTCGCGACTTCACTCTTTGCCTCCACGACAAACATTCTTGTTCCTAGTCGACCACGATCTCTTCGCCTTTTCCCCACCCCCCGTCCGGTCGCATCCCCAGGGACGACCCAGACCCTCGGAGCCCGCGACCTACGCCGAAGCACACGCGCCGACACGTTCTCATCGCCATTCATCTTACACGACAATCAATCACTGCCACACATACATCTTATTCATTGGTTGCGCCGCACGTTCGCCTTCGACGTCTCTCCGTTGACGCATGTGCATGCCATAGCATCTAGCACATTCGTCGATATCCGTTGCCTGTGGATAGCCGACCTGCTCGTTGAGCTATGATGGCCACGAGTATGGGCCCGAACTTCCAGGGTCATCCCGCCGGTATGGGACATCCAGGCGTTTCTGGTCATCCCATGGCTCCGGGCATGAGTGCCAACGGTGGACAGCCAGGCACACCTGGCGGTGGCATGCCTCATCAGTTTGCTGGCAACCCTATGGCCGCTGGAAACCCCGCTGGTATGAACCCGGCCATGATGGCGGCCATGCAACATGGCGGAAATCATAATCTTCAAGCCGCTTTTCAGCATATGAGCCCTGCTCAGCAGCAGGCGTTTCAGCAGCAACAACTGCAAAACCAATGTAAGCTACACTGTCAGCTTCCTGCCTGATTTGACCTGTTTGTTAACTATTGGTCCCTCCTTCCATCTAGTTGCCAACCCAGGTGCTGTAGCTCAAATGCGTCAACAGCAAGTTTACGTACAGCAGCAACGGCAGGCTTTGATGGCTCAGCAGGCTATGGCTCAGAATGGCGGCATGGCACCCAACAACATGGGTGGCAATGGCATGGCCGCCAACGGCATGCCCATGAATATACAGCTGACCCAGCAACAAATGCAGCAGCTGCGACAGGGCGGTCGAATCAACCCTGTAAGCTTTTATCACCCGCAGCCCTCATCCACCACAGGCTAACTTTCCAATAGATGCAACATCCTCAGGCCCAGCACGCCGCTCTCATGGCACAACAAATAGCGCTCCACCAACAGCACGCCGCACAAAACCAGATGCAACAGGGCGGGCCTAATGCCCAGCACATGCAGATGAACGCGCAAGCGCTGCAACATCTGCAACAGCAGCAACAGGCCCAGCAACAGGCTCAACAAGCCCAACAGGCCCAGCAGCAAGGTGGCCAACAAGGCCAACAACAGGGCCAGCCAGGGCAACAGAACCAGCAAGGTCAGCAACCAGGCCAACCGGGTCAACAGCCCCAAGGCCAGGGCCAACCTGGTCAGCAACAAGCACAAGCACAAGCACAAGCACAAGCCCAGGCTCAAGCACAGGCCCAGGCACAGGTCCAGGCACAGCAGCAGGCTCAGCATCAGGCCCAGCAGCAGGCACAGCAGCAGGCCCAGCAGCAGGCACAACAGCAGGCACAACAGCAGGCGGCTGGTCAAGCTCAGCAGCGGCAGCAAACGCCTGCCCAGGGCTCGCAGGCTGGTACTCCTGCGCCGACTGGTCAGCACACGCCGCAGCAGACGCCTGCACCGGGGCCCAGCGTTGCGCAAACGCCACAAACTCAACCTCCGCAAAATCAGGTTCAACCGCAGCAACAAGTTCAACAACAGCAACCGGGTCACCAGCCTCAGCAACAGCCGCAACCTCAGCATCATCCCATGCTGACGCATCAGATGAACGCCGCCGCCCAGCAGCTAGCCATGAACAATTCTATGATGCAGCAGCAACGTCGAGAGCACATCAAGGCTCAATGCCTGATGAGGCTGTCCCAGCTGAGCGAGCACTTGGGCGGCTATCCGGGGTCTCGAAGCAGAGACGACTTGACTTACTGGAATGATCTGGTTGCACGTTTCTTTTCAAGATCTGCCACTTTTCGCCACACTCTTCACGCAAGCGCCGAAGGTGAAGACACTGGTCCCCGTCAATACGACATCACGTTCCCGGCTATTGCCAGATACTTCCATACCCACTTTGGCAGCGGCGTCAAATCCATGCAGCTTAACCTGGGACAAGGAACTATCGACAGGCCTGTATCTACCGACGCGTACCTGATTGAGAACCCCAAAGCCAGCTTTATTTATTGGTTCGAGACTGGATCGCATCTGGTGTCGAGCGGCAGTCTGCGAGTCTTGTTCGATAGCGAGCAACGGATGGAGCTGTTTGAGTTCGTGGCTACTAGCCACGAGGAGTTTGTCGCTCGCAAGCAGGTTATTGATGCTGCCAAGCCGGCCCACGTCTGGATGAAGGAGTGGCACAAGGTCAACTCGACCGATGCTAAGCAGTCGCCTGAAATGTCTAAAAAGGGCAAGGGTAAGCAGCTTAAGTCGCCGCAGTCTCAGCCCCCGGATGTCCTCAACGACCTGCCTGATTCCGCCGTCAATAGACAGGGTGTCACAGAAGCGGTCTATCAGTTCCTGGAGATAGTAGAAGTCATGGGTCAGATGAATCCGCTGTTCAACTTCACCCACAACAACCCCGGCCTCGGTCCTTACGCTGCTCTCGACCAGTACGTGTCGACCTTTATCAACGCAGGTCCGGGACAGATGCCACATATGAACGGCCAAGGACCCCAGGGTGCCCCCAGAACCCCCAGCTTCAGCCAGTTTCCCATGGGAGCTAGTCCGGCCGCGGCCAACATGAACCTTCCCGGCTCACCCCACGTTGGCAGCCCAGCTCCCGGTCAGATCCAGGCGCCGGGCATGCAGCTCCAGCAGAGCCAGCAAGGAACCAGCTCCAGCGGGCCAAGTGCCAACACCTCGCCGGCCTCGAATAAGCGCCGACGGCCGTCAGCTGTCAAGATCGAAGATGACGGCTCTGGTGGGGGAACGCCGGGGTCGCAGGTCAACGGCGTTGGCAACAGAAATAAACCAGCCACTCCACGCATGCCAAAACGCGTCAAAACAAACCCGTCCTGAGGAGAATAATTTGGCACCTGCAGCGTGTCTTATTGTTTTTCACTAGCGCTATGTTTTGACGTCGTTTTCGTTTGTACCTTTTTTCTGTTCCCCCGGCGCACTTGCAGCATGGCGGCGGCCTCGGTTTGGTTTTATTTCTTGCTTCGCGGAATTGCTCTAGCCTGGGGTTCTGGTTGACTTGATTTACAATAGACACGAAGAAGAAGCTCTTGGCCGGCCCTTTAACACCCTCGGGCAAAGTCTTGTGCCTTTCAGTTGTTATTTTATTTACGTTTCTTATTTGTGGTTGCAAAAAGCATTGGAAGTTGGTTGAAAAGAGGCTCCCCCGCCAACACTGTTGAAGCCGGTATGCTCGAGATACCCCTGCCTGCGAGTCGAGTCGGGGAACCTGCAAGACTCTCAAGATTGATGACGGCTTGGACCCGATACGTCGTCATGGTATAGAAGATGGAAGATGGATTGATGCGTGTTCTTGCCGAATAATGGGAAGCGGGTTACTAAGGCCGCAGGAATACGAAACGCAAGGCAAAAAAAAAGAAGAAGCATCTGGCAGGAATGGAGAGGGGGAAGCAGTAAGACAATGTCGGAATAGAAGCGTTTTGGTTCTTTCAGCCACTGGTTTATATTATTACACTATTTGGCTGCTCTTTTACCTGTCTGGCTTTTCTGGGTAAATGGCGTTGTTTGTCTTTTCATGACTCGATTTGTCTTTAGTACTGCGTTGCCACTTTTTTGCGCTTGCTGGTTCGATTGGTGTTTTACATCTTACTTGTACAATGTAACAAAAAACATTCTCGGTCGTTGATTAGTCTTTTCGGACAATGCTTTTCACATGTTTTGCGTCCTTGTTAGTGAACTGGGGAGTATTTCCTGTTGAAGTTGGAGTAGATATTCATTTATATCCTATTCATGAAACCCAGCAAAATTTTGTTGTCCTACATTGATTACTTGAAAGTGGTGCAAGCAAAGACAGAAACAAAGAAATTACCTGATGAACGGAAAAGCAAAGCAAAATCTCTCGCGCCCGGTTCCCGTTCCAACTCATTTGACATGTTGCCATTGAAGACCTTCCTCGCTCGTCCCATCGTGGATATGAAACCCCCTCCCAAGAAAAGACACAATGACTTTTCTCGCTAGAGAGGGCAGCGACAGATGTGATATTCGTCAACACCTTCTTCACGCCATTTTACTTTTCCTGCGGCACAGAGCGTACGGTCCCGTCACGGTGATGTCCGGCGCAGCACCGGTCTCCTTGGCGGTCACCTGGCCAGGACAGCACGCGTCTTTCGTACTTGGTTCGGCAATCGCGCGTCTCAAGACACCAGTATCAGAGATGCTGGCGGCGACGGCGGTGGAAGTGGTGGCGTGCTTGAACCTGACATCGTGTTAGAACTATTTAGCCGGTAAGAGTTTCCTGACAAGGCACATTTACCTCCCGAACTGCCGTGGCTAGCAGGTGGGCTGTTGGCTCCGGAACCGGGAGGCGGATTATCGAGTCTAGGAGAAGAGGACGCATGATCGCCTTGTCCATCAATGGCGTCTTGTCCGGCGTTGCTGTCTTGTCCATCGTTGGCGTCTTGTCCAGCATTGCTGTCTTGTCCATCATTGGCGTCTTGTTCAGCGTTGCTGACTTGTGCAGCATTGGCGTCTTGTGCAGCATTGGCGTCCTCTCCACCAGCACCTCTTTCACCAGCACCCTCCTCCTCGGACAACACAAACACCATCCAGTCCCCCCTTCTCGCCGCCTCCCCCAGCGCCTCCTTCAGCTCTCCATTCTCCTCCTCCTCCTCCTCCTCCGCCGCCGCCGCCCTGCACTCCCACGTCACCGGACTCAGCAGCACCACGCGCCGCCCCCCTCCGCTCACGACCTGCACGCCCGGCGGCTCGCTCCCGATCGTCACCCTCAGAACCCCACGGCTCAACCTCCCGACCTCGTCGTCAAAACCGTGCTGAGAGAGCACGTACCCCACGTCGGCGAGCACCCGCGCCATGGTCTCCGGCGCCGCCGCGTACCGCACATCCTGCACGATACAGCTGCCACCTTCTAGGAGCAGCACGACGCGCATGGAAATGGGAAGCCGTTGTGGTGGGAGCGCTTCCGGGAGCAGCGGTAAGGGCTGCTGTTGCGGCTGCTCGTCATCGACTTCGCCTAACACCCTCCCCACGCCGCCGCCGCGCGGAGGACTATCCTGCTAGGATCGCCACATCACCGCGGGCGCCAAAACATTGTACATGGGCGCCGCCGCCAGCATCATCGGCTGCGGCGTCTGAATCAACGTGGTAGCGGGCGGGGGCGCCAGGAGCGACATGGGCTGCATCGTGTAGGCGCGGCGCGGTTGCGGCGGGATCAAGAGTGCGGGTTGCGCGGCGACGGCAAAGATCGGAGGCTGAAAGTAATAGAACATGCTGTTGACAGAAAACGAAAAGGATGCACAGAAACCGGAGGAGGAAGAGGGGGCAAAGCTCCAAGTGTGCGGCAACAGGTTAAGAAAAAGGAAACGGATGTGTGGTGGGTGAGGGAAGCCGTTGATGTCGTATAGAGAAAGAAAAGAGAGTAAGAATGAGACGGCAACGGGCAAAGATTGTCAAGTTATAATATTTCGGGAGCCGCTGAATCACGCAAAGGGCATGGTATCACAGCACGGAATCACGCAGCGGAAAGAACGGTGTAGAGCGCCGTGCTGGGTTGCTGGTAAGAGTCTTGCCTTTTTCTTTTCTTTTTTTATCAGGGTGGAATGCGTCATTGTCGTGAAGCCATTGTATTCGTAAAACAACCCAACACCAGATGCATGTATGAAAAACCCAAACCCTATCCCTGCCGTGTTGAGCCCATTTTTGCCGTGCCCCGTTCCGATGCACATTATTCAAGTCATGATCGGTAAGCTCCCGAATCCCTCGATATTACATGGTATCTCCCGTAGGGGCCTCGTGCTTGGCCGTGCTACCCTTGCCGCGCCAGGTGCTGACGGCAGGAATGTTGGCCTCATAACGAATCTCCTCGGTGCCGTACGCGCGAGGCGTGAGTTTGATGAGGGTGTGCAGGGGTACATTCATCCAGGGGCTCTTTGCCTGATCCTTCTTCATAAAGTAGGCGTAGATGCAGCGCAGGACTGCCTGGTGCGTGACAATGAGAATGTCTTCGCTGCGCTCGAGCTCCATGATAATGGGCTCGAGGCGGATTACAACGTCGCGGTACGACTCACCCGCCGGGTAGCGGTAATTGTACTTGTCGTCGTCGCGCGCCACAAAGTCCTCCGGATAGCGGTCCTTGATCTCCTGGTAGGTGAGGCCGTCGCAGACGCCCGAGTCGAGCTCATCGAGGGCCTTCCACTGCAGCTGGTTGTAGTGCACGGGCAGCCAGCGCGCTGTGGCAATAGTGCGCTTCAGCGTCGATGTCCAGACCGTCAGAGGGCGGTCATCCTGCCACGTCTTTTTAGCTGTGCTGTGCGTACAAAGTTACGCTACACGGTATGAGAGTATATGCTGCTTACCCCTACTGACCCGCGAACTAGCTCGGGGAGCTTCTTTGCATACAGCTGGCCGCGAGGTGAGAGCATTGTATCACCGCCGATTCGGCCGTCAAGGTTGTACAGTGATTCCCCGTGCTTCAAAGTGTCAGTGCAATGTTGCGTTCTTAGGAGGCAGGCACACTCACTCTGGATAGCCATACGGAGCGTGGACGAATATGCAGGTTCATGAGGTAGTATACAATGCGACTCTGCAAGTAATCTTGGATGCGGTTGATGATGACCTGCTTGCCAATATTCATGATTTTGAGATATGTGTAGTCGCCCTCATCGGCGTCGCCGTCAATCGTCTTGTACACTTTTTCGTACTGGCTGATGCGCCGGCGAAAGTCGTTGGCCGCCTCGTCCGGGTCCTGATCCTTGTAGTCGGGGCTGGAGGTCTTGACGTCGAGAATGTTGGCCATGATAACCTCCTCCTGGTCGCATAGGCTTTCGACAAAAAGAACTTCGATGCCATTAGCTGTGCAGATCTCGTGGACCCATTTGCGGCGGTCCTTTGTGGAATTGGTTGCGTCGAGGATGCCAACGACGCCGCCGGAGCGGAACCAGCGCAGCATGTCAGCGACGGCGGCCTCGGCGGCGGCGCGGCGTTTTCGCTCGCCCTCTGCATTGTTAAAGTCGAAAAAGTCGGCGGTGGGATGTGGCGCATCGTTGCGCCGGTAGTTGCCGACGTTGAAGGTCTGGGCTGGGATGGAGAGCCACTGGAGGTAGCGTTGGGCTGGTGGGTGTGCGTTAGCGGCGTCATGAGAAGAACGGTTTGAATGAGAAAGAACAATGCCGAGAACGTCCAAGTCACGGCCGAAGCAGCTTGAAATATAAATGAGATGCCCTGCGGCCATATCAGGCTTCCATCACTCACCAATCTGTGCAATATAGCTTTTGCCTCTGGCGGGCAAGCCCACCATGACGACACATATCTTGGTATCTTCGACCTGAACGCCGACACCGTTAGCTTTTGCCGGCATGGCGGGCAGGCGTTTCTATCTATTGGCAAGCAGTGGTGTGTGTGAAGCGGCGTTTGGGCGAGCGCAAAGACATGAAGGTTTCTGGTCGGCAGTGTATTGGCAGAGATGACGGCAAACGAGATGAATGGCAAAGAGTGCGAAAAGAGGCAAAGAGATAGCAATGCTGGGGAAGAGATGAGTAGACGATGTGTTTGAAACGAGTTTCGATAAGTAGCAAAAGGTCAAAAAAAAAGAGGAAAATGAAAAGAAGTAGAAGCCAGAGCGGACAGACGGCTTTGACGGAGGAATCGATCGCGTGAGGCGGGAGCGGTTCCTCGGTTTAGGTTTTTTTCTGGGGCTTCTGGGGGACCGTCAGTGGGCCAAAGAGCCCTGCGGAGTGGTGCAGAATCCCCAGAGTGTGCTGTAGGCATTGAACGTATCTATCTGGCCTGTCGGTGTCACACGATTCCAGAAGACGGCTGTCTTTTTGCCCTTTTCTCTTCTCGTCTCCCTCGAAACTCTGGAATGATGAAGGAGGCAACCCCTTTTTGCTTTTGACAGCGAGCTAAGCCGTTGAAAATAAACGGCCAGGGTCGGGTATGAGTACGAGAATGACAAGTGAACCAGCAGTCTAGACTCGTGCCCCGCCACGAAGGGTACCTTGGCAGCAAAGACATCCTGCAGCATCTGTAGGTACCCGCCGCCTTGGCCAGTGCTGGTAGAGAAGTAGCCACGCAAAGCTCGCACCTGGCAGGCATGCCCCGCATCCGAAAGGCTTCACGGCAAACGTCAGTTCGATACAAACAGACGTTCTTCATCATGAATCTTTCCGTTGCTTCGTCCCATTGTCATTGAGCAGCCAATCATCTCTACTCTTTTTCCCCCTTTTGTTGCGCTGTTCCAGGAAACACTTGTTCGTCGTCAACCCCGGCCTTCAGTGGACCGCTGTCCTTTGGCTGGCCGTTTTCTCCACGGATTCTCATCTCGTAATCGACCGACAACCTGCAAGATCCAGCACTTCTGCCCACTTTCAGGATTTATTTCTTCCTCACGCAGCTCCAAGCCAGAAGTCAATGGCCGATAAACAGCTCAGAAAATTCTCCAACAACAGTCCTCTGCTCAAATGCACTGCGCCTAGGCACAGCCCGAATTTCCCGTATCGGAAATGGGCGTCGTTCGAAAAAAAAAAAAGCAATTTAGTCCCATGACCGTTGCTGCAAGGCACCGCAGCCCACAACCCCGACGAGGCAATGAGGTTTCGGGTGTTGCTCCACCACTGACACCAATGTCCCAGCCCGTCCCGGGTCTGTCCGAGGTCACAGGTGCTGTCCTCATACCGCCACTGCGCCGTCCTTGGAGGCTTCTGGCGGCTCTCGACGGCACAGCTTTCGCCTCATTCGTTTTCACGCCATATTCGTAGATCGATCCTTGGCCTTGCATTCTGCACCATACGGAGTACTCAGCTCATACAACCGCAGGATAGACTCCTTGTCCCCTAGGTCATGATCGCTTGCCGCTCCCGCCATTCGCGAACCAAGGAGAAAAAAAATTCGCCATTTCCCACTTGGGTATCGACACAACACACGCTCACCGCTCCGAACTCCCCGCCACTTGACAAAAAGAACCGGGCTTGCAGGAATACACAAGCACACATGAAAACACCACAGAGACCCTGAGGATCGGACTAACCTTGCTCATGCTGTACGTATTCGCCCTTGCCCGGCCGGTAGGCGCAGGAGGCCCAGCCGACACTCCCCTCGTCATGTCTGCTGCTTCTCGGCGCAGTAGAGAAGAGACAGAGTTGTCGTCACTTGTAGAGACTGTAATGGTATGCTCGCCTGTCTTGCTCGTTAAACACGCAAGGAATACACGACACGGCTCTGCTCTTTCGATTTGCACCTTTTCTAGTGTAGATGTAGCTTGTAGACCTCTGCGTAAGCGGGTCATGCCAACTTCGCAACGTGCGCCGCCAGCAAGCTACCAGCGATAAGCGTAACTACCTTGGTTAGGTGCCGTTGCTAGTGGGCGGCTACGTTGTGCATCAAAAGCGTCATGCCTTGGCAGTTGTCGCTCTTCACTTATCCAATGCGTCGACGATCAAACCGATACGACCTTGAGCGAGAATTCTAATTCTTATAATTCAATCATCTACCAAAAACATAATCACTAACAAAAACCTCTTTGTCGCAACACAGCGGCCAATATATTATAGCTCCAATACCAGCATCGCAAACCATCACCACTGTGTGCCTACCGTTCCCTCAGCTCGTTTCCGCGAGTAGAAGCGCATCTGAGCTGCCCCAACGTCAAAGACGGCCACGACATTCTGCAAGAAGGCATCTCCTAGAATGTATGGTCCCTGGCCGCCGCTTGCCACGGCAATGGCGCAGTACCCAGTCAGTGGGTCAACTAGATCATGGTAAATCATATCCGCGGGGTTGATCCAAAAGTCGACGTCGGAAATAGTTATCGCAAATCTAGGCGGAATCGAATTGCATGGTGCAAAGTACATGCCCCATTGGTACAGGTAAACGGCGCGTGGCTGAAAGGACATGGCGATGGCTTCGGCCAGAGCTTCTTCCTGTTAGCGCTTGATTCACCTGTTCAGTTCAAAGTCAACTTACGAGGGGGAAGGTACATTAGTGTTGTACCAGTGTCAACAATATAAGGATATCTGGTCGTGTCTGTAGTCTGACCCCAGCGCACGCCGTCAGGGATGATGGTGTAAAACGAATACTTCCATGCAGTTTCCGCCTGGTCGATAAGATTTGCCTAGTATGCGTTAGATATATAGGAAAAGCAGACCGAATCAAAAGTAACAAATTCTTACCACGATAAGATCCGTCGAGGCAGAGTCACCTTGCACCCAGTCGATGGGAGGAAGACCACCCCAAGCAAGCACACCATCAGAAGAATTCTTGGAAAGGGCCACACTGAACACAGGATCGAGGCCACCCTGAATGATTGCATTGGTAAGGAAAGGGGTATAAGTAATGGCATTCCAAGTGGCCTCATCCCCGATTTCACCGTAGTAGGCGCTGGTGATGGCAGGGTAGGCAAGGCCCAAGATTCCGACAGTGGCATTGTTGCCACGCCAGTAAGTACTGTTTGCAAGACCAACCTGCTGCTTCGTGACCGTCACTCCACCACAGCTGAGGTCAGAGTAGCCCATTGGACCAGAGATCTTCTCTCCGGAGCCGTATCTGAGGAGAAAGTGCAGCTCGTCGATGGTACCCTGGCCAAAATCGTCAACCAAGGATGTACCAAAGCCACAGGCAGCTTGGTCGTGGGAATTGCCAACGCTATCGATGCAGTCAAAGTCCGACTTGGCTGCCCAGGTATCGGAGCTGCCGGTGTCGAACAACAGCCACACAGGCTTTCCGTCCCAGCCACAATGGATAGCGTACTGAGTAGAGTATGCACCGACAGACGAAATGTTCTGGAATGTTTGCTTGACATTGCCGGGAGTAGAGCGGAGAGCACGTCCAAGAGCAGAAATTGTGCCATGGTTTCCCTTCTTGCCTGCGACGTGCTTGAGACGAGAAAAGCGCGGGGTGGGACGATCGGGCTTGGCCATGGTCACGGCCTTGACCCGTTCAAAGGTGATGCCGTTCATGGGCTGAGATAGATCCCAGTCACTGGCATGACGCTGCTCCTTGAGACCGCTTGCGGCTGCGGCCAATGCCGAAACGAGAATACTTGCTTTCATGGCGACTAAAAGTACAGGTATTCGGGACTCGTGAATCGACGGTGAGAACAAATATATGAATTGAGCGAGGCAAATATGCTACCAGCGCTACCAAAGTTATTGTAATGATTGCAAATGATTTGAAGTGAACCTGTGCTGTTTTTGAGTAGTGTGATGATGGAAAGGAAGAACAGTTATTTATGTAGGAAAGCAAGAGCCGTTTGTCTACCTTGGCTTGGTTCGACTCGCCTCGCGGCCTGCATTTGGCCGGGCAGCCGGCCGCGACGTTTGCCAGCTGGCAAGCAATACTCAGTCAGTCCGACGCGGGTATTGTTTCCAGATGACAAAGAGGCAAACCTTGGCAGGAACACTATCCGCGCTTGTCGCTCCTTCGTCTTCTTCTTGCCAGATTAGTGTGATATGTTTGATGTTGACCAGGCTTCGGGGTACATCCGCCGAGCTGACCTTGCACAGCAGAAACTGACGGTCGCCAGATTCTCTGCAGAAGACAAATATGGCGAGGAGATACGTTCCCGATGGGCGACTCTTTCGACTTCCTCGAGGCTCAATCGCTTTGGCGAAGAGGGCAATCATCGCACCGACTCGGCTTTCGAGATGTGCCATTACAAAGAACAAGCCAAGTACACCACCGCAATTTAGGCCGTGATTTGGACCGTGATTGAGTTCTATCTCAACTTTCGTGTCACCCCCATCGAGTTTGAGATTGATATGACGCAAGCGAGACCGGTGCACCGTCAACCCGCGCACCGGTTGAAGAGGGAAGTATCAGAGCTCGTCCACTCCATTGTCGGAGCGAACTCATCAGTAGCTGCCCAGTATTTCAAGATTCTGGCACAATTAATCAACTTGGACGGATTGCGTGTGCGATGTTGGACATGGAATTGCTTGCTGAGCGTGGTACCAATGGCATACTTCATTTGCCTATAATCCACTTTACCTTCCGTTTGCCAAACCTGAGTTAACAGGTGTGCAGCCCTTGCAAGAACTCTGGTTGGGTAAGCATATAAGTTTTTGTGTTGTTTTGAATTGGTTCAGTTTGACGTTTACGTTGCCGAAACCAGTGTGACGCAGGGAACCGAGTGCTGGTCAAGGTGCAGGAGATGAGACAGCCACTGGTCGCCCTCCGCATGATCTCGATAGCATTGTCGCGACCAAAGTTTCTGTACTTGAATCAGTCGGCATATTGGGATGAAGAGACGCATGTAGGTGCAGGGATCTATAGTCTGATGCAACCTGTACATGAACTCAACAGGCAGGCGGGGCCACGACGTAGCACAATTCTACTGTTCTTGGGGTCTTGTGCCGGTAGTACACTTGAGCGTCAAAAAATCTCCTTTGCTAGCTGTTATGCCAGATGTCACCATATCGATATCCATACCTGACAAAAGAAACGGTATGCTGATGTGGAAATAGAAATGGCATACCCTGGGCACTTTATCTCGGTAACCCGCAAAACCACCTGCTGGAGTGACTGCCGCTCGCCCCACCACCAACCGATCGTTGTGCCTCGGCTACAAAGGCGTTCTTGAACATGGCATTTTGCTTGCCACGTCGTCAGCTCGATCCAATTTGTACAAGTCTACTCTGTCCCGATTTTGGAATGATCTTGGCTGATTCTGCATACATCCATACTTCGTCATCTCGAGGTATCCTGCATCGCCACACATCGTTTCTCGGCTACTTGCTCATCGGCTACGCTTACGCGGAGACGGTTATCAAGGCTTTTGGCAGTCGCCAGACATTCAGAGAAACGAATCATGTCTCGCGTCGATATCGACACGCCTACTCCTGCGGATCCCCTGGGGTTTATGCAACGATTGAGCCCGTCAGTTACGTACTATGAGCCGACATCGAGCACAATAGCATCTGGGCGCAGCAATTCGCGAGCTGATCCGGAGCTCGTCTTGCTGTCGACATGGATGGGTGCGAGAGAAAACCACATTGCCAAATATGTTCAAGGTTATCGCGTCATTTTCCCGACATCCCGTATTCTTGTCGCCCAATGTCCATTCACGCATGTTGTAATGCCATTCTTGGCATGGACACAGATCCGCCCAGCGGTGCCCATCTTGAAGGAAGTCGTCGAGTCCGAGACCAGGCAGAAGGTCAAGGACGATGATAGCAGCGTGTTCACCGGAAACTCCACAGCACCGCGAGTGCTCATCCATGCCTTTTCAAATGGCGGCATCAGCAGCACGCTGTTCCTCTACAACGCTCTCAAGCGCTCGCTTGGCGGGAAATTTACTCTGCCACAACACGTCTTCATTTTCGACTCCTGCCCTGGAACCTTTCGATGGCGCAACACGGCCAGAGCCATTATGAAGATTCTTCCGCGCTGGTCCTCACCCGCGGTGCACGCCGTACTATTCTCCATTTGGCTCTTTTACCGCATCATACCGGTGTTGCAACCTCGGCAGAACGTCAATTCGCGAACGATACGGAATCCGCGATTCCAAGAATTCGAAGCCCGCCGCACGTATCTGTACGGTACCTCGGATCAAATGATCCCGCCCACCGATGTTGAACACGAAGCAGGCTTAGCCGCGGAAGCCGGGTTCAATGTGCGTCTGGAGCGCTTCGAGGACGCCACGCACGTTGCCATTCCCATGTCCCATCCCGAGCGGTACTGGCGTGTTGTCAGGGAATCTTGGTACGGAGAGGAACCGACTACTAGTATTGTCGTCCAAGCCTCTGACGGGAGCCACGAGAAGCTGGAGGCCGAAATCAGCTCAGAGACGGTTGCCAAGCGAATCAGCCTCATAGATGATGAAAAGTCCATATCGGAGGAGGCTGGCATCTTGATAGAGGATATCAAGAGCGATGGAAAGGAAACCATCGCAGCTGTTGAAAAGTCGGCCCAAAAAGTTTCCAAGAGCGCACAAAGTACGCTGGAGAATGCCACAGCCAAGTCGGAAGAAATCAAGAAGCAGTCTGGGGCTATCACTGAGAAGGCGCAGCTCAAGGCTCAGGATCGCAAGGCTGACGCGCACGCTGCGATCGAAAAGGGCCAAGCCACGCTGAAGCAACTCAAAGCCAATGCAGCCGGCACCGCTAAAGCGATGGAGCTCCAAGCCAACAAGAAGACTCTCAGCAAGGAGGTCAACACAGTCGTCGAGAATATTGAAGCCGCTGCGAGTAATTCACTGAAGGACGCTGAGCAGGCTACCAAAGAGGTCAATACAGACGTCGCGGTGGCGTTGCTGAATGCCGCAGCGAAGCCAAAGCAGGCCAGTGAGGGCAAGGGAAAGCATGCCGAGCGCCCCAACACGCCAGACACCAGCGCAGCACTCCAGGCCGCAATTGCCGCGGCGTCGTCGTCGAGCCCCGAGGCCGCCAAGGCAAGCAGCTCCATGACGCATGGCCGCAGCAGTAGCAGCGGTGTGCAGGAGCTAGCGGCGCGCTTCGGCGGCAAGGTGGAAAAGAGTGCGGTCAAGCTACCCAAGTCCAAGGCGCCGCATCCGGAGCTGACCAAGGCGGACGATGACGATGAATTGGTGGTGGTTGCGAAGCCGGTAGAGCCCAAGCTCGCCACAGCCGAGGACAAACGGAATGTTGAGCAGCCCAAGATTGAGCCCAAGGTTGAACAGCCCAAGAAAAGCAACAGCAGCAGCAGCAGCATCAAGTCGAAAAAGTCCAAGAAGAATGGGAAAAAGTAGATACGAGGCAGAATGTGTATAATAGTGTAGACGAGAGCACACGCGTACATGGGTCACGGGGATAGAACTACTGAGTTCTGGATGTATTTGCAAAGACTATCATAGACGGCGGCATCGTTGAAAAAATATGATGCACGGTACTTGACATGTATCATTGTCAATAAACATGTTTGGCCCTTGATGGAATGCCAATGTCGCACTGCATCTCTTCGGTTAGCTGGTGGTTGCTAAAGAAATGCTCGACAGTCTCCAAAACGAGTGGTGGTCTAATCTAACTCGTCCACAATCTCGCAACGTCATCGAGATTGGCCCGTTGAGGAAAGGAAAATAGCACGCCTGAAATGAAGAAGAGTAAAAAAAGACGTCCGATATGCTTTGCCTAATTCGCTGCCTAAAAATGAGAAAACAGAAACCCAAAAAGGGACAAGAAACAAAACTCCGCCAGCCATTTCTGACATGTCCACAGGTAGATCCAAAAAGATGGGAGTCGGTTGATAACCAAAGGCATGCATTAATACTCCAATGCTTATCTTTTCCGAGGTATAAAAAGTCATGAAAATCGTTGAAAGGGTTGTTGTTGGCGGCTTGTGTTCCGCTCTCATAAAAACGGCTCAATGGGCTGTGGGCTCCAATCCGTATGGGTTTGTTGTATATATGCGCTTTTCAGAAAAGACGAAACGGTGGTTGAAAGTGGCAGATTTGCGCTCATGTTCGTTGTCTTTTGGAAGAACTTGACGTAGTCGCATCTTGGGTAGCGCCGCGCTTGGCCTCGAATTTTGGGGGCGATTCGTAAAGGCCGACGCCGCCAAGACCCTCGTCTTCTTGGGAACAGCGGTCGCATTCCTGGTCAAATTTATGTTGTTCAATATTGACTCCGTTGGCACAGTCGCCGATTCCGCCGTTGTTTTTGGCTTCCAAGCACGATAGGGCTTGTGAGAGGTCCTCCCAGGTGTGAGCCTCTTTACATCTGGTGCAGGTGCCGGCAAATACGATCATTCGGCACATGTTGGCGAGATGTGATTGATGGAGGAAATTCTGTCGGGATGTCAAGGCTTTGGGGAGATTATAACGATTGCGACGTGGAAGGTGTAAGATGCATGAGCGGCGTTTGAAGTGATCGAGTGCGACAAGGCAGCCAGTTTCGGGTTAAACAGTACGACACAGCCGAGGACTCCGCGGGCGGGCAGGGTTGTGCGATATCCGGGTGGGTTCCCAATGGCAGGATGGAGAGGGATGGTTTCGATCAAGTGACAAGAGGGCAGGGATGTCAGTGGCGAACGGTGGCCGACGATGTTCGGATATGCAGATTTGGCGTGTGGTCGACAGAATAGAGTGCGGGATGGGAAGCAGAGGAATCGAAAGACCAGAGTGTGTAACGGCCCCCCAAGACAAGATTGACCCAGATAATGCTTATTGAGGTGTCGGGCAAGGCGAGAGAATAGCGGTAGCGAGGGATCAGGATGGATGAGAAATGCTAGAGGACGATGAGGAAGTCGGACTGTAGTGGGCGGCGCTGATGTCTGGAGCTGAGAATTGCGTTGCGGAAAGAGAGTTGCGTGGGGTTTTATAAAGCGACCAGGGTCACACGAGAACGAGGACGGCGCGAGGGGTTACGCGGCGATTCGAAAGGGGGCAAAAACTGGCGTGATGGTGAGGCCAAGACGATGAAAGCGAAAGAAAAAATCTACCGGGCGGGTGGTGGTGATGGAAAATGGAAAAGAGGGAGGAGGGAAGCAAGGTAGGACGAGCAAAAGAAGGATGACTGGATGGGAGAGGGCGCGCAGGCAGAAAGGTAGCACAAAGAGAATGATGCACAATGGGAAGGAGGAAAGAAGGTTTGGGACCGTTTGGGGCCGTTTGGGGGGTGAGTAAAGGACTTTCAGGGGGGGCTTCTTTGTTCAAGTTTTCGAAGGTGGGCAGTAATTCCAGGCTTCAAGCAGCAGCCAAGCACTAAAAATATAGGATGGCCAGCCTGTAAATGTATATTCTCTATTTTTTTCAGTAGACCTTTTAGTGCACTTGGGCAGACTCCGGGCTTGGTGGGTTCGGGGTTCTCTGGTGTGTAGAATCTCAAGGCTCACGATCGCTGGGCGGCAGTCAACGGGCGGTGCCACTGAAAAGGGTTCGCCCCGGCAGATTTCAGCGGTATGGTGGCCTGGGGGTATTTAGGTAGCCCTCAACTGCTGTAAATTGCGGGTACCTAATTCAAGGTTGTAAATGCCCAGGTCAGGTTGCGTGTGGAGTCACTGTAAGTGGTATCTACCAAGGTACCTTTGCATCTGTCATCCTGCCCTCCCCTCACCCGCAATCCGCAATCCATTGCCGTTGATGATTCAAGCAATTTCAAGCTCACCATCTTCCTCATCGAACCCCGAAATTGCTCTCATCATCCACCCTCGCCCAAAACACTTGGGCCACCCTGTGCCCGTGCTCCGCGTTTCTTGTATCCGTATCCGTTCGGCGTTTGCCATCATCTCGGCCACCCGCATTCCCGCCTACGAATACACGACGATGCAGGGCCCCCCATACCTGTCAAGCCGCACCGCAGACGCCGTGGCGACAGCATCGCTTCTCCTTTTACGCCCTTGACAAGTCAATTCAACAATGGACTGCTGCTGCTTCTGTTGCTGCTGCTTCTGTTGCTGCTGCTTCTGTTACTGCTACTGCTACTGCTCCACTGCTGATATTCTTGTACCTCACAAGGCTCATCACATGAATCAGCATACAATATGCATTGCCAACACAATTCCCTCTTCGCACGAGGCAAAATTCGCAGCAATCAACAACCATCTCCAAATTATCATCCCACACTATATACGCCCTGACCAGGCGTTCCACACTGACGAACCACTTGCATCACCCACCCACCAATCATGCCGACCTCTGGCCGTTTTAAAACTATGGGACCGCCTACTGCCACTGCAACGCCAGCTAGCAGCTCACTTCTCAGCGCGCAATTCCTGCCGCGACTCTTCTCTACCACTAGGTACCTACCTAGTTACTAGTAGTTTGGCTGCCCTATCAGGCTATCATGGATCAATTCGCTGCTCGATTGCTCGCCCGCACCGTCATTTACACTTGTCACTTCGAATAGCATGGTGGCCCGCACTGGCATTTCCGCCATCAAGTCCACTCCTTGCTGTCCTGCGAGGATGGATGGCAAATGGCCAGCGGTCTCTTTCTGCCGTTAAAATTACTCGGGACGAATCTCTGCTCCTACTCCTGCGCCTGCCCGTCTACTTGCTTGCTCTTGTGCATCGTGCATCGTGTACCACAGTCATGGGCATCTGACCCTTTACCCGCTGCATTTGCACCACAATCTGTGCCACTCACAGAGACGGACAAGCCAACCCGATTGCCGCTCCCATAGAGAGCACAATTGACTCCTTACTGTTATTTTAGCTCACTAACAGCAGAAGCTGTTGCACGATGCCAACACATAAGCACCTTTCAGGCACCTCAACTATTACTCAGCCCTCGCCCAAGCCAGCTGCCTATCCGTCACCATTCGCTCAGTCCAAAAGCTAACTACTACTCTCACGCTTGCCCAACAAACGTCAGCCCATTCTGCAACTCTAGAGCTGCGAGTGCCTTGTACCGCAACCTACGTGTCCATTTATTCATGAGACATACAGTTGATTGTTCGTGGAGAAAAGAGACGAGAGGGTTGCACGCCACCTCGCGACCATCCATCCAGGCTGCATCATGCATGTATCTACGGACATGCTGCAGGTGGCCACGCCATGCAAGATGGCGACACCAGTCAAAGAGAAATAAAAAGAAGAAGAAGAAGAACCTAAAGGCAAAAAAAAAAAAAAAACCATGCTTCCGTGGAGTGGAAGCCATCCTTTGTCTTTGGGCCTCTCTCAATCTTCATCTGTCTCTGCCATGTGCCCACATGGCCTCCATGTCTCAGCTGCGACAGTCCAAAGGACGATGGGAAGCTTGGTGCCCCTCTTTAGCTGAGACTCTCTTGCTGGCCTGTCCACCTGCCTCTTGTCTATATACCTCGTGCCGCAATTTAAATCTTCGATCGAATCGGTTCTATTCTTGTATCGATGGATTTGCTGCCGGCTGATGACCTGAGCGACCTTTGTTCCTTGGCGCTCCTGTCTATCGGGCGGGCATTTCGCATCTCAAGTTGACAGTCGGCGAACCTCTGATCATGGCGCGCCCATGTAACACTGTCATGCTCATTATCAACCAGCAAGCCACGGCCAGCCTGCCTTGACGCGCTATCCCACTGCTTGCAGTGCAGGCTGTGTGTCCACCATGGAGCACTGCGGACTGGCTGCCGGTATTTTCAGTTATTCTCATAGGCCATGGCGGCCAAAGTCAGATACGTTACATGCTTTATTATCAATGCAGAGTCTGCACTGCACCATGGTGGATTTTACGACTTGTTGCGTCTGCTCTCGCCTTCCAATCAGCGCCGCTCCGGTGTCGACCTCTCGGCGACCATTACCTCTTGTGCATTCATCAAGCGTTGCAACCGAGGTCATGCCCGATGAAGTGACTTCCGAACGGCATCTTTCCCTCGCATGCCGCTGCAATGTTTATCTGCTGTGGCACGGTGATAACATTGACGCTACCCTCTGGCCCATGAGTTGTAAACGAGACGTCTGTCCGGTTTTACCAGTGGCTGGTAGCACTGCTGCCACTCGTAGATGGACAATTTCACCGGCTACTCCCGACACATTGTCTCGTGTTCTGAATCGAGTGTGCAGCTGCGTTCTGCATGTATCAGATATTTTCTTGTCATTATGGTCCTGTCCAACAAGTCTCTCGACTCTTACGCGTGGTGTTACCAGCTACGTATACGGCTACGCTACGGAGTACACTGCTCAGATGTGCAAGGCGACCTGTCATCTCTTCATGGCGTGGTGGCGGCACCACCGTGCTTTATAATGATTGTTCCGCCGAACATACTAACTCACCGTGCTACAAAAGGAGGCTCGCCCGAGCAGACAGATGCAATTGTAACAGCGGCCTTTGCAACTGGCTCGTGGACTGCTCGTGCTGAGCTTTTGCAGTAGCATAATGTGGCATGTGGGTTTTGGCTCGGCTTTTCTTGGCTCGATGCTACTTGGTAACTGGAAGTAGGGACCCTTGGATCCCGCGACCATTGACTCTAGGTCCAAGACATACCAATGCCCTCTCCAACACAGCCAGATTAGCAATGGAGGGCGGTGTGCACATGTAGGATCGCTGGCAGGTCCGATTTACAAGGTAAGAGAGTCGCTAGTGAATTCGTCATCTGAGGAGTGTACGATCTCGCGCGTGGGAATAAGCTGCGAGAAGGGGAGGCTGACTGTGATGTAAATAACTGTACCTGTCTAGGCCAAGATTTACAGGGCTCTGAAGGTGTGGGTGTCAACTGAGAGTCTCTTGGGCAGGTGAGACACCAAGTACTGGTGGCAGAAGGTGGATGTTCAACGTCGTGTGTATCTGAACTCCGTACGGATACTCGGTACGGATACTCTTGCGCAAGGCCTTGTTGCAAGTAACGAGGGCCAACTATAGATTGGCATGTCTCTCGCTCAATACACCCGGCATAGTATAGACGACGGCCCGGAGTACGGATACAGACCATCATGCACTCTATTCAGATAGAGTACACTCCTCGACGGGCACAATGTCAAGGACAAGCTTTCCGGGATAGCTACAGCTTGCGGGATTTGTGCGAATCCTGGACTGGACGCATCAGAATCTTGTCACGGGCCAAAGCCATGCAAGTGCAACGCAACGCACTTATAAACTAGTCTCCGAGAACAACGGCGTCCGACAAGTGCGCAACACTCGCTCGGCCGCACTCGTCGAAGCCAACACACGCAATTCAAGAGTGCGGAATGAAACGGCTCGTAGCTTCCATTTTTTCCACTTTCTTCTCCCAACCTGCGATGAGCGATGGAACAGAGCCTGGAAAACAATGACCTATGTTTGTCCTCTGATTTGTCGTTTTAAAGTTTTGCGACGCAGAAGGGCAGGACTTGTCACCACATCGGAAACGCGGAAGCCAAGATTGCCAGCATGCGAAAACGGAAAGAAGGAAAAAAAAAAATGAAAAAAAAACTGGGCAAGTTTTGGGGGAAATGGGACGAGGGGCATGTCTGGTGAGCAGGATTAGAGTTTCGTCGTAGCATGATGTTTCCTCTCAGCCCACGGGTTGGCGTATCCTAGAGCCAATGATAAAGGGTTCGCCGCATGCTGCTATTTGTAATTGCCGAATTTTGCAATATTTTGGATTGGAACGTGACGCTGTCCCTCTCCCTGCTTTTCATGCTATATCAGAAGCCTCGTTTACTGCCCCCAAAGCCCGTCATGTACTCCAACTTCAAGGTGACTATTAACCACGAAAAGACTGGGGAGCAGGAAAGATTGTCCCTTGCGACGGATAAGGAAATGTTTTGCTACTTTACTGCATGGCCGATTGTAAAGGGCAATGAGGGGTTCTCGGAAAGCAGCCAATAGCGACTCTAAGAAACTTGAAACTTTCTGTTTAATTTTCTCAAGACAGGGCTTCTTTGTGGCTTTTTTATTTTCTTTGCATGAAGATTTGAAAAATATATTGAAAAAAAAAAAACGGTCTTCTCCTATCGTTGTCCTTTCCCGTCCACATCTACCCCGCTGATCGGCAGTCACTGCCTCCACCATGACAGACACACACCCAACGGCTCTTTCTCCTCGTCTCTCCATTTCTTGTCCTTCTTCTTTATTTTACTCATCACCTCCACACGACCCCTGGGGCGCATTGTTGATGCACATGCAAGCTTTGTATGCTGGTAGTGGGAGAGTGAAGAAAAAAAAAAAAGGCTTGCGGGCCTTGTGTTTGTGGCTTTTCCTTTTTGTTCCGCCTACGGATAACTGACTTTTGTATACTCTTCATGGAAAATACGAGCGAAACAACCCCCCCCCCCGCGCGATTTATCATATGAGATTCTCTGTTGAGGTAAAGGTGTGAGTACATGATGATAATAAAGCGGGAGCAAAGAATTTCTTAAAAAGAATTGAGAATGATAACTCGCAGAACCAAGAACAGGCATAAATCCTTCGCTCTAGGATCTCTCTGACCTTGCCATGGCCGTTGACCAGGCACAGAAATCTTACACATCAGTCGCATCATTTGCAGGTCACGGCACTTGGCGGAGCATGTATTCGTAAACTGGATTTCTGACACAAAGATCATATTTATAATTTGGCAGAGACGCCGGCAAAGACGCGGATATTTATGGAGAGTTGGATGCATGCAGGAACTTCATCGTGCTCTTGCTTCTTGCTTCTTCAACTTTCTCTCCTTATTCTTCTTCCATGTCTTCTTTACATTACCTTCTTCTTCTTCTTCTTCTTCTTCTTCTTCTTCTTGGCCGCCTCCTCGAAAACACCCCTTTAATCCATTTCAATTGCTTGCCTTGCCTACTCTGTACATGTGCAGTAAAAAGATCCCTCCTCTCTTCTTCTTCTTCTTCTTCTTCTTCGTTTTTCCCATTCCCTGCGATCCAATCACCATTAAGAAAAGTAGACGGTAGAATAGTGTACCGAGATAATTTTTTTTTAAAAAAGGAGAGCGACGATGCTTCCCCAGGATGCATTTTGCAAACATGCTGAAAAGAAGAGGCAGTTGCCACTTTTTGACACCTGTCAAGGTCATGGCCACCCAAAAACGAACCAGTTCCAAAAGTACACGATACATTATCTGTCACTTTCCCTGACCAAAGTTCATGGCCAAAGAGTATGATACGTCAAAAGGTCCAATCCGGAGAGGAGACAAGCTCGAGGCACCAGCAGCAGCGTGTCAGAAGAGGTCACCGAAGAAAGCGAAAGCATCGGACACGGCACTCGCGCCGTGCTGTACATGCAACGTCCCGGGAAAAGAGGCGAGCACACCGGAGCAAAAAAGTCAACTCTGCCACACTCTGCGGCCGTGTTGGTCAGGCGATGGCAAATAATGATCATGTACAGCATCCCGAAAGGGTATCGGGAGAAAGAAAAGAATACGTCCGCAGTCCTGGAATGCACACCGCAAACGTAGTGGTATCAAAGTTCAACAAGAGTCAAAGCAGTAAAAGGGTTCGGGTCCCCGGGCGGGATATCATCACCAAGACGCAACGCGTCAAGTCATATGGGCACACGTCAAAAAGACAGGCAAAGCGCTTTCACCAAACGCTCATTTTGGCGGCGCTCCGGCCGAGGGGGTGCCTTCCCCTCCGCCTTGCTGCTGTTGCTGGTACACCAAGGACTGGTACCAAAGGGCCACGTAGTTTTGATAGCCGCCGTCTGCAGTCCCTGTTAGTATTCATTGGCGAGGTCGGTACCGATCATGCTGGAGATAGATTTCAACTTACACTGTGCATATGGATCCGAGGCATCACCTGAGGCACCTTGCGGCGGAGCGTTAGTAGAAGACGAGGGCTGCGAGTAATTGTTTCCACGGTCGCCGTGTCCGCGGTCGTGGTGGCCTCCTCGGCCTCCGCCGTCGTGGCGATCGCGACCGCCTCTGCCGCCACCTCCGGCATTCTTTTGTTTCTATCGACCAATTAGTGACTTGATGCAACAGCAGTAAGCGGGCGGGTCAAGAATCACAACATACCATTGCTTCGACCTTTTCGTCAATTAGCTGCTTGGCGCGTTCGATGCTTTCTGGCGCGCCAATCAGCGAAATCTCACGCTGCACCTCACCCGGACCAGACGACGGCGCCACATTAATCTTGCACTCGGCTTGGGCCTGGATCTCGCGAATCGTCTCGCCACCCTTGCCGATAATCATACCGACCGCATCAGACGGGACGTAGATGGCGTCGGTCACTTTGCCCGGCCCGTCGTAGGGGTTGTTGTGCTGGAAGTGGTTATCGCGAGACTGGCCGCCGCCGCCGCCGCCGCCGCCGCGCGACATGGGGGAAGGCTTGCTGCCACCGGGTGGTCCCCCTTGGGGAGCGTCAGCGCGGCTGTCGCTGTCAACGATTTCAAGAATGGATTCCTTGGCGCGAGCTGTGGCCGTTGGCGTGCCAATGAGGTTGACAGGTCGGAGGCCGTTGACGCTCTTGGACTCGTGCACAATGTTGATGTGGCAGCCTGAGCGCTCCTGCAAATCTCGAATCGTCTCGCCGCCGCGGCCAATAATGAGACCGACAGTACGATCTGGAACCATGATTTGCATGTGATCCTCGCCATCGCGCAGGCCACCAGCTGCACCCTGGCTAGACTTTTCCTCGGCACGGTTCAGCGCGCCCATGCCGCTGTCTTCAATGATGCGGTTGATGGCATCCTTGACCTCGGCGCGGCGCGGAGCGGGACCAGTGATTCTGCACTGGCGGAAAGGACCACCATCGGCAGGGGAAAGAAATTGTACACGGCAGTTCGATTCGCCTTCAATTCTGCGCAAGTTCTCTCCGTTGCGGCCAATGATAAGACCGACAAGGCTTGACTCGATCTGAATGGTCTCGGAATTCTCGTCGCCGCCTCCTCCAGAACGGAGAGGCGATCGATCGCGGCCCTTGCCGCCACGAGGAGAGTGTCTACCACGCGAGGGCGGAGACCAAGACCGGTCTCGGCCGTGATCGCGACCGTGACCGCCACGGCGGTCATTGTGATGGTCGCGTTGAGGTGACCTCGATCGCGGGCGTCCGTATGACGGGTCAGAGTCTCTAGATTCGGCACCGTAGACGAGGGGTTGGTCGTAAGAGGCGACGCCTTTCGCAGCCGCAAATGCACGTGCTTTTGAAAGCACGTCGTCGAAGCTCATGGTGCCCGAGTTCACCGGGCGGATGGCACTCAGGTCGACGCTTCCAGAGGCCGCAGGTGCAGGCAGGCCCTGCTGGGGAGGAGCGCCATAGCCAGCACCACCAGGAGGGGGGCTTCGGTAGTCGGCTTGGGGTGCGCCTGGCGGAGGGGCATATTGACCTGGAGCGCCCGTAGGGGTCTGTGTAGGTGTGGCACCGGCTGGTCGTTGAGAGGCTAAAGGGAGAAGAGAAAAATCACGGTCAGCATGAGGAAGGGCGCTTTGGCGCATCGAGGTGGTCTCACCAAGAGCCGCGAGGATGCTCTGAATGTCAGGCTGAGATTCAGCCATTATTGCGATGCGAATAAGAGGCGTATCAAGCGATGAGGAGAGGAGGAGAAGGGTGAAGCACGATTGAGGTAAGTTGGGCGACAAATGATGCGCAAGCTAGTAAGTAGTTGTACGACGGAGGCAGATGTCATACAAAAGATCACACAGCAGCAGAGGTCAATGTTTGGCCGCGAGCACTGGGCACCTAAGGATATACAGCGGACGGCGAAAAACGAGTAAAGAGACGTTGGAGCACGCGAGAAAATCTAGTCATATACGTCCAAACAAAGGTAGAGGGGTGGATTGTCAAACGCGACTTCAACCAAGAAAGACTGGCCAGGTAGGAGATGTACTAATCGTGCGCAGGGATGCGATGAGTCGGTCAGGGTAAGGAAAGCGGTTGATTTCGTCAAATACAACGCCGGCGATTCGGACAGGCGCCTCGCGATGCGGAGGAAAGGTATTCGGATCGTTGTTGTGATTGAAAAAGATGAAGTTGTGCAGGGCAAGAGGGCTGCGACTGGGGCTATTGTCGTGGGGTGATGTGATAAGGTTTTTCGATACAGAAAAATGGCAATGTGACCGCTCTCGGAAGAACAATGTGCCGTGGAAGCTTAGTCTTGGCGGGCTGCGGTTGCTACTCCTCTTTACAGGCCAAGTCATAGAAAAGGTACATTGATGGTATGTATTCCTCGTAGCATTCTTTATTGCCCATTTGTCTTTGTTGATGGAATCAAGTACGTATGGCGAGTGTCTTTTCCAAAAATTACGTGACGCATGATTTATTTTCAGCATAACATGGCTACTCATTACCTCACAGTAAGTAGCCCAAGGCTGTTGATACCGTGCGCCAGTCTTGTATTGTATTGTATCGTATTGTATTGTATTATTATTTAACGCCCGTGGCGTCCCTGAAAAGGGCCAAAGGCGCCTGATGGGGACTTGGCAGTCCCTGAAGCATCGGGAGTTCGGGAGGTTATACTACTTTTCTTTGGAGCTATGTGCGCCAGTCTTGATACAGGCAGCAAGCAAGTCTGTGCTTTGCAGACGAATGACAGCTTACTGCAGCTGGCTAAACTAATAACCAGAAATGACAGGCATCATGTATCTAGTTATTTTTCTCACAGAACTAGAGGTCAGAACTCTGACCGCTGCTGCCGTATTCTCGCAGTAAACCTGGACAAATCTTTTCAAAAAAAGAAAATACTCGTCAAATATATCAACAAGCTTGCTTTCCAGGTTGATTAAATAATTGCAGCATACCGCATTCGTTGCAAGACTTGCCAATTTGGGCAGCACAAATGTCTCACGCCACCTCTGAGCCAATCAGTGCAACATGCGGACACGCCACGCCCAGCGGCTGGAAGCAGAAAAATGGTCGCTATCATATAGTCTCGGTCACTTTGAGTATGTCAATTCAGGTGGTTGCCTGGACATTAACCTGAATAACAATAGTGTGACGGTGTTTGTCACGAGTTCATCGGAGTGCTGGGATTGGGGGCGTTATACATCCGTACCAGGTTATGGCAACCGAGTAATTCTCTTGACAGTGACATGTGGATAAGATGAAATGTGCCATTAGCAGCTTTTTCCAAGTCTCTCACAGAGGTTTGTTTTACGCTGTTCTGGACAACAGCCAATGAGTGGCTCCTGCCCGGCGCGTGAGAGCAAGAATGGTAGTGGCCGATGGCTGGGTCGCGATGGACACTGTTGATGGGACATTGAAAAAAAGCTTCTGAAATATGGCTGCTTGTAGAGGCTTTAGACTCATCATACCTCGTCTGCATCCCTACATTGAATAACTCTATAAACCCCAAGGTGCTCTCGCCGCCACTCGACAGTCTTCACCTCCAACATCAGACGGCATCCTCTGCCTCCTACTCCTCGAAGCCGTCTTCTTGTCCGACTCATCCTCGACTTCCTTTGTCTAATTTTAGAAGCCGCATACTCGACACGGGCTGCTGCAATGTGTACTCACGCAATTATTGAATACAAGTGCAAGCACCGGTTGTCGCGGGGCACTGCTGTGTGTAGCTTCACGGGTTGCACGGAACGCAAAGAAGATAAAGTCCAAAGCAGGGAAATTTGCTCGCGATGTGAGGACAAGCAGAAGTGCAAGTCGGCGCGCTGGTGCGAGGAGGGTTGCTGTGCTGAGGGGTGTTGCTGTGCTGATGGGTGTTGCTGTTGCGTTGTCATGTAATGCGACCAACCCTGGTAAGCAAGACTGCAATGAATGTCGGAGTGGTGGCTAACGGAGATGACAGCCGGAGACAAGACCTATATTTGATATACGATTATGGAAGCGACAGATTTTGCACAATATTTTGTAGGATTTCTTTTGATTCCAAGCACAGCGTTACTAGCGACGGACGGAAGCGACAGACGACAAGCGATGAGATGGTCATAAGCATGCGCCACCACATGTTGGTTTTACGCGCCGCACGCTACATAGTTGGTTGCCTAGAAATGCATGAAACTTTGTCATGTCATTTGCCGATGTTGTTTCTAGTGTTGGAAGGATCCAGGTACCTCCAGACTGCATACAACCAAACGCCACTGGGTGGCTAGTGGTAATGTGGCAACAGCCACGGCGGGGTTACGAGATTGGTGTGGCGGCGCACGGCAGTGAGGCAGCTAGGGCATTTTTGTTGGCTATGCTTTAATTTGTTGAAGTGAGAGTGAATGAAGCAAATCTTTTCTCAGAAAAAAATGCACTGATGGGAGGGGAGCGGTGTTAATATGTGCATGTCTACCCCAATAGTTCAAGGCTGTACAGATTAAATGGTGGTTGGTACTATGCAGCTGGTTGGCTGGGTACGGGCAGGCCTGGCGAGTCGTAGCAGCGCGGGGCCGAGCCAGGGCTGAGTGGCAGTGGTCAAGTCAGGCTGGCTCTTTGCATTGACGAGGCTGGTCTGCACCTACCTGAGCATGAGCTAACGTGACTAGCGACAAACACCTGTTATTATATTGGTACATGTGATGCGCGTTAATTGACGTTGCTGCGACGTCGCTAGTGAAGCCTTCCTTGTTGGGGGTCGAATTAGCGGCTTCCAGGGTCATCCTCCAGGCACAAGTTGGCGCTAAGAGCAACCTCCGCGGGAAGGGTGTTTCGAGCATGCCTCGAAGCACGTCTGCGCAAATGGTTGTTTTTTCTAGGTTAGGCCTACTGCAATGAGTTTTCGCCTTTCCGATACACCGAGCATGTTAGAAATTTACCAAACATGCCATCAAGTGTGATTTCCTTCTTGTCAGAGACCATGCAACCATGTCAGGAACCACCCCCCTCCCGCGTACCAAGTTAATAGGTACTAGCTAGTTAGTGGCTGCAGCCACTAAAAAAGAGGCCAGAAAACCCTCCAAGACTGCCAAAAAATGAACATCCCCCCACTCCTCCACCAGCGCTTCCCCGTTGCCCACTTCAGTTGACACTGGTTGACAACCTTGCCCAGTTCGTTCCCCCCAAACTCACCCCATCCACTCCCCCAGCACTCTCCCCAGCACTGGCCCATCTGGTCTTGGCCTGCGCCATGCCTCAACATACACTAAAGTCAACTAGCCTGTTATCTGGACCATCCCAGCCAACTCCAGCCAAGCCATGCCACGCGGGCGCTTCTCTTCATGTTCTGCGCCTACAACCTGCTGCTCGCTTCTTGCCTTTGACATTCTAGCTCCTCGATTATCCATGATCAGAGTCCCCAGAGTCCCCGGTTGTTCGTCTCTCTCGTGCTCTGCCCGCGAACCACTGTCGCAACCACGTCATCATGGCCATGGCCAAAAAGGCCCGTCAAAGAATCAGCTACGGTAAGCCCGCCCGCTCTCCGCAGCCACGTCTCGTGCTCTCCGCGCACAGCAGACAAATGCATGTTGGTGCTCCTTCTGGTGCTGCTGCTGCTTCATGCGGCAAAAGCATTGATTGCCCTGCTGCTGTGTTTCTGTACTGCCCTCAGAGTAGCTGACCAACTGCGCTAGTTTTGGAAAATGGCAAGTCTTCGGCTGGCGGACACCGGCTCGGTGTCAACGGTCTGGCCGTAGACTCCAACAATGGCATCCTGTACGCACACGAAACCCGATACCACATGGCCAAGACGCTCCCTTCTGACCTCCATCACAGCTACTCGGGTGGCCGAGACGGCATCCTCTGCGCCTGGGACCTCGACTCGTCCACCGACCGCTCAACAAACACCGCCTCCAAATTTCGCGCCCAGGCCCAGGCGCACATGCACTGGATCAACGACATTGCTCTTGCTCAAAATGATACCGCCGTCGTCTCCGGATCCTCTGACCTCTCCGTCAAGGTCTGGCGCCCCTACTCGGAAGAGAGCAACGTTGCCCACACCATTGGCGAGCATGCCGACTACGTCAAGTGTGTCGTTGCCTCCGCCACCGACACCACCTCCAACACGATTGTTGCTGCCGGCCTGGACCGCAAGCTTTGCTGGTGGGACCTCAACGGCAAAGGCAAATCCTTGGAAATCGACGTCCAGGGCGAGGAGATTCCTGAAAAGGGCTCCGTCTATTCCCTTGCTCTCGGTCGCAGCATCGTCGCCAGCGGCGGCCCCGAAAAGACGATTCGTCTTCACGACCCGCGCTCTGGTGCCGAAGTCTCCAAGCTCATGGGCCATCTTGGCAACATTCGATCCCTTCTCATTGACGATGCCGACGATACCATACTTAGTGCAAGCGCAGACAAGACTATCAAGCTCTGGAGCGTCCGCGGTGGACGTTGCATGTACACTTTCACCATGCATGACGAGAGTATCTGGTCCCTCTTCTCAAACCATCCACGTCTCGGAATTTTTTACAGCTCCGATCGCAATGGCATGGTTGCCAAGACCGACATCCGCGGCAGTTTTGACGATGTCGACAACGGTTTGAGCTTGGCTCTCGCCCACGAGCATATAGGTGTCTCCAAGGTCGTGGCCTACCATGGCCATATTTGGACTGCCACAAACAGGTCATCCATCAACCGCTGGAGCGATTTTGATTTGGAGCAACCGCTAGATCTGCCACAGGCCCACCGACACAGGCGATCAGTCTCGGCCATTTCGAGCAGGTCGCGTCAAACATCACCTCCCAATCCCAATGGCACCAAAAAGGAGATTGACCCGCAATCAATTCTCAAATTGTCAAATATGGGCATGTTCCTGTCCCGGCCCAACGCTGATGCAGAGACCATCAACGATGGTCCTTCTCGAAGACCTTCGGTGATCCCGGCCGCGGAGCCCGAGCTTGAGATTAAACCCATCTTTGATGCACCTAATGAAACCATTGAAGGCCAACTCGGTCTTTTAAAACACAAGCTTCTCAACGATCGAAAACGAGTGCTAACTCTGGATACTGCTGGCGACGTATTACTATGGGATTTGATACAGGTGTGTTTCGATCTACAATTCCACATGGTCATCTGTCTAACACAATCAGTGCAAACCCGTTCAAAGTTTTGGAAAGCAGCCTTTGGATGACGTCGCTGATTTACTAAATACAAGAGCAGCTGTCGCCCCTTGGTGCTCTGTTGACCTTAGTTCGGGCAATCTTACTGTCATTCTAGAGCCATACAACTGTTTCGACGCAGAAGTCTACGCCGATGAGCTGGATCTTGAAGACAATATCGAGTTTCGGGAAGATCAGAGAATCAGTCTCGGGCGATGGATCCTGCGCTATCTCTTTGCCAACCTCGTTGACGAAGAAATCAAGCGAGATGAGGCTCATCGTCGCAAGATAAACGAAGAGGTGGAAAAGAGGATTGCGGTAGCCGCGAGCAGCGTACCAGCTAATGCTCTCAGACCAGCTGCTCTAGGATTGACGGATGATGCCGCCACTCCCCGCCCCGATGGCTTGCAACCCGCAATGACGCCCGGCATTGGCATAATCGGCACGCCTGTTGTGGCTGTTGAGTCGGGCAGCGCTTCGCAGGTTGGCCGCCCCTCTGCCGACAAGGGTGATTACTTTACCGCCGGTATCGCGCCTGTTGAAAGCCCAACTACGGTCAAAACTCCGGCTCCAGAGGCTGTGGAAGGCAAGAATTGGACTGATCATTCAGAAAAATCGAAAGAGAAGGAAAAGCTGGTGGATGGTCCCAAGTCACCCAGCACGCCGTTTGGCAAGAAATTTCGCATGTCTTTTAGCTCCAAGAAGCTTGGGCGTTCGGCCTCGCAGGTGACTCAGGAGAAGCCTGTCGTGGTGGACGAGAAGGCTGTCGAATCGGAATCGTCTTCAAGTCACGAAAAGGAAGTCGACGATAGCTTCTATGGCATTATTCAAAAGATTCGCCACGAGTACGATAGACTGCTCTCCGAGTCGCCAGACAAGCTGGTAGAGACACGAGTTACGCCTAGTCTACCCGCCGATACGCCAGTGCTAAAACTGCCGCCTGGCACCAAGGTCATCATCCAGGAGGAGACGTCTGGCGGAAGCTCAAACGTGTACCAGGGCACGGTCGAGGGCGTCGGCCGCGATGCAGACATCATTGAGCAAAAGGCGCCCATGTGGCTCGGGGATCTACTTCTCCAGAACCAGGTTCCTTTCAAGGAGCCCGTCAAGATTTCCTTCGTTCTGCACCCGCTACACGGTCTGCCGGCCATTGCCACTGACGGCAGCAGCCGTCTCAACGCCAACCGGATGCTGCGCGTCAAGAAGATCCTGGGCTACGTGGCCGAGCGCATCGAGCCGCCGCCCGGCCCCGACGACGACAGCGCAGACGCGCAGATGGACCCGGCAGAGTACCTCGAGCTGTACTGCAACGAGCAGCTCCTCGAGCCGACGCTAACCCTAGCCACGCTGCGCACGCACATTTGGAAGGGTGGCAACGACATTGTGCTCTACTACAAGACGAATGGCCGCAAGCCACTGCGCCCAATGCCCGCGCCGGAGCCCGAGCAGCCGGAGCTGCAACAACCATTGGAGGTACCGGCGAGCCCTGCGCCAGCCGTCGCGGCGTAAACACGTGCATAGGTTTTGATTTCGGATGCGCGCATTTTTTCGAGTCATGGATACCCAGCAGGCTCTTTGTATCAATCTACTACAGCCCGTGTTGCTGTTGATTTGTTGGCATTTCTTTTTATTATCATTTCTTTTTTTTTTCAGGTATCATCTCTTGTTATTTAGCGCGTTTGTTGAATAAGATGATGATGATGATGATGACGATGATGATGATCTTCTCATTGTATTTCCATATTATGTACACTTGCTTCTTTCCGGTAAATACAGCTTCTGTCATGCAGGATCCTATCGTACATTTATTTTATCTGCCCCCCTTACGACTCCATGCCCAGCGTGTTCACCACCCACTGGTAACTGCCCAAGAAAATAGCACCGCCTATCGATATCCACGTCACCCTCGGCGCGACGCCCGCAAAGAACGGCCTCACGCCCTCTTCCCTCGCCATCCTTCCAAACACGACCGCCACCGAGACCCTCTCCGGCGACAACATGACCCTCGTCTTGAGCACGTCCAGCGGTGTCGTCGCCGCCGCCGCCACCGCGCCCGCCACGCTCCCAAACAGCGCGCTCTCCGCCGCCGTCACCTGGCTTGTCGTCCCGCTCCCACTCCCGCTCCCATCCTGCCGCTGCCGGCGCCGCCACGCCTTCATGCCCTCCCACAGCGGAAACTGAATCACCGTAAACGGCACCTCCCTAAACACGGTAATCCCCCACCCACGGTACAGCTCCCGCCACACGCTCGGGATCCCGCCGGGGGAGCGCAAAATGGCGCGCAGCGCACGCGCCGACGAGCCGCCGTGCTGACCGGCCTGCGCGCGCTGCTTGACGACCTCTGTAGGCACGCGCACCGCGCACGCGGCGACCTCGCCGAGGCTGGCGGCCATCATTTGCACGAGCGCGTCGCTCCCGATGCTCGCTCCCGATCCTGTTCCGATGCGCGGCCCGAGGTAGTGCTTGGCGGATTCGTAGGTGCAGAAGAAGAAGGCGGCGCCGGGCGCGGAGCCGACAACGGCGGAGCCGATGCCCCGGTAGATGCCGGCGAAGCCGCCCGAGGCGAAGAAGCCGGCCGACGACTGCAGTCGCGTCTTGAGTGTGTCGAGGGGGAAGAGGGAGAGGTCGACGGTGGTGCCGGCGACGGCGCCGGCGATGAGGGCGGTGCGAAAGGGCGCGGGTTCGGACTCCGTTTGGGTCATTGCGGCGGGCGGGAATCGGGGGCAATGAAAGGGCTAACCTCAAGATCAAAAAAGGGTCAGCTTGAGAAGTGAAGCCAATTGAAGGGCCCGAATGGGTCAGAGGAGGGGGGGGAAGAGAGAGAGAGAGAGGGAAAAAAAGGTTGTCGCGTGCCGATTGGGAGCGGGAATTTGAAGCGCGGCTTTGTCGTTGAGAGAGATGGAAATTGGGGAATTGGTTGGGGGCTTTATCGATATCGTGGCCCAGGGCCGGCCGACGAACGGAGCGAGGCCTCGGTAACCGGCCTACCCTGAACAATTGAGTTATGCGCTCAATGTATCGACCCTTGTCTGCTCAGGACTTTTCTGCTTGCATTAGGCACGAGAAGGGTTTCCGCTCTTTTCTTCCTGATCAAATAAGGCGGAATATGAAGAGCTTGGTTGGGATGTGCAGAAAAGGTGAACAACAAGAGGTGGTGCATTTGAGTGAGCTAACTAACTGGTGGTGCGCCAAGGATGGGGCCCCAGACCACTAGGCGATAACCATATCTTCAAGAGTCCCGACACTATCCTTTGCAGTAATTTTGAACAGACTGATGATGATGGATTACAGTACATTGAAAGCCCGATGCCGTCGAGTTTCATGCAGCCAAGGGACCAAATAACAAAAAAAAAAAAAATTACAAACACAAAAAGCCTATTGACCAGCGGTCAAGCCTCATAATCTTTGGGCATCCAAAGCAAACTTGATTGATACCCCTAAAAGAGAGACAACCTTTTTACATGCCCTCGTTACTACTCGTCCCTCTCCGGCTGCTCTCCTCGGCCATCTTCTTGGTCCTCTCCTGCAGCTGCTTAACCGTCTCCTTGGCCCCGCCGAGGCCCTTGTCCGCCTTGACGGCCTCTTCGCTATCAGACGCCAGCTCGCGCTTCCAGTGCGCGCTTCCCTCCTTGTGCTTGCGCAGGGAGTCGAGCTTGTGCTTGTCGACGTCGTCGTCTGTATCTGACTTTGTTAGTTTTTCTTCTTCTTCTTCCAAAACTTCTTTTTTTTTCTCTCCCCCCATCCTTGTTCCCTGTCCGTTTGGGAACTGGTTGGAATTTTAGACGTACTGGAGCTGGATTCCTTGTGGGAGAGGACACGGGAGCTGTGGAAAGGCTTGCGAGCGGCGGGCAAAGCGGCGCAGCGAGCGACGCGCGGAAAGAGAGTCTTGGACGAAAGCATGATGATTTCTTCTCGGGCATTTTTTGTTAGTAGACAGTTTCTTTTCGATTGATTGCCCGAAAGCATTCATAAACAATGGTACATACACTTGATTTGATTGGGTTGATTCGGACTGGATGCAGGTGTCGTAGCAATGGAAAGAGGTGAAGCGTATTGATGTTAAAGGGAAGAGAGGAAGAAGAGTCCCATAAATGGAAGAAAAGACGCATCCAATTACCAAATCCCAATTGCTACGCAGCACAATCAGTTCGGTCATCACTGGTCGTGTTGTGACGTCAGCATGACCACAACATCGGGCAAGTCCCCCGCGATGGCGACGACTTTATGGAAACTTTTCTTGCATCGACCGATAAAGGTCAAAGCAATGACTACGGCCGATGCTAAAGGGTCTCAGTATTTAGCTATAAGATAGACTTTATTCTCGCCACGAGGTCATGCCCCTGATGTGTGATCTGCGTGGCACGATGCCAGTCCCGATTCTAGATCCGTCAGGGAAATCATTCAAAGAGAGTATGCTCTGCAATTAACGAGGGCAATTACAGCAGGACGAATGCAATGCTAAGATAGATTCGAGAAAAGGGTAATATTATCACAATTCACACATCAAAAGTAGAGTAGAAGTCATGTATTCATCTGCAGGCTTTCAAGCCGCGGTATCAACCAGCGCCGTATCCAAAATATGTGCACCTCAGAAGTCGCAACACCACGGAACTCAATGGTCCCGATCGTAACCCGATAATGTAGAACCTCCCTGCCAAAACATTCATAAACCTCGGAGATGCTCCCAAGATAAAAGACAAAACAAAGTAACACAAGCTAGCCCCATCCCAGGGCCAGAAGTAGAAAGCAAACATCAAACATCAAACCCCAAGGCCAGAAACCCTTCACCCAGAAGATGCCAGAAAACCAAAAAACTATCGCCCTAGCCCGCTCACGGCAGGCAGTACTAAATAATAAGGTAATATGTGGTCCATAACCGAAACTGAACAATGGACAGAATTCTCAAGTTGCTCGCCGTCATTTGTACAACCAGAAATCAGAGAATGTGAGTGCCGCATTCCCAAAGCAAATCGTCGCACAACAGTAAACAGCCGAAACACGGCAACATAGAAAAATAACACTAAAGTCGACAGGCTTGTTTCAAGGAAACCCGCCTCGGCTTGTTCAGACCGGCGCGCAACGTGTCCCCTTGCGCGCCTCATGACAGCGGCCAGCCCAGAAACATTTGCCAATGTGATAAACACCACCAATGAGAGAAAACATGGTCGTATCTCCAGCCATAAAAAAACACCGCCTTTCTAAGTCTTTTTTTGGAAAGTTGATGCCGTGAGATCTCACCCCCAAGATGAGACCAGGCATGTCTCTTTTGGTGATGCCATATGCCGCGTCCCAAGAGCGAACATGCGAAGGCCGAAAACGCAAAGATATCGCTTCGAGACCCAAATGCAAGCCGTTGTGTATGCAAAAAAAAAAAAAAAAGAAACAATAAGATCTTCCGTGTAAAACGCCCATATATGTTTCAAGTCGCGTCATCGAGGCAGACATAATGAAAGTGGTCAATAAAACAAACCCAAAGCAAACGTGGTATCGAATTTCGTTGAAACGCGCCGGTATATCCTCATATAATTTTGTTGTGCGAAAAACACCAGAGTGTGCATGTCGAGAGATTGCTTGTACAGTGCGAGCCAGCAGCCGAGCGGCGGACGAGGTGTCGCGGTCCTCGCCGCAAGGGAATACTTGCTCGTGCAAGAGAGGAGTCTGGTCAGAAAAACTGACGCCCAGGGTTTAGTTGTTTTCCCATCCCATTGTGTGCACCAAGAGATGAACACGCCCAAAGGAATACAGGGCTGCATTCATTCGGAAGTGGGGCGGCCGAAATTCCGCCCTCGCAGCGCAACTCGTTCAAGAGAGCAAGCAGGCGGAAAGCGGCAGCTGCTTACCAGCGACGAATGGGATGCCCCTGCAACCTGGCGGGCGAGATAGAAGGAGCAGGGCTGGTCATGGTGATGCCAGTGAGGGGGTTGATGATGGGAATGGCATTGCGACCCCTGGCCGAGGGCTGGTGGAGCTTGAAGGCTGGCTGGTGGTTCTGGACAACCGGAGGAGGAACAAAGGAGGGCGAGGCAGAGTTGAGAGAGAAGCCGGGGGTGATGGACTGCGGCTGCTGGGTGGGCGACGACTCTGGAGAGTTACTGGCAAGCGAAGAGCGCTCCGACGAGGAAATGGAGACGAGCTGGAGGGACTTGTCAGAGAAGGCCGGGGAGGATGCGCCAGAAGAGCTGTCGCTACTCACGTCTGTCTCGGTGAGGAGACCCGGGCAAAACTCCATGTCATCCTCGAGATCAAAGGAACGGATGGCTTCAAACTTGGTGCGGAAGAGGGAGAGAGCGGCCGACTCATTGATCTCCTTCATGCCGCGGACGCCACGAAACTGACGATGCGAGTTTTGAGAGACGGAGAGGCGGGCGTTTCTGCGATTGCGACCGCCGTGGTGGTTGTGGGAGACGGGGCCGGGCTGGGCCGGAATGGCGCCGTATGGGTAGTAAGAAGTCATTGTGTTTGTGATGCCGAGATGTGTACGCGAATCGGAAGCGGCGAGCAAGGACAGATCGTTGATTCGAAAGTAAAATTGGGCTGAGCAATGGCGATGACTTCTATTGATGTATTGCTTGTGGCTTTGGGGAAATAATGTAAATATATAGCAGGAAAAGTGTAGTACAGAAGGTGATGCAGGACGAAGCGATGAGAATGGAAGATGGGGGAGGGTATTGCGAAGAGGAGGAGGTAGGAGAAGAAAAGGAAGGTTGGACGGTAGGTGGGTGTGGGTGGGAGGGGGGGGACGGTTTCGGCTTGGGTGACCTGAGTGGGCGAGAAAAAAGGTGGGTACGAGGTGGGAGGAGAAGAAAAGGTGGGTGGGAGATGGAGGCATGCACTGACAAGAAATGCGGTGGGCAAGCCTCGCTCAACAGGCGGACAGGTGAGAAATCTAGTGGTAGAAAGCCTCCAAAAACAGGTTCACAGGCAGATCTACAGGTAAGTATAGCCCTGAAGCAGCACAAAAACTCCTGCTAAAAAGCACGAGTGGCCTCTGAACTGAACAGCAATGCCAGGGTTGGGGTGGAGGGTGACAGGGTGGGTGGGACCAGGAGGCGAGTATCGAATCAAAACACAACAAGACGGATCCGCCACATTTGCCACTAACGGGTTATTGGACAGCGTTGGGACATGTCTAATCTGCAAACAGACTAGAACGGTTGTGGGATTACTATGTGTGGGGCCCCCAACGACACGGTGTGAAGTAGGTGTAACGTGCACTGTTAAGTTATCTGGCAGGCTGACTTGCTGCAACAAAAACGTGCTCAGAACGAGCTGGTTGGCGATGCGTAAGCTTGGTTGGCAGGGGCGCAATCTGTGCTGCCAGCTGGCCAGTAATAACCTGGCCAGGCAGACAATAACTCCACATGCGCACCGATGTGGTGCTGCACAGCTCAGAAAGAAAGGCTGCTGTTGCAAGGGTAAATACAGTGCTAGCACAGTGCAGCCGGGAAACAGTCCCAACCCAGCCTGCGACTGACCCTAGGTCTTTCTGGCGGCGAGCTGCAGGGCCGGCGGCGGGCGCTTGCAGGGGCCGCACAGCAGTTTTTCATGCTGGAAGTGGTAGATGCAGGACAAGAGGAGCTGCAACTTTTAGACGAGATTATTTTGCAGACCATCAGTACAGATTAGAGCAGAAATGATGGCGACGCAGCCAACAGAAACCAGTTCTTCTGGGCGAGACCTCGGGCCCCCTCTTCAAGGGACGACGACTTGTGCTCCTCATTCCAGGAGCAAAACTGCCAAAACATACAAAGTCACTTGACCGCTCTCGCCGCCTCGAGATGCCCCACCCAAGTGCGTCAGTTGAACCCAAACCAGTTCACTGATCAACCTTGCTGGCTGGAGAGGCAAAAGGTGGCCATGGCTGTGGCTGTCCGTCCGCCTGCACATTGAAGCGCAGCGCTCTCTGCCAGGTACAACAGTCAGCCACTGATCCCTGCCCAGATGGGACTCGTCTTGCGTGCTAATGTTCATGGTGGCGAACTCTGGTTCAGTTCAGTCTACCAGTAGCAAGGCAATAAGCTGGTTCGATGTCGAAAGGCACAACACCAGCCTCACACCAGGCACAGCACCGAATTGCCAGATTACCACAAGCACTGCACGCTGCCCTGGCTTGGCGCCTAGCTACGGCATGCACTTCATGCTCGATCGACACACGTCTCCTTTCATCGCGACCCCTCATCAGCCGACTACGACGTACGCCCACGCAGCTAGCACCTAATTTGGTATTCCGGCGGCTACTTGCAGCTCGCTTCTTTTGATATAAGCAAACGAATCTCTTTGAAAGACTTTGCCGTTGTACCAGTACGCAGGCATGACTCTACAAGAAGCACATCCAGTCCAGCTACTCGAGAGTCGAGCTTGCCTTGATGACTCGCCCGTATCCTCATGACCTCCTCTCCGCCGACCACGGAAAGAGGGGTAGTCCCGATACACCACCACAAAACGCTGGGCCATTATTTTAGGGCCCAGCGCTATAAACTCAAAGAAGAGACGTCATCCCTCGTTGTTGTTACTGGCTGGCCGCCACCTCCGCCGCCGCCGCCTCCGCCCTGGGGTCTAGCCAGGGCTGTGCAGCGCAGCGCATGCTGAAACCCGGCGACCCCTTTGGCCACCTCCGTCAGCCGATCAGGGCACTGTGGCTTGCTAGTGCCGACCTATTATCGACTTTGCCCGCTGATAGACTATATTCCGGCGCAGGAGTAATATCTCGTCCATTGTCTTGGCCGAGTCAGCGCTCAGCCCATCAATATCGGTCTCAAGCCGACCGCTAGTGACATTCATGGACCGTCTCCTTTGCAGACTGTCTGCATGACCAAGACCCTTAGCAAATCTTCTGCCTCGCTTCCTGTTGTTAATGTTCCAGC
Organism: Beauveria brongniartii; assembly: GCA_030782485.1. Classification (NCBI taxonomy): domain Eukaryota; kingdom Fungi; phylum Ascomycota; class Sordariomycetes; order Hypocreales; family Cordycipitaceae; genus Beauveria; species Beauveria brongniartii. Next base: position 199,462 of record JARJPP010000024.1, read on the forward strand.
GGGAGGCATAGCATACAGTGCCGGGCATGGGGGGGGGGGGGGACAAAAAAACTGCCGCTCGCTCTTTATTAATGGGGTATTCTTGATCACAGCTACGCACCAGAAGAAGCTAATAAATATCTTTAAAAATCTAGAGTATATATTTAACCGATCTAGAGTCTGTAGAAACCTTTTTCTATTATTTCAGACTAGATTGTTGCTATGAGATTGGCATTTTAGAAGTCAGCTGCCTTCTCAAAACCGGACAGTTTCTTTGTTCCTGCTATGCCGGGATATTACCTAATACACAGTTTGACAGTGTCCCCCCCTCGCCTGCCCGTAGAGCTGGGCAAGCTGGGGAGAGCTCCAGCGATGTGAGACAAGGTCTCGAAACAAGAGCAATCAACCTCGCCCCTCGATCCCGCTGCTGCACCAAGCCTAAATATTTATTCAGACATTTTCTCCAGGCGATCAAGGTTATCTACTCTGCCCTGCGACCCTGTGCCATCATCTATGCAGAACATGAGACAGCCAGTCACTCGCTTGAACCTCGTACATGCTGCAGCCAGTGCTGGTGTCGCACAACATCAACATCAAAATGGGGCACGGATATTGCCACAGTATTTTAGCTTGTGGCGGCTGTCGTATTTTCAACGATATCTGTCTAAAAGTAGCAGGGAAAAAACGATACTCGGGCATTTCACAGATTGCCGGACCTTTTTCAATCCTTCCTCGCCGAACCGGCTCTCCCATCCGGCGACAACTTTGCTCGACTCCCTCAGCTCAACTGATCATTGTGAGGAGTTTTGTTGCGCTCCTCAAGCGGCATGTAATAACACTCTCCCCAACAACTGTGCTCTTTTCCGTTTTTTTCTTCCTTCCTTTTCCAATAATAGATTTCCGGATTCTTCACACCCTTGCCCCGGGCCAGGCAGACAGCTTCCTCCACCTACTTTGGCATGCTAAATATGGGCTCCTCACAGGCAACGAGACAAACAAAAATGTCTCTTCTCGTGTCAAGGCAGCTGTGAATACCACGCTAGGAATCGGCAAGGGTTATCGTTCGTGCTGCAAACTAATTGCCTTGCTGTGTTGCCCTACTCCCAGCCTCCCTGCACCAGTGACCAGTTACACACGTTGATGCCATTAGTACAGTCACCAAGCAATTGCTGATTCAGACTTTACATTCTTTGATGCGGAAGACGATGCGGGGACCGAGCAATTGTGAATCTATAGATCCGTCTCTCGGTTCCATAACATTCACATGCAGGGCCGGCCTCACCAGCACAGTGTTATCGGCAGAGCGCTTGCACCGTTGGCGGGCTGGCTTGCTGGCTCACTGTCGCCATCGCTCGCCCGACATCTCTGTGAGGCTCGTCACTGGTCCGCGAACTGCAAGTTTTCAGGTCTGCCACACACCATCCCGATGCACAAGGCTTCCACAGTACTTTGCTTGTCGGGCATATGCGCTGCGATATTCAAGTAGCAATCTGACGACAAGGATGCGCCTGATCAGCGCACCCCACTCGCCGACCAGGTTTAGAATCTCATGGTGCGGATGGAGAGGGGAGGCTGGCAAGCCACTGGCGCCTGATGTGATGCCCAAGGTCGAATGTAAAAAATAGCCACTTCACCGCCATTGAACGACCATTGTTGTGTGCTTGACACATTTGAATCTTGCCATGGACGTGTCATTCTAGTGCCATCCCATCATTCGCTGCATGTCGCAGAGCTCCTACCGCTCGACGCATAATATTAGACAAACCAAAAACCTTGAAAGATCTCGTAAAGCCCCAATTTCGGCAGCTTGGTCGCGTCTCACAATGAAGAGGGGCTGGTTGCAGCATTTCACAAGACCGGACCGAGCGCACAGGCAATCCCGTGTGATTGTCATACGGTACACAACAGGACGGTACCATCTTATTATGATATTGTTGGGAAGAAGCGAGAAAGGGAGAGCTCAAATTGATGACTAGCGAGTAGAGTTAACCCCAATGCGCGATTCATGGCCATGGCTGGCGGACGCCTAACTGGTGTATACTTGACTCGCCGACACACAGTGGTCAAGGTCTCTGGCGCAGCAGGGAAATACGGTTTAGATGCTCACGCATGTAATGAATCCGCTTAGATTTGAAATTGAACATCTGTAGAGCTTCCAAGACATATTCAAGGCCACGAGGCGAAGAAGCATATGAAGCAAGAGGCTTGCGCTCAACATACTGGCCGGAGCAGCCATGCCCTCAAAGAGCCGAGCTTCTGATCACTTGTGAGCAAGAGAGGCCTGCATATGGTATACATGGCAGTCATACAAGTCAAGATTCGACAGATGCCTCGCGGCTTCGCGGCTTCGCGGCAGCATCACAATGAGCCTTCCGGTTCTTCAACGATGAATGCTCTTGGCTCGCGTCTGAGTGAATTGCCGAGACTAACAATCAACTCACCAACAGGCACCAGCATGCGGACGTGTAGGGAACAAAAGGCGCTTACCGCGAATCATGGCATACATTCCTCCGGGACTGCACCTCCTGCGCATGGTGTCCTTGCCGCCAGTAGGACGATCCACGGTGACGAGCAACACAACGATTGCCGCCGCTATCGCGATGGCTATTGCGGATGGAATAAATCGAGCCTTGACTATGCGAACAGCGCGAAAAGTAAATTGTTGGCGACACAGAAGGGTATTTAGCTTCGTGTACGTGCGCCGGCATTGGCTCGACGTGGAGCTGACGAGGAAGAGTATGCCACCGAGCCTGCGGAAAGCGGTGGTTGCCTGCTCAGCGAGAAAAAAAGGGCTGGCCGGCTGCGGCAATGAGAGGCAGCCGGCTGTAGGCCAACAAAAATCAGCCTCGCACCAAGTATGGTTTATCACTGTTGCCGTAAAGTGTACCCGTCACATTACACACACGCACAGCATCGAACAGGCTCCGACGAGATATGTAAAGTTTTGATTCCGTCATCTGATGTCACAAAAAACAATAAACGAGACGCCATCATTACGCCGGACCCCTGGTATCATACGCCTAGAAAGAAACCAAACACCCTTTGCTGCCCGCCTATCGATCCAAGCTGCCCGCCTTGACGAAGCGATTGATTTGTTCCCTTGTCAGTTTCTCATTGTACTTTTCGTAGCACTCGTAAAAGGAGATAATCTCCTGCGTCGCGTCCACCATGGACGCAATGTCGACCGTGCTCTCGGCCAGCCACGCCGCAAAGTGCTGCACGCGGGTGATGCGCGCCTCCTGCTGCTTCTCGCGCGCCTCCTGCCCCGAAACGACCGGCGGCGGCAGCGGCAGCCCTATCGCGCCACCACCCGGCGTCATGACGCCGCCTCCCTGAACCTGGCTGAGGGCCGCCTGCGCGGCCGCGAGTCCCGCCGCGGCCGCCGTGCCGGCGCCCTGCTGACCCGGGGCGACCGAATTGGGCCGCAGGACAAGGGCGAGCAGGATGGCAACGAGCGCGATGATGTGCGGGGGAAAGAGAAGGGGCAAGTCGGTCATGTAGTGGTCGTTGATGACCGACTTAGCGAGCTGGACGTCCTCGTCGACAAGGGCGAGCTCGCTGCGGAGCGAGGTGAGGGTCCGGTAGGGCTGGTGGACGATGAGCTGGGAGCTCATCTCGGAGATGAGGAAGAACTCGCACTCGCCGATGCGCGAGGTGTCGAGGCCGATGAAGTCCTGCCAGAGCTGGCGGGCCTCAGTGACGATGAGGCGAATGTGCTGCGGCGACTCCTCCATCTTGCAGGCGAGATAGATGGCGGTCGTGATGACGAGGTATGGGTTCGTGCGGCGAATCTCGACGCGCGAATAGAAGCGCTTGAGGTAGACCTGGGCCGTCGCCATAGCCTGCTGGCGGATCGTGAGGCGCTTGCCGAGGCGGATGAGTTCTGGGAGAAAGGGTTAGTAGGGGAACAAGTGATGGGCCGGACGGGACCGGACGGGACCGGAGGGGGTAGGGGAACGCACGTTGATTGAAAAAGATGGCGAGGTGCCGGGGTTGGGACAGAGGAAACATGCGCACGAGGTCGATGTTGTTCTGCTCGAGCTTGCTGCGCATCGTGTTGAGCTGGTCTTTGGTAAAGAGCCAGTATCGCCGCTGCGTCGAGTCCCAATAGTTGGCCGACATGCTGGGCAACCGGCGGGCAGCCGCCCTGAAGAAGCTCGGGAGAAGTTTCTTTGAGTCGACATGTACGGGATCGGATGAGTTTTGGGAGAGGCCGGGAGACGGCTGTCGCGATTGAGGTTGTCGTGTTATCGCATGGTTGCTGTGGTTTGTGTGTCGTCGTTGTCAGCGTCAGACCTGTCGTACAAGCAGGCTGCCGAGAGACAAGTTTTGCGGGGCGATAACAAGCACGCACTAACTCGCTCTTTAGAGATTTGCATGGCAGGTTGTTAGGTAATAGCTGGGGCTTGGGTCCGAGCGACCTCTGCCCACCAACGGGCGTAGCCGCAAATTGACCTGGCTGACCACCAAGTCCAGCACCAACTTAATAACCAAGGCGGAGCTGACTGGCAGCTTGGCTTTCACCTTTTTTTACGTACCAACAAGCTTTGGGCCCAGCCAGACTGGGAACAGCCTCTACGACGCCATTTTCGACGCTCGCCATCGCCGCATCCCACCTGCATCAATACCACCGCTTGTGCTGCCGCACTCTGCTCCTGTGCCCCTGGCTGAGCTGCCCCTTGACGACGCAACATCGCACCGCCCGATCATGCCGCTGTAGCAATTGCGCCTCCGACAACGCGAAACGCGATTGATACTCGCACCGACCCCCGTCACCACCACCAACAACCCCCCCGGGGCTCCCGACCCGCCCCCCTTCTAAAAGACTGCCGCGAGCGATGCTGATGCCATTATGAGTGTGTCCACGGGGATCCAAGAGGCGAGAAAGGCGTTTGTGAGCCCCGAGCATGGCCACGACGACCTAGTCGAGCTTCTCTGGAACTGCCTCGGGCCCAGCCCCCATGGCGATCTCGATTACAATGGCCTGCAGCGGGGTTTCCGGCGGCTCGACCACCGTGAGCCAACACGCAACTTCAATGAAATAAGAGAAGCTAGATTGCTAATATTTTTCCTTGTTCCTTGTAGCGATGAAGAATGCAGACTCGATGGTGAAGAAGATTTTGACCGAGGTCGACAGCAATGGTGACGGCAAGATACAGTACCAAGGTAACGCCCACAGCGCCTTGGAGCCCGGATACCTTGGGAACGGTCATCAACTAACCTGTCGCAGAGTTCAAAAACTTTGTCAAGCGTGCCGATGGAGAACTTTTGTCGCTGTTCCGGGCGATTGACAAGGATGGCAATGGAAAGCTCGACAGGGCGGAGCTCAAGGCCGCCTTCAAAACCGCCGGCCTGACCGTCTCTAACAAGAAGCTCGACTGCTTCTTCAACGACATGGACGTCAACCACGACGGCTACATAACATATGAAGAGTGGAGGTACGCTTTCTTCCCTCTCTTCATTTTCTTTCTTTTTTTCTTTCTTTACAGTTTACAATGCCCCACATTCTGCTCGCAGTGGCTCGGGGTTGGCCCTCGTGTTTGGTTCGACGTCATCTGCCTCTTGGCTGTCATGTGGCGTCGCGCCCAGTGGTCGCTGCAGCACCACGGTAGTCATTCTACGCACGCCAATCCCTCAAGCTCGGCGCCGCAAACTCTGATGATGACTATTTTCAAATTCCTGCAGCTGACTGATTATGCATCAGATATTTCATGCTCTTTATGCCCGCTCACGAAGCCTACGAAAAGCTGCAAGCCGTGCTAACATATTACGACGCCGTGGTAAATGTCACATCTGAAGGCGACTCTGTCGTGAGCGATGATACTTTGGAAGGCTTAGGTACGGAAAGCACTTCCAGCTCTCTTCTTGAATCTCTTTTTGGCTCTCTGTTCAGGATAGCCACCCCCCCTATGCCTCCTCCCGCTTCTCAAAACACTTCACAACTATATGGTGCCACGCAACCATTATCAGAATATTCGTCGTCATCATCATCATCAAACGGGGAGGAGGCAGTCATGATTTTGATGGATGATGACGCAGAGGCAGTGGCAGATGCTGTCGCGAAACTACAAAGAAGAAAATCTAGCGATGGCACCCCAATATTTGATGAGACGGCAGATGGCAATGTTGGGCTTGAAAAGAGATCTTTTAAACTGACAGACTTTGCCCCCCATCCAGGTTACTTTCTTGCGGGTGCCATTGCTGGAGGTGTGTCGCGAACTGCAACTGCGCCTCTGGATCGATTAAAGGTCTATCTTCTCGTGAACACGCAAGTCCGCGGCGAAACAGCGGTGGCGGCTCTCAGGAGAGGGAAGCCGCTGATTGCTCTACAAAATGCTGCGCGGCCTTTTAGCGATGCCATCAAAGATGTATATCGGTCCGGAGGAATCCGCGGCTTCTTTGCTGGTAAGTGCAGAGTACCGCGCATAGTGCCGTCGCACACGGTCTGACGAGTGGAACAGGTAACGGGCTAAATGTGGTCAAAATTATGCCCGAGACGGCGATTAAGTTTGGCTCGTACGAAGCGGCGAAAAGAGCTTTTGCAAACTTGGAAGGTCACGGAGACTCGCAAAGAATCAATACATTTTCGAAATTCACCGCTGGCGGGTTAGCGGGAATGATTGCGCAGTGAGTGGAAGCGAAGCGAGGGATGGATGAGCTGCATACTAATGGATGACAGATTCTGCGTCTACCCTCTTGATACCTTGAAATTCCGGCTGCAATGCTCGACGGTGGAGGGCGGTCTCAGCGGAGTAGCGTTGATGAAACAGACGGCCATCAAGATGTATGCGGACGGCGGCATCCGGGCTGGGTACCGTGGTGTGACGATGGGCTTGGTAGGAATGTTCCCGTACAGCGCAATTGACATGAGTACGTTTGAATTTCTGAAGAAGACGTACCGTTCAAAGCTTGCCAAGGAGCTTGGCTGCCACGAGGACGACGTGGAGATTGGCAATGTGGCGACGGGCATCATTGGGGCGACATCGGGCGCTTTTGGAGCGTCGGTGGTTTACCCACTCAACGTGGTACGAACGCGGCTGCAGACGCAAGGCACGGCGATGCACAGCGCGACATACAACGGCATCTGGGACGTGACGCAACAGACGATACAGAGGGAAGGCCTGCGAGGTCTGTACAAGGGTTTGACGCCGAACCTGCTCAAGGTGGCACCTGCGCTGAGCATAACGTGGGTTGTGTATGAGAATTCAAAAAAAGTTCTCGGATTGCAGTAGCGAACTCGGGCATGCGATGCAGGTGCTGTGTTCCTGCAGGTTGTTTTTATTTGTTTCTGGCATATAGGAGCGTGACTGGCCATTGATGGTCAAGGAGGGATATTTGTTCTTGTCGAGTATTTTTTTGAAGGTGAAGGGGCGAAGGCAAGATATGCCTCGAAAAAGTCTCGAGACAAGAGACTGGGAAGAGACTGGTCTGGAGAACAGACATGGCAATGATATATAACATATAAAGATAAACAATCGGGCCGGGTAATTTCTTGCGTAAATTTTTTTTTTTTGGATAAGGCGGCAGATGCGAATCGTGTAGAAGAGAAATATATACACATGCTCAAGTGTTGACTGGTGATGCGTTACTGCTTACGGAGAGGAGGGTCGGAAACGGTCCGGGCGGTGCGCGATCTACCGGAGCGGGTACCCGGAGGTGTGCGTGGTGACGAGATGGCGTGGACGGGTTGACGTCGGCAATTGTAGAAGAAAGTGTAGAAGCTGTTTCTCCAAATTGACCAAGTTAAAACAGACTTTCCAAAGCAAAGCACCTATGAACGCGTATGCCGACTACGAAAGATTGGATATGCTTTCCCGGATTGCGCACTGGAGGTGCACAGTGAGGATAGCATAGCGACGGGTGGAGACAGGCCGCGTTGGCAGACGAGCAAACGGGGAAAGCTGACGACAGCCTTACGGATTGATTAGCGTGGTCGCTGGAGCAGTTGGATGCGGGGCGAAGGAGCGACAAGGCTGGGTAGTTTGGATTCGTCTTGTCTGAATTTTTTGTCATGTTCTCGTTGGTTGATGTTGTTGTGATGCTCATTGCTGGGCAAGTTATTGTGCAGGGCTCAATCGTAGGTAGAGAGCTCTGGTAGAGACGGTGTTTGCTGGCAGCTGTCCGCGTGCCGGCTGTCAATGGTCCGCCAGCTGCCGGCCAAGGATCCCGGAGCTGCTGCTTTTTGAGAGGTACGGAGTAGGTAGGTATTTAACTAGCGAAATAATCACTAGCGGCTTCAGCTGCTTAAAATTGTCCTATCCTTCGTTTATTAGCCTCATCGCTGGCGCCATTCAATCACAACCACCACCCAACCAGGGTACCACCCCCCATCGCTACTTTCTAATCCTCTGTACCATTTTTTTTTTTTTTCGTTTTTGTTTGTTCTTCATCCTCCTCCTGCATCCTCCTCTTGCATCCGGTCCTCTCAATATTCCCCGCTCTCCGGCCGCAACCACATCTCCTCACATCACTTGCTAGTAGTCAGCACAAGAACCAGCCACCCGGACGCATTGCGTCACCCTCCCGCCGCCAGCCATGCCCTCGGACAAGCTCTACTCTGACCCGGACCCTGCTGTCTCGGAAGCCCATGACGACGATGCTGCTACCGCCTCAGCCCTGTCCCCCTCGGACGGTTACTTTCGCGACGAAGACTCCGCCAACGTCTCCCCTACCTTACACCACCACCACCATCAGCCCTTGCAGGCGTCGCGTCGTTCTGGCAGCACACCTTACGTACCCAACGTCTTGGTCGAGGATCCCACCCTCACCAAGGATCCTGACTCCAAGGCCCAGATTGCGCAGCATATGATAAATAGAGACGTCGCCGCCGGTGTCCACGCTCCCCCTTCCTCTTCGTCTACCCATCCTCATCACAACCCCGAGTCGTATTATTACCCTTCTGCCACGCCGTCCGGATCGGGTGCTTCGCTTGACACGCCCAGCACTTACACTAACTCTTCCTATCCTTTCGCGCAGAGCAGTCATCATCACTCAGGCCCGCAAGACGCAGCCTCTCAGCAGCAGCGTCAGCTTCACGTCAATACGTCCCCCCAGCACCCTTCCAACTACAACAACCACTCGTATAACGGACGAGGTGACGCGCCGCCTGCGTATACACCGTCGTCACCAGAGAACAATCCCAACAACTGCAGATACTCGACCTTTTCCGCATCCACGCCACGTAGGATGGGATCGCCCGAAGAACAGGATCGGCTCCTGTCGCCCCAGCAGCAGCAAGCTTTTTCCGATCCTCCCAAGCAACCTCTCTGGCAACGTATCAGAGACTCCCACGACTCAGGTTCTCTCCGCCAGAAAATCAAGAGAATACTCGGCATACTCGTCATCGTCTCCATCATCTTGGTATTCATGGGTGTCAACATGCCTGGCCCTTCGTATAGAGTAAGACCCCCATCCATACATACCATCGCTTCTTCGTGCTAAAAGGAACAGAAACGAATCATTGACAAGTCACCCATCCGCATCCCTGATATGGATGAGAGCAAATTGGTCTGGCACCCTGGCAGATCCTGCCGTGACACTCCTCACACTTATCCCAAGAAGATTTTCCACGCCAGCTTGAGCTCAGACCGCGTGCTCTTCATTGAGCAGACGATGGACAAGAAGCATTGGACGGACCCCAGTCGTCCCACCCCCAATGTCAATGGCGAAGTAATCCTGCGCCCTACCACCTCTGGCAAAGCGGAAATTGATGTCGAAATTATTGCCAACTACAAGGAACTCGACGTTCAGGTTCAATTTAGCAATCAAGGCGGCACTGACCACGTCAAAGTCACCACGCCCCGCCTTGTCCCCGATGTATCGTCCCGCGACGTCTGCATCCAGATTCGCATCACTGCCTGGGTCCCCCAAAAAGATCTCGTCAATACTCTCTCCGTCAGCACCGTCTCTCTCAATGTTCTTGTCCAGGAGGGTCTAGCACTTGGTGCCGAGAATGAGATTGACATCTCCACCGTGGCTGGCAATATCGTCTTTCCCGCTGACAACTCCGACGTCGAGCCCTACAAGCTAGAAGCCCCTCGCTACAAGTACTCGACCGTCTCTGGCGACGTCAAAGGTTGGTTCCCGATGTACCATAGGCTGCGAGTCGACACTGTCTCGGGCGATATTTCTGCCCAGATCACGCACAAGGATGTGGTCCTGAAATCCTCCGAAGCGTGCCTGCTGGACGTCTCGTCTGTCTCTGGTGTACTCAAACTCGATGATGGCAGCCAGGACTTGGAAAAGTCTGGCGCCGGGATTCCCCCGCGCGACTATCTGGTGAAAGTGGCGACGATATCGGGCGACGTAACTGCCAACTTGGCTATCGGATCGTCCTCGGAGTTCACCTCAGTCTCGGGCGATCTTGAGCTCAACCTCGTTCCTGTCCTCGATGAACGCTGGCTGCAGTCGCACTGGCGTCCGCTGCTCCGCACAGAGAGCGCCAGCGGCGCCCATGGTCTGCAAGTCTCCGAGCCACACTTTGTCAGCATTCCCGACAAGCTGAATCCCCACGAGCGACCCACGCTCCCCAAGGACCGCAAGAGCGAGGAGAAAAGCTCGGTCGCAGAGATGGAACAAGAGGAAGAAGAGAACGATGATCGTGAAATCAAGCGTCAACGCGTTGCCGAGAAGAAGCGCGGTCTTGTCGCTTTTGACTCGCGCCACTCGTCCATGAGCGGCAATCTGCACCTCTCCTACCCCGCCTCCTGGGAGGGCACATTCTCTGCTGATACCATGTCTTCGGGTATTACCATTCACGGCAAAGACGTGGTCGTGGACACGAACAAGGGCGGGCTTGTCGGAAAGACAGTCTCTGGGCACAAGGGCGACGGCGCGTCGAAGCTCGAGATTGACGAAATTTCGGGCAATATCGTCTTGTCAATTGGGCAAGATTAAAAGGAGGTGATTGAGGCTAATATTTACCCAACGGATCTGCAGAGTTGCTAGTGTCTCACTGTCATTCTTCTGTTTCTGTTTCTTGGTTTTATGATGGGTTGGAAACAGCAAGGTTCGAAGTGCATGTATATGATTTTAGTTTACCTGTAGTAATTCTCATGGCTCGTCGCCTTTTTCTCTCGATGCACTTGCTTTAGATTCGCGAATATGTACCCTCGCACTATCCTTCGGCATATCCATTCAGCTGCCTCACGAGCAATTCTTTCCGGTCCTACGCCGATTTCTCTATTGCTGACTCTCACTGGCCTCTGACCAGTCTATAGTAATATGGCTTCTTTCTTATTCATCTGTGGCTCTTGCGTAAGCCATGTGTGGATAGATTCGGGCCCTGGTTGGAGAGATGTAACTTTTCATAAAGAAAGAGGATTTTTGAACAGCGTAAGCTGTATCCTCACAGAAATAATTAGTGTACAGAAGTTGACTGTTTGGTAGCGTAGGCTGCCATTTTGTTTAAAAAGATGGACGAAAACGGGCATTGATTTACACTTCGACGGATTCTGTAACGCTGATTGCATTTGAAGTTGTAAAGAGGAAACAGTGTGTAGGTTTCCAAGCTAGAGGAAAGAGTCCTAGTTAAGCCTCGTGGCAAGTATCTCAGTCTACACTCGCCTCTTTGCCGTCGAGTCCACCTCGTCCCTCTCCCTGCCGCGTTTTCGGGGCCTACTGCTGCTGCTGCTGCTGCTGCCGCCTTCTAAGACCGTTTCCTGCGCCCTCTCGACATCCGAATGCGTGTCACCCTCGACCACGGCCGTTGCTTGCGCGCTGCTCTCGCCATCCCGCAACCGTGTCGTCGTCTCCCGCAGTCGTGCCGTCGTCTCCCGCGGCCTTGCGCTGCAGCCTCGCCTCTTCCACCAGCACCGCAAAACCCGGAGCAGCTGCCGTGCGGCCATCATCAGCGCCGTGCGGCCGAGGCGGTTCTCTCTGGTGCACGTCGGCGCCGTGAAAAGGCAAGGCAGTCACACGAGAGAACCTTGACACAGCAGCACAGAGCTACCAGGAATGGTAGGGCGTCTGCACATCAGATGCTGTATCTTGAAAGTGACACCAGGGCGATAAATCATCTGCTGTCGCGCGCATAATGCTAAAACATTCCGATGCGCTCGTCTCACTCGAGCTGTCCCGCGTCAGCGTCTAAGATGAACTCGGAACCTTCCGCATCTCTCAGACTTTTTTTCAGTGTAGGTGCACCTTGCTATGTAAACAGGCCTTTTTTGTTGCTATGGTCGCAAGGTATGGGACATTTTTGAACTTTTGGACTCCCAAATCATCAGACAAGTTCTGAAGGACTTGTCGGACTTGGAGCCGTCTGCAGTAGTTATTGGCGAAGCAAAAAGATTCGCGGAACGATCTCATCTACTTACGGGTGTCAACATCTCCGATTTTCTTCCTTAGAAATCTAGTTGCGGATTGCCGCAGACTGCAGAAGATTCGGACCTGTCAGATAAAGCCATAAGCTCCGTCTTAACTTTTCAGCACCCGGCCTTGAACAAGTATTTGGAGCCGATTCATGTTGTTGCAAAGGACACAAACGAGCCGACAGGGACCTCCAAGGTGTTCCGCGAGCTTTCACACTGGCACAACGCCAAAAATGCTGTCGATCCAAAGACTATACCTCGTCCTGCAGGTTATTTTCGTCGGCAGAGAAACCAGGAGCTAATGGCCGATACAATTAAATACGCTGCGAGTCTAAGTAACTCCGCAGGCAACATGATCAACCCCGAAACTGTTGTGACTAGCCTCAGAGTGAACATCAATCCGATCAAGCAGAAAGACACGACCAAATTCGCAGAGGGATCAAATTCAAAGGCACTTCGTCATAGTTCCTTGCCCAAGAATAAGAAGAGCACACAGAAGGGCGGCCTGGAGAGTGCACTTGAAGAGGCCCGAAGAAGTCAGAGACAGAAGCTCGACAGCAAAGCCCGAGATGTGATGGCGTTCTGGGATGAGCGCTGCCGCGAGTTTCAAGCAGAGCCAAGAACGATGCGACGACTTGCCAACATCACCACCTTTCTCCAGGGTCTATCTGATGATGCTCGGGGTCTCATTGGGGCTGAGGTCAATCTATACCTTTGCCATACCTTGATCTCAATGATCCCCGTGGGTCGACAGAGAAAAGACCCTAAATTCGAAATGGTTTTATTTACCAAAGTGTGGTCAGCGATACTCGAAGCGGGAAAATTGGCGCAGTCTGTCCAAAGTCTTCGTCTTCTTAGAAAGCTTAGGGTCGTGTTTCCAACTCGGACGTCAGAGGCCCGTCTTCTTTGAGTGCAAGCGACCAAGGGGATTTCGGAATCAAATTTTCGGTCAGCAACGAGAAACAGCGTCTTGCCACAATGGCGCTTCCTCTGCTTACTGATTTGCACACTCATGAAGCCCTTCCGGGAATTCTATTCAGCTATCATCGGGACGCTTGTGAGGCGACGGCTGAATTTGTGCTTGCCCAACTGGAGCGAGCCGAGACAGCCTGGAAGAAACGTAGCCCAGACTGGGCAAAGAAGGTTGCCGATTATAAGGCCTGGAAAAAGAAAAAGTCTCGAATCCAGGAAAACAAGACCGAGGGCAAGAAACGGCCTTATGAGAGATGCGGGCCACTCGGGCTCACGCACCAGATGTAGTTGAGCAGCCATTTCTGATTAGATACCGAATTAGTCTGACCTTGAGTAATTTATTTATATCACATCATTGTGTTCCTTCTTCTAACCATCATCAAGACCAAAATGGACCAAACCTTGTTCTATCAATTGGCCAAAATGCGACTACCGACTCTCAAGGTTTCGAGCACTCGGCGTGACTAGCTATTTAAAGCAAAGCACCTTTCGCTACTCTCCTTGTTATTCCCCCACCAATGCGGCATTACTATAACCTTGCCTGCGCCAAAGCACAAAAAGACGAGCAGCATGTTAAAGTTGAAGCCCGCGTCAAAGGCCGCCGCCAGAATGTAGTTCCACCGAGCCCATAGATTATACCGGTAGCGAAACGCCCAGTACATGACGACGATGCCGCCAATAAAACTTGACGTGTATCCTGTGCTAATGTTGCCGTAAAAAGACGACATGCCGGAAAAGAAAATGGTCGTGTTCCATAGATGAAACTTGGCCCTAGGGAACAGCTTGTGCAGCGTAAAGATGAAGAAGGGAGCAATAGCACCAACGAGGAAGCCATAGGGCACTGGCCTATAGATTTCCTGTTTGAAGAGCTCCTTGGGACCAATTAGGACGTACTGCACTCCGCTCGAGAGATAGCCGGCCAGAGCTTGACCAGTCCACTGTCGAGTAGGATCCTCCTTCAAGCCGGAAATGTAATCACTTTTTGTATCGAGAACCCAGCGAATCGTGGCATAATTGATGGGAATTCCGATGAGAGTCCCTATGATTTGACTCGCAAAGACCGTCTTGGCGGGCAAATGCATGTAGTGTCCTGAGTTTCACTATCAGACCGTGTGGACTTGAGACACGACGAGCTTACACGTACCGATTTTCATGTCTTGGAGATTAAGTTGCGCCCGGTACCATGCGTCTCCGGCAATCGCACCATAAGTACTTGCACCGCAAGGGTTCTTGTTTCCAGACACACTTGAGATCATCAGGCCGTAGAATAGTTCGTTGGCCGTCCCGATAGGCAGCTGGAAGTTTGAGAGCGCATACAGCCAAGCCAAAGGTATCACAATGACGGCACCTGTTAAAATGCCGACGATGTAGGTCCATATCGGGACAAACAAGTGTCCCGTCGCAAGAATAGCAATCATAATGACGAATGATGCCAGGAAAAGACCGACAAACCACGACAGAGGAATCTCGTCATAACGACGCTGCAAAATGTTGATCTGGTCATTGTACTGCTCCGTAACTTTGCCCACGTTTTTCTTGCTGCGGCGTTCCATAAACTTGTTCCAGCTGCTTTTGATCTGATCACGGCCGAATAAGAGAATCCAGACAATCGCCGAGGTGTATGCGGCGTAGTCAAAGAACATGTTCCAAAGGTACTGCGGCCCCGAGTACAGTTGACCGTACTCTTCGTAAGCTGTTCTGTTGAGGGTGATTTCGGGGGTGAGCAACTTGGAGAGAGGGTATCGTGTGCCGTTTTCTGTTCGCATCAGCAAGAATATTTCCAGTGACAAAAGGCCCATAGGGTATCTCCAGAGCGGAAGAAGACATACCTTGAAATACACGATTAGACATGAGCTGATGGTTCCAGACACCAATGTTGCCAAATTTTGCAGCGGGAATAATGACCCAGCAGCTCACAGCAAAGGCAGCAAACATGATGACCTGTGTCCAGAACGGGGTCAAGAACAGGCTCCCGTTTGCTGAGACGCTGGACCAGTCTAGAGAAAGATTCAGGAAGCCCATGCCACCGAAACCACTGCCGATAAAGTTGGCTGTGGCGTTGTGCGGAGCGACCCAGCACAAAAAGGCAAGAGATCCTAGAAACGGAAACACAAACTCTGGAAGAAACTGCCAAAGGATGACTCCAATAAGCACAAGAAAAAACACCTTCATCTGTTTTCGAGAAAGAGGCGTAGGGTGCTCTCTCTGCTTCCTCTGCGTCTCGAAGAGTGCCGTTTGGCAGAGCCTAGCGTTTGTGTCAGTAGTTGAGCACGTTCCTGATGCAAAGGCCAACCTACGCTTGAAACCTGTCGAGCAAAATCCAAGTCAGTATTATAATTTGAATTCAAGCTTTCAGTTTACATACCAAGGATACTGAGGGTCGTAGATCAAGAATTGTCTAGCAAGAGCGGCGTAGCTGTACCCGGTCCACGTAATCGCCAACATGAAGAAGGTGGCAACTGCTCCATTGACAGGCTGGCCAAAGTATAGCTCAGACATTGAAATTGGGGTATATCCGAGACTGACAGATGGGTTAGGCTTTTGTCTCGTTCACTTCTTTGGTAGACGGAGGGTGCCAGGCCTGCAATAACCTACTTGTATGTAGCGCCGCTTGCAGCCGAGATTGTTACGAGAACATGCTCCTTTGTACTGAACGGGCCGGGGTTCAAGCTGAAGCTCTTTTTGGTGAACGGAATCTTGACCTCCCATTCCGGAAGCACTTGCGCGAGCCATTTTCCGAGATAGTTGGAGGCAATTTGGACAAAGAAAACCTGCTCCCATCAGCATTTTGACGGATAAATCTGTTTTGGTAATGTTCTGCTTACACTGTAGGGTGCCGACGTGGTTCTGTAATGCGACATTTGCGACAGAAAAGCTCCCGGCGCGACAAAGAGGATCGTCAAAAGAAAGTAGCGAAAGGTTATCGTCGGTTCGGTTGGGTCGTCCGTCAAGTTGACCACGCGACGCACATAGCTAGGGATACTGCTGATCCTCGGGTCGTCCTCTGAAATATCCTCTTCTTGCCCATTCTCGTTGGTGATTGTGTAAAGCCGGGTCTTGTCACTGTCCGAGTCTTTGGACTCGAGATCGACCCGGAAGGCGTCTTTCTTATCTGAGCCTGCCTGTAACGGGGCGATTGGGGCATCCGCCTCGGCAGCAATGACCGTAGCATCGCTTTCCGTGACGCGATCAGGGTGTTTTTCGCCAGACGTTTTAGCCATGTCTGCGATAATAAAGGCAGGGGTATACCTGCTTAGAGATATTGGGGGGGGGGGGGGGGTTGCGAGCAGAGAGTGAGACCGCGGCACGTCGGGCACCACCAGTATTTATCTCAACAAGTTTGGCATAATAGAAAACAACACACGGGAACGCCAATGACGAGTCTGAAAGTGCAAGGCGCAAAACTAGTCGGAAGCTAAGTTAATAAGTAACTCAAAGCCGCCCTGTCGTGGTTACGGGCGAGCTTTGCAAGTTGTGGATGCCGGCCATCACGCAATCGTAGGGTCAGCACCAAAAAAAAAAAAACTATCTTCGGCCCGGGAGTGGACCAGGCTTGATAGCTCTAGTTTCTTTAATTAATAATTGAGTTTTCCCTCTTCTTCATTGGACATTGTTGAGCAAGGCTTTGGAGCGCCAGATTGCGACAGCTCGAGGCGTAAAGACGATATTCTGCTCCAGGAAATGATCCCTGCCACCAGCGGATTGCCTTGCTTCGTTAGGAAGTAATTGCAGGGAACTTTTATTTCGTCTGGATTTTAGTGTAGTGGGCAGCAATGCGGGGGTGAGGAGGCCTGGCAACGTGGGCAATATTGATGGCTACCACCTCGGTGTTCACGGCAATGTTATAGCGTCCGAGTGAGAGTTAATAAAGTCACGAGACGGCCGGGCTGAGGTGGCTGACGAGTCACTGCATTTATTGTTGTGAGGCGATAAAGATTCTTATGAGTAGCGGTTAATAGTTGTGCCGATTTTTTATCCCGTCTTGTTCGAGACTGTCTGACTTGGCGTAGATTGATGGGCAGCTTGGCTGTGGCGTTCGGCCAAGCCCGGTCGGCAAGATCGGCGCGGGTTTAAGAGGGTGTTGCTCAAGATGCGCTGGTGTGAAGGCGCACACTGGTATGTAAAACGCCTCCTCGCACTTTGTCACAAATTTGCTAATTCTACGCGTTTATGTCTACAACTCCAGGATGTGGTGAGTATTAAATCTTGGTTGAAGAGAATTGCTCTTGCACTAGCCACTAATAAGACTAGTTGCACGCGAGGACAAAATAGGCCAATCGCTGTTTTGAGACTAGCTATGTACTGAAGTATGCACTACCTGCAGCGCATCTACAACGCATCCTCATCGCCTTCGTAGAAAACGCTCCCCTTGGACTTGACGTTAACTATATGCCCAATTACTACGTGTAGTAGTAATGATACTCGACGAGCAGACACGCGACCCCGAGGCTATAGCACGAGCCTGATTTTCTAGGCCGCTGCCGCCGGCAACAACAGCAACAACAGCGACGGCAACGGAGGCCGGAGGGCGGCTTGTCGGCAGCAGGGGGGGTCGGCGCGTCTGGCGCGGGAATAACTAGGCCAGCAGGGCCACCACAATCATCAGAATGGCGTAAACTCGGGGCGCCTTATTCGTGGTCTTTTTTTTTTTTTGTGCTCGTGTTGGTTTAGGCGTTGGGTTCCTACCACCGTCAGCAGTAGACAAACGGGCAGGGCAGAACAAGCGATTCAAGTACCTTCCGCGAGATGGGGGTGTTTTCTGACATGTCCTCTGACATGTTGTCGTAGATGAAATATTCTGAAAGCATGTTGTAATGGATTCGGATAGGATTCCAGAAGTTTTGATAATATGCCAAAAAGTGCGATTGTCGGTTGAGAGGGTTGGTTTGTGGCGTCATGACACAAATTCCGTTTGTACTGATCATTGCTGATGGTGATGTTCTATCTAGCCATACAGCAGAGGCTGCGTGGCTTATATAGGGAGGCTGCAGTGCCTGAGGCACGCTGCCTCTTTGGAAAGAACTTGTCGAGGGCATGTCAGAAAACACAGGTAGGCGCCGCTCCTTCTCTGATTATTCCTTCTATCCCGCCCCTCTACTTCACACATCGTTTTGTAATGGTAATTCTCATTATAGCTATTTATTAGTAATATCATAGCAGCTACTTGATAATAAGATCACAGAAACAAGCACCAGACGCCTGCCGCAACGCGTCGTATTAATATCAGCCTGCAGCTCCGAATCGGCACAACAAACAAGCGATTGCATCTTAGCTTCGATACAAGTATCCAAAAATTCTCCACGCACTATCGGTAGCATCGGCGAGACTTTCCGTTCTTTGTTTGAACTCCTCCATCAGGGCGTCGCGAAACTTTTCATCCTGAATAGTTCTCCTTTCAGCGTCACCCAGGCCGCGGAGGAGCATAATGTCCAGGATCGCTCGGTTGTAGCACTTTTGGTATTCCTCAATGTAATTGTCGTCGAAGCGAGGGCCGGTTTGAGCCTGAGGTGTGGCGCTGTTCTCGTCCTTCTCTCGTTTGTGCGCGTTGTCAGGCTGTGACGCTCCGAGAACCGATGTGGCCATGCGATCATCAGCATCGCTCTCTTGCTTACCTAGGTGAGCCTCGTTGCTATGTAGACCGGCTTCGAGATTGTTCAGATCCGTCTCCCGAATTTCGAGTATAGCTTCGCCATCATCCTTACCAATCTCGTGGCTCTCCAGGGCGGTCTCACAACTGGCCAAGTCGGCCCGGGGGCCGTTAGTAACAACTTCGCAGTGGCCCAGGTCAGCTTCGTAGCTACGAGGAACAGTGCCTCGATTCTTCGGTTTGACATCTCTGATGTCCATAGCGGCCTCACGATTATTCAGCTCGGTGTTTCTGGTGTAAATGGCGGCTTCAAGATTGTTTAGCTCGGTGCTTCTCGTCTCCAGGACGACCTCACGATTGTTCAGCTCGCTTCCTCTGGTATTTAGGGCGGCCTCACGGTTGTGCAACTCAGTGGCTCTGGTGTCCATGGCGGCTTCAAGATTGTTCAGCTCGGTGCTTCTCGTCTCCAGGACGACCTCACGGTTGTTCAGCTCACTTGCTGTGGTATTTAGGGCGGCCTCACGGTTGTGCAACTCAGTGGCTCTGGTGTCTATGGCAGCTTCAAGATTGTTTAGCTCGGTGTTTCTCGTCTCCAAGACAATCTCACGGTTGTTTAGCTCGGTCTCTTTGGTCTTTAGTGCCTCTAACCGATGATTTATTGCGGTCTCGCTGTGCCCCAAATTGGCAGAGCGGCTGTCGCTGGCAGTCTGGCGAGTACTGAGTGTGCGTTCAAGATCGGCTTCACGTTGTACCACACTGGCCTCGCGACTATCCAAAGCAGCCTCGCGGCTGTCGACGGCGCTTTTGCGACAAGTCAGCTCAATCTCGTTTCTTTCAAGGTCAGCTTCGCGTTGCATCACATTGGCCTCTCGGTTGATCAAGTCAGCCTCGCTGCTGCCATTGGCGCTCTTGCGCTCCATCAGCCTACTTTCGTTAGCGGCTTCGCGCACTCTCTTCTTTGTCTCGCTATCGAGAATGTTAGACTGCGTCAGGGAAGTCTTGGACTTGACGCGCCGTTGGCCGTCATCTTCATCGTCGGCATCTCCGGATTGGCTGTCAGACGCTCTGCGTTTCTGGCCCGTCATCCTTGAACGCAGCCGCGGCTTCGGTAGCGGGATGCAGGGACCTCTGTCGAGCTGGAACCTTGCGAGCTGCTCTCGGTTTGCTCTCACGTACTCGCCATTCTTCTTGGCCGCTTCAATCTTCTCCATGCCGTAGACAAAACATGTCAAGGCCCAGCGAAGCAGCTGAGGACAATGGTCCATTCTGGCGTTGACGAGGATGTGCTGGCTCGGGGTTGACACAGTAGACGGTGCGAAATAGACCATTGGCATCAAAGTTGTTTGAACTTGCTGCTTCTCATCCTCGGTGCACAGTGGAAGAAACTTGCGCCGAATCTGTTCTTGGACGCGCAGGCTGAGAACCTCGTAATCAACTGGCGGGTCGTGAATCTCATTTGACATGGCTAAGGATGACATGTTGCAATGTAACCTTTGTTAGAAGTAGTACAATGAGAGAGGGGTTTGAAAAGCGCCAGCCGAGGGCCAAGGCAAGTGGAAGAAAATGAAGTTTCGACGTTGCGTTACTAAAGAGTAGAATGAAAAGGGCCGCAACTCGCTGATGTTGAGAGAGATGAGGGAAGAAAGGAAGTCAGGCTGTCTCATGGAAAGGCAAGGTATGAGAAACGAGGAAGGCGAGGAAGAAGGGTCAGCAAATTGGCCCCGTTTTCGTCTCATTGAGAGACTCGAGAACCGAGTTAATAATGCACCGTAAATCAAATAACGCATATTATAGTACGGAAATCTCCTATCTATTAACAGTGTTTTCTGTAATGCTCAAGTTTCTGTTTGCAGCACAAAAGGTTGGCACTATAGCGTGTGTCCGGCGTCTGCCGCCAACTACAAACAGTTTAGCTGTTTGGTAAGTAACCCTAGAATGACAATGTAGATGATGCACCCGGTTGATGATTAACTCTTTTCAACGTCTTGTATTATTTTACTTTTGTTCGTCGGGGAAAGGACTTCGACACGCATCAACAGCTGGTGAGAATCGAAGGGTTCTTCATCCCGGCATCAACCCTCCTTACGCCTGAAGATCTCCAATATCGCATTACTGCCTATATATAGCACTCTCGTAATATGATTACCACATTCTTTTGTCAAACAAGTCTGTATTGAAGACATACCATAGTACTTGGCAGATATCATGTAGTTGCCCTATGGCTGGTTGACTGGGTGGTTTAGAGCAGCAATTTCTCAGGCACCGCACTGAACCAGGGATCCAAAGTCGCCGTGGAGAAAGTAAAAGTTTGCAAATATGGCTGCCATAATTGACCTGATTCCATTTGACCTGGAGCCTTACCCATCAGCCATGCTGCCGGAGAAGAGGGCTTTCATCACCACCCTAGAGATAACCCCAGCAATAGTTTCCAATTTCCAATAGCCGCATTAACACTCACTCGAAACGGCAAAATTTTTGTCCAACATGTCAATTTGATCCAAAAAAAAACCCCCCATGATAATTCATCATCTTATGATTAATTCACACCACAGTTGAGGCAGCTGGCCCTGGTGGCGCGCCAGCGTCATAATGCCAAGCTTGAGCTGGGGGTGGAGCTCAGTCTTGTCGTCTCGACTTGAAGCTGCCCCTCCCAACTTACGCAACACGGCGCGCATGCACATGGCCTTGGGTCAACAACCTTGAAAGGCCAGAATGACGGTCCAACAGCATATTCTCAACTGGCTCTACAGCGTACTCACGAGCGTAAGGCCCCATACTGTCTGTCATTTGCGCTGCGCGGCCCGCTAACGTACACAGGAATACCAAGACGTGAATCGCTGTTACGACGGCATCGCTCGCGTGCTCAGCCGCTACCCGACCCTCTCGCCACGCACCGATGTATATAGTACGCATCTATCCCTGACAGATGACAGACGAGAATTCAGTCTAACAGCGCAGCTTCTCCTGATGGCACCAGCGCGCTACTGGTGCACCTCTCTGGCACGCTGCCCGTCAACTTTCGAGGCAACACGTACCGTTTCCCGCTTTCGATATGGATACCGCACAGATACCCACGAGAACCGCCGATAATATATGTCACGCCGACCGAGTCAATGGTGATACGGCCTGGCCAACACGTCGACCAGCAAGGCCAAGTCTACCACCCGTACCTTGTTGGGTGGCAGCAGTTTTGGGATGTACGTGCTATGCAGTGTCGCGCAAACTAAAGGACGACGGCTAAACAAACATCAGAAATCGACTCTACAAGACTTTCTTGCGATACTTGCCGATGTATTCGCTAAAGAGCCTCCCGTCGTTGCGCGCCAGCAGCGGCCAGCAGCGCAGCCTCAACGACACCACGAAACCCCCCCGCCGGTCCCTCCATTGCCTGTCGAGATGGCAGCGCGACCTGTACAACCGTCAGCATCCGAGCAGACACGCCCGCCTCTCCCGCCAAAATCTCCGCAAAACTCCAGATCATCTTCGGGTCCCCCGCTACCGCCACTGCCCCCAACATCTCCCTCGGTGTCGCAGCGACAGCCCTCGCGATATGACTCGGCGCCTCCGTTGCCGCCTCAAGCACATCAGCCCGAGCTGAGGAAAGCTCAAGGAATCTCGAGCTACGGGCCACATGCCGCAGGCGCTTCAGTGCATCCTGCGCCCCATGCTGCCCCGCGCCAAGTACATCCTAATGCTAGCTCAGCGTTGCCAACATATAGTCAAGGTAGTTGGCAGCAACAACCACCGCGGCCAGGATCGTGGGGCCAAACTCATCATACTCAAACACATTCTATACCGCCTGAACAAACTCGAGCGCAGGCGCAGCCACCACCGCAGGATATGCTCCTAGACGACCCACTGACGCTCGACATCCCTCCGCCCTCTACGGTCAAGGCGCCACCCATCCCCCCGAACCCGGAAAAGGACCAGCTGCTGAGGCAGCTGGCGCAAACGCTAGCTTACATGCGACAGCAGAGCCGTCAGCAGAACGAATCCTCCATGGCCGGTCTACAAGCCCAGCGCGCGGCCATGGTGCAGGCCATGAACGGCCTCCAGTCGGAGCTGGGCCAGCTCACGCAGCTGTCGAGCGTCATCTCGTCCAACACCAACATCCTGCACGAGGCGCTGCGCAAGGCCGACGGCGTGATTGAGGGCTCGGCCAACCACGCCAAGCCCGACATTGACGAGCTGCTGGTGGCGCCGACGGTGGTGGCGAACCAGCTGTACAGCCTGGTGGCCGAGGAGCGCGCGCTGGGCGACGCCATCTTCATGCTGGGCAGGGCCGTGGAACGGGGCAAGATCCCGCCGGCCGTGTTTGCCAAGACGACGCGATCGCTGGCGCGCGAGTGGTACCTTAAGAAGGCGCTGGCCCGCAAGATTGCGCAGGGCATGGGCATGGGCCTGGGCCCTGGAGGATAATACTAAAAGCCAGCCTGCAGAGCACCCAGTGGAAGGCGGGCGCTGTGGAGAGCTGAGAAGAAGAAGAAGAAGAAGAAGAAGAAGAAGAAGAAGAAGATATATCATGTTCATGTTAGTGAGGAATACATACCCATGAAACCACACACGAGACAATGGATAGAATGGCAAGTTGACGGGGTCAAACGGAACGTTGCCGTGAATAAACCCCCACCAGAAAAGCGCCTCCATGGTGTACGACTACGAGGGATTGGAATCTGGAGCACGCAACAAGGCTGAGCCAATGTCTGATAATGTTCATGTATCCTACCAGCTCCTCCAAGAACATGGTTGAATATGCGAGTTTGAGCTAGACCCTGCAGCATCACGGCCTTGTCCCCGAATCTGTTCCATAACACAAACCCCGGGACACGAGCTCAAAGACTACAGCACTCCCAAATCGGAATATTCCGAAAATAGAACTGGCAATAATCATGCGCTAAAAGAAAAAAAAAGTCCCCAGCAAGCACAGAAGTGCCGAGACGGCAAGGCCCGTCGCCGCCACGATCTGGGCTCTGGACCTAGTTAGCCCCCAACGTCCCATATCTATCTTTAAAAAACCTGGAATGGGCAAGACGATGCAAAAAAAAAAAAGCATAATCATGGCTTTTTTACCTCTCCTTCAATTCTTTACAGTAGGCTCGGGATTTGCAGCGCGGGTCCCCGGGCCGGGACGTTAGCTGACGATGTTTGATTCAGATGCCCCAGAAGAACAATACTAAGGCCGGCGTCCGGGACCCCACAGGAACAATACCAAAGCCCCGGGGGACGGCAACTCTGGAGTCAAAGTCTCACCCGCCGCATCACTACATCCCTTCTTTCTCTCTTGCTCTCTCTTTCTCTCTCCACACACACACATACACATACACACAAGATGACAAGCTTGAATGCCGGTAGATTTAGCCCATCTTGGCAATTTTGGGATTGACTGACTAGTTACCAGAAACGGCATCATGCACCAGCCGGAGTGATTCCGTTTGACGTCGTCGCCGCTCCTTCTCACTTTCACTCTCCCCTTGCTTCAATCAGAGAGCTTTCAATGCGACTTTTTTCTCTCTCTCTCTTGACCTCTTCTTTACGCATTGTTCTTTTTTTACAAGGGGGGTCAACACCATGTCTCGGCACTCTCGTCTCGCTTATCACGGGGGGGGGAAGGGTATATAGCGAAATGGACCGGCCCTTCTTTTGTGTTTGTTTGAAGATGACCATTTTCTCTTATGCTTTTTTTCACGTTTATTAATCTCGTTTCTCTCTTCATCTCGGGACATGCTCCAGTTCTCTTTGCTTTTTTGTTACATCTGACTCAAACCTCATCATCAACACACCTCTTTGATCTGCTCCCGACTTAGACGCGCAGCAAACTCGTTCTCTGCAGCTCTGTGTCTGCTTCACCCTTTCTGGCGCTGTTGCGATAGCTTCAACATCAGGACTTGATTCAACGGTCCGTCTTGATCAGTCTCTACCAAGAAAGAAACCCCGCCCCAAAAGCCAAAAAAAAAAAAAAAATACACCTTTCCGTCAGCCATGGACGGCTCTTCCGCTCCCTCCTCACCCACCCCCGACCCGTCCTTTGATCGCTTCGCCGGCAACGTCACCTTCTTCCTCGCCGACCACGTCACCACCGCCTCCGTGCCCATGCCCGTCCTCAACGCCTACTACGACGAGTCCCTCTGCACCACCATGAACTACGGCGCCCAGCTCGGCGCCTGCCTCGTCATGCTCGTCGTCGTCGTCGCCCTCACCCCCGCCGCCAAGCTCGCCCGTCGCCCGGCCTCGGCCCTGCACCTCGTCGGCCTGCTCCTCTGCGCCGTCCGCTCCGGCCTCCTCTTTGCCTACTTTGTCTCCCCCATCAGCCACTTTTACCAGGTCTGGGCCGGCGACTTCTCCGCCGTCCCCCGCCGCTACTGGGACGCGAGCCTCGTCGCAAACACCCTCGGTTTCCCTCTCGTCGTCGTCGTCGAGGCCGCCCTCGTCAACCAGGCCTGGACCATGGTCGCCTTTTGGCCCCGCGCCGCAAAGGCCGCCGCCTGCGCCTGCTCCGCCGTCATCGTCCTCTTGACCATTGGCACCCGCCTCGCCTACACCATTGTCCAGAATCACGCCATCGTCACCGCCGTGCCCCCCGCATACTTCCTCTGGGCCATCCAGTGGTCCGCCGTCATGGGCGCCGTCTCCATCTTTTGGTTCTGCGCCGTCTTCAACGTCAAGCTCGTCTGCCACCTCGTTGCCAACCGCGGCATCCTCCCGTCCATCAGCGTCGTCAACCCTATGGAAGTCCTCGTCATGACCAACGGCACCTTGATGATCATACCATGTAAGTGAGCCCTCTGAACTTTCAAATAAAAAGGGAAACAATACATACATATACTTGTGTGTATCCAACTCGGGCAAAGAAACGTCACTAACACACCATACCAGCCATCTTTGCTGGGCTCGAGTGGGCCAAGTTTACAAACTTTGAATCCGGCTCGCTCACTCTCACCTCCGTCATCATCATCCTGCCCCTCGGCACTCTCGCCGCCCAGCGCATCTCCGCCAAGGGCTCCCAGGGCTACGAGGCCGGCCACCTCTTCCACGAGCAGCAGCAGCAGCAGCAGCAGCAGCAGGCTCGCACGCGCAACGGCGCCTTTGGCGGCACCTCTCAGCAGGGCCACCCGGCCAACAAAGCCCCCTCCAGCATTACCCTTTCCACCAGCGGCACGCCCATCACGCCGCAAATCTCGGCCGGCTCCAGGCCCGAACTGCCCCTCGTGGATCGGCCCGAGCGCCTGGACCCCATCGACCTCGAGCTTAGCAGAATCGATGCCTTTCGAGGGTCCTCGGACTTTTCGCCAGCGACAGCTCGGCCAAAGAGAATGCAAAGAGACGGCTTTGCATAGTTGCTTTTACTTGCTTGCCTACACTGCTTGGTATATTTGCTTTGGACCACATAATGGATAGTGCACTCAAAGACACACCAAAGGAGCATGTTATGCGTACCATAGTCGCATGGCTAATGAAACAAAGGTTCAGTTGTATTTCGTTGCCGGAATTTCTACAGGAAGCAATGCCAAAGTTCACGATTCCCAATTTCTTTACTTCACCCAAATGATACTGAATCTTTGGCTCACCATACCAGGCTGCACCTAACGATTTGCAGTAAACCGTTACTCACTATGTCCGCGCCTTTTGACGGTTCCCTGGACTTTGCACAGGCTCATCAGTCTCTTCATTTCCATACCATGTACTGGCCTAGGCTGCTCCAGTCGACAGTGCGCTTGCGATACCAGGGCCCCCGAACTGCGTGAAAACCAGCGTCGGGACGAGCGACTCCGAGGCTTCGATGTTTCTGGAGGCTCCTGCAAAGGTGCCCGTGAGCTGTCTGGCTCTTCATTAATCTCACTGTAGTCTGATTCCGTAGTGCCATAGAAGTTGCCATGCAAAGATGATTGCTGCAGAAGAATGTCAATGTGACGATGCGAATCCTCCTCACCGCGACGTGATTTTGCGTGACTGGATAAATAAGGGTCAAGCAAACTGATTTCGCCAGCCTTGAAGGTTCCTAATGGCCGTCTGTGATCTGCCGAGACATCACACCATTCTGCGTGCAGTCTTTTGCGTGGTGCAGCCTCAATGGAGCCCAGTTTCCACATGGCTGGATATTCCAAGAGTGCCTCCTGCTCTCCTACGGCCGATGCCCGCTTGAATCTCCAAGACGACGAAAGTTGTCGCAAAGAGCCCTTTACCTTTTCTCTTTTGCTCGGCGGCTTTGTGATTGAGCGGATATCGTCTGATGGTCTTTTGGTTGCCTCGCGAGCAGCGATTGGGTGCAAAGGACGTTTGTGGCTCATGGACTCAAAGAATCCAAGTGCGTCTCGAAAAATGTTAGATTTCTTAGGCTTCACAAATGTACCATGACCCTCGGCCTGCTCTACCGGGGATGCATTTTGTTGCATTGTCGGTTTCTGCGGCGTAACAATGCGCTGCGGCGACCAGTTCTTCGCTAGTTGCGGGACAGACCGACCCCTCTTCGCAATGATTATGGAGTTGACAGATTCTACCGAGGCATTTGGTGTGATACTGCTTGCTGAATGCCTCTTCATCTCCACAGGCGAGGCAAGTGGCGGACCCGATGAAGGGGGACGGGCTATTGACTTTCTGGGGGAAGAGAAAGGAGACGTGTCTCTAGACCCTGTGCCGACGGTCTTCATTTCCGGCTTGCAAGGTGATTTCATTGGTGACCCGGTTGAAGAAACCTGGGATGCTCGCAAAGGTGATGGCCGAGACACATCAGCTCTGGGGAACCGTTGTGATTCGTTATCCCGCATGGAATTGTGCGCATCGGCGTCGCGATGGACCCTCAACACGAAGCTCGAGGCCGGGACAGAATGAATAGAGGGAGCTTGTGTCTTGTCATGATTCTGCGAGTGAGAGTGCTGCAATGAGGAAACACCAAAGTTCGGTTTTGTAGGACTATTCGGAGCTTCATCGTCCATCTGTCAGCTCTGCCCCTTTGCCGTGACTGATCACATACCTGTCTTCGGGACTGTGTACATAGTTCCACAAGAGTGTGACAAAGAAAGCTTTTTGTCCAAATTTTTTTCTTGCAGGAACATTGCAGTTGCCGTCTTCGGTGATTTTGTGTTTGACATTCGTGAACCTTGAATTCGACAGGGATTAGCTAGGCACAGGGCTTACAATCTTGAATGACACGCGCACCTGAAAGCTCCTTCGAGAATGGTACCTCAGTCTCAAAAAGCCTTCTCTTTTCTGCTACAGTTGCTGAAAGGCGGCCTTTGTGAGTTGCTTTGTTGGGCAGAGTCGCATCTGGCTTCGTTGCTAGGGTATCGGTTCGCCTTGGGGCGGCTGCCACAGGTGACGACGTAAGAGGAAAGATAGAGTTGCCATCTCTTTCCAGGGGACTGTTTTCGCGATTTCGTCGATTGTCTTGGAGTGAAGTCAGAGATGACATGGTCTTGCTGGCCGTCAAGCCTATCGGCTGACGCGGAACGCTGGGGTTCCTGCGATGAGAATCATTCGCCTTGTCAAGCGTCTCGAATTTCGACACGAGGTCCGCCAGGCCGCGCCGTGGCATCGTGCTGACGCCAATGCTATAGGCCATCTGCGCACCGGGGGGTCGCGGATTGCCACTTGTTGCAAGGGTAGCCATGATTCGACGCGGGCATTTATTGGTGTTGTATGGTTAGACGATGCTGGTAGAACCGGAACATGGGTTTGCTGGGTTAGACGAAAACAATAGGGAAATGCACAAGTAAAAGAAGCGATTCAATGCAGACGAAAATAAAGCGTAGGTAAGGTGTGTTGCTGCAAAGGCCGTGTCCCGAGATCTGTTTTGAGATGACGCTAGGGAGGGCAGGAGCCGCATGAGGTTTGCAACTGCCCTTGCATCAGATACCGGTAGCTTGTAGCCACTTGCCACCGATACTCCGTGTCATTGATTCGAGGCGCACACAATTTAGCGCCGAAGCAATCTTGCCAATGTTTCAGGATGTGCAAGTAGAGTGCGTCTATTCACATCAGTAGTAGCTATGCTCATGAAGCCAACACCCAGTCTTAAGCCTCGACTCCGTCCGAAAATACCCGACAAAACCGACAAATATTATACATCCAATTTTTTTTCTTTTTCTAATCGTACAGCGTTTGACGTCAAGCGGGCGGCGATGCGCTGATCATTGTACAACAGCAACGGCTGCTTTTTTCGTCGATTCGAGGTTCGCGCGGCCCCCTTGCGAACCCCGTCTGTTCTTCCGTAATCATGAGTTTTGTAAGATATAGTTTACTGCCTGTAGCACAAAATTTGTTAGTAATAGCCAGATGAGTTAAATCGATGAGGCATCCCTACGGAGGCAAAAGATATTCGCTAAAGGAGCTCGAGAGGATAGCGACAGCGGCCTGTATATCGTTAGTGAAGTTCACCATACGCTTGGAGCGACAGTTCCGTCTGCATCCAATCAAGACGCAGGTGAAATCATCAGACAAGCGACTTACGCCAAAGACGGCAATGCTGCGAACGACGGAGGCGTTCTCGGGAGAGGTCAGGGTGTCGTAGGTCGAGGCAATGTAGCCCTTGGGCGCGGGGGCGCGGCGGCCCTGCCTCTCGACAAGAACTTTCTTGGGGGCCATTGTGAAGGATAGTTTGCGGTTGTGTGACTGGAAGTGGCGGTGATGAATGCGGCGGGTGATGGCTGGAGATGGAAAAAGTAGAGGCAACCAAAGATTGATGCACTCAAGTTTCGCCGTCACCAGCTCCACATATAAAAGGGTGATTTGTGGCGCTTGATTGGGGCGCTGGCTCGGCCACTGGGTCTCACTGCACGAACCGCATCACTAACACTATTTGTGCATCTCTCATTCATCCGTCACTTCTTGCTATAAGATTCCTGCCAAGTATAACTTGATAACATCTCAAAATCTCCAAAATCTTCTGCTCATAATATTTGCAAATGGAAGGCGAATCTGCGCCCCAGCCCGGGGGCTTCATCCCTCCTACCGGCCTGCTCACCCCCACACCCTCAACAGCGTCATCGCGACCCGTGGTTGCGCTGCCGCACCCCCGGCAGAAACCGCTGAGCCCAAGCGGCAGTAAAGGAGACCAGGTGCGGCGCAGCATCGAAGACGAACTTTTGAACATATCGCGCCGCTATGTAAAGAAATTCAGCGGCCCGGACCCCGATAACCCTGTGGTCGGCTACACGAATTTCACCGAAATCGCAAAGAACCTCGAGGACGTAGTTGACACACTATGGCGTACTGGAACTCGTAAGTCAAGCAGCTCTGCCTAGAAGCAAGCGGCCATGGCCCGAAGCTTACAGCCGTAGCATTTTTGCAAATACCGTTTCTGCTGAAAGTGAGCGGCGACTTTACCCAATACGTGCGCTCATTTCCGCTGGCGCCCGCGGCCACGTTCCAACTTCTCAGCAAAATAGATCATTGCTTCGCCAGTCTGCTATGCGGGCACGACATTGCCACGCAAGAAGTTCTTCCGGGTTTCGAGAATGGGCTGCGGGGTGGCATGACTACCACAGACATGGTACGCTGCCGCAGTTTGGTCGAGCAGACGCGGGTTCTCATTGTAGAAATGATAAGCAATGAAACCAGCGAGGGGTCCGATGAGGACAGCGAAGATGATGATGACGAAGACGACGAAGAAGAAATTGATATTGATGAGGAAGACGACGGCGACAACGAGCTTGCTGGTGTTCGTCTCGAGGCCGCTCGCGTTTATGAAAACACCATTATCCAGCTGGGCAGCAGACTCGGGGACGGCGGTTTGGCCCCTACATAAAAGCAAACAAGATGAAACGCCAGAGTAACTAGCTAGCTAGCTATCTATATACGACTTTTGACAACGGCAAACGGCTCAAACAATCTCAAGTAGTCTAAGAAAATGACGACCCACAATCTCTCAGCATCCTCTTGTTGACCAAGAGGTGAGCGTGCTCCATCAAAATCAATCAATCATCCGTTGGGAAACGACACCAACACAATACAGAAATGACAGAGATTGCAACGACGAAAAGATGTTAAAGAGACAATAATAAAAAGAGAAAAGTACAGGTTAGACCGCAAAGATAAATACCAACAACTCTTGTACCAGCTTGAGTCTTCGTTACGCGGAAAATTGCACAAGGAAATCCCGCCAGACCCAATCGCCGCATGACCATGATTTAGATCCATAGAAACGCCGTTATGAAACATGATGCCCTATTAAGTCTGACCCAAACGTAATGGAAACAGGCAAAAATAGCGAAACAAAAAGAAGACTTGGGGGGGAAAGCATGCGGGGAAAATTGATGACCGAGGGCCTAGTCAGTGAGTAGACATTCGGTCTGGGTCATCTCATCTCATCATTCGGCACCAATCTCGTTACCTTCCATTCCAGAGAATGTGCCGTTGAAGTCAAACGCTTCAGTATTGCCGTCGTTGTCATGTAAGAACGAATCAAAGTCAAAGTCGTTGAGGACATCACCCGAGTTGAGAGGGTTAGCGAATTCTATGCCAGGAAAGTCGACCTGTGCATCGTCAGTAGCTGAATTGACGGTCATCGTTGCAGTTGTCCGTACCATGCCATAGTTTTCTGCCCCGCCCAGACCGTTTTGCCCGAGATCGGCTTGCGATTGTGTAGGGGCAGCCACAGCGGGAGCACTAACAGCTGGTGCTGTTGTGGCCGGGACAGCATTACCCTGTGCGGGTGCCGCATTCTTGTTAAAAGAGGGTGTCATTGGCGTAGCGGGAGCGGCGGAATCGCCATCACCAGTACCATCTGCCGCAGGGGTGGCACCCGCGGCGCTGGCAGCCGCCGCCTTATTCTTCTGAGCAGCAGCACGCTAAAGATTGTTAGCCCGATTCATGTCGAAAATTTCGCTCAAGAGTCTTACCTTGTCCTTGGCAGCCTTCGTTTCCTTCTTTTTGGGAGCGTTCTTGGTGCCTTGGTTCGGTGTCGGCGGCGCCGCTGCCGACTGCTGCGGCGAAGCTGTTGTCCTGTTGTTGGGCCCGGCCCCGGCAGGAGCGGAAGGGGGCGGCATGGCACGCTGTTGAGGTGTGCCTTGGGCTTGAGGGTTCTGGGCCATGCCCTGGCCAACCATTTGCCCATTAGGACCAGGCTGCCATTGCTGCGGGTTGCCCTGGCCCTGTTGTGCCCTGGCTGCCATCATCTGCTGCGGATTGAAAGGCTGATTGGGGTGCGAGCTCGGCGGACGCATGCCATTGATCTGAGCTTGAGGCATATTGGGGTCCATATTCTTGAAAAAGTGCGGTGCCATGCTGGGGTCAACTTGGTTGCTCATGAAGTTCATAGGATTAGGCGAGTCTCTCGACTGGCCACCTTCGGGGACGGGAGACGGGATCCCAGAATTGTTCATTTGCGGAGTGCCTCGCTTCATCTGGTCACCAGGGTTTGGTGAGACGCCACTTCGCATAGCCTGTGGTGAGGTATCGGGGAACTGGCCGTTGGGCCCGGGCCCAGGGGGTCCTTCCCGGGGCATGGCGCCACCCATGTTATCCTGCTCTTGGCGAGCCATCATGAGCCTCTTCTTGTTCTGTTGTTCTAGAAGCATCAGCTGCATTTGGTAGTCCTGAAGCGCATGGTTGCTGCCAGTGCCCTGCGCAGCTGTGGCACCAGGGGGGCCCGGGCGCATACTGCCGCCGATTTCAGGCGCGTTGTAGAAATTGTTCAATGCGGTTCCATCTGGGGCATGCTGGATCATAGGGGAGCCTTGGTTCTGAGGGTTAGGCACATTAGGCATGCCTGGCTGGGTTCCAAGCTGCTTTCCGTGATGCGATTGCATGTTCGCCATGT
Source organism: Beauveria brongniartii (assembly GCA_030782485.1). Lineage (NCBI taxonomy): Eukaryota > Fungi > Ascomycota > Sordariomycetes > Hypocreales > Cordycipitaceae > Beauveria > Beauveria brongniartii. The sequence continues at coordinate 232,064 of JARJPP010000024.1, forward strand.
AAGCCGAAATCGATTTTTGCTGAGCGTGCGGGGGCGTGTTGGCGAGTTGACTCATTTGCTGCGGAGTGAGAGAGTTGGGGTTGATGCCGCTGGCCGTTAGCAGCTGGTGTACCGTTTGAGCTCCTGCCGCATTCATCATCTGTTGAGGGTTCATTCCTGGGCCTATGAGGACTTGTAAGCGGCGTGATTGGACATTGTAGTACTAGGCTACCTACCACCGTCGGTGCGTTGACGCTTGGCGGAAGGTGAAGGGGCGTTATCGCCGCCAGCAGCGGGGGAGGACGGTCGGTCCTGATTCGCGTTCATATGAGACGGGTCTCGCTGCATGGAATTCTGCTTGGCAAGCATCATTTGCGGACTATCGAATATGAGCTGAATTCTTGTCTTCTACGACCACGATGACTTACTTTTGGTTGTTAGCCATGGCGGTGCGCGCTAGGTTGCCCTGCTTCATTCCGGCCATGCCGCCTTGCATGCCGCGAGCCATCTGGGCTTGATAGGCCTGCTGCATATCGGGTCGCATTCGAAGCATCTCCTTTCGCATAGTCAGTATCAAGAATTTTGTGGCTCAAGTGGACATGGACTGTATGAATAGCATACCTGAGTGTGCATGACATATTGGTTAATGTTCCCGTTGCTGTTGCCCTTGGCACGCTGCGCATTGTAAATATCCCAAAACAGACAGAACCATTCGTATAGAAAAGATGTATCGGACGCCGGCATAGGCAATTTGGGGGCGGGCAAGTCATCGGGAGTCTTGGATTCGATGCCGTCCTTGGTATCGGCGTCCATGGCATCATCACCGGCACCGTTGATAGTGTTGCCATTCTTGCCATCCTTGACATTAACAGGCTGGTCGCTGCTGAGAAGAGCGCGCGCACAGTCAAACATCTCATATCGTAGGAAATATTCGTAAATGTAGGTGTTTAGGACAACACGCTGGTTATCGTTAAGCTGCTGCTGTCTAGCGGCAGCAGCGGCGGCTTGGGGGTTGAGAGCGCCGTTGTTCATCATAGGCATAGGCGCGCTTCCGACTGGGCCACCCATCGGATTCATATTTGCCATGGCTGCGTTGGGATTCATGGCCATGATGTGAGGAGAAGCAGCGTCGACGAAGATGAAAATCGTCGGCGAGGGTATCAAGAGAAAGGAAAGAGCCGACTCGGCCGCCGAGACTTGCCACTACGGTACAGCACTGGATAGGCTGGCCGAACTTGGGCTTTTCGGGGATCGACGGAAGGTTGGCTGAGATGTACCAAACCGCGGAGGAAGTGTGCTGTCCAACCGCGACGAAAAGTGGCTATTCTTGGCGACGCGCGAAGCGTGGTGAGCGCGAGTAGGGACCAAAAAATCGTGAGCAGCAGCAAAGACAAGCCAGTTGAGCGACAATAGGCAAACTGTCGATGAAGGCTCGATGCGGATCGAAAAGGTCGTCGCCAGCGAGGCACAAGTGCGATGAAGCTGCAAAAGGCGAAGTGGTCGCTGGGGGCTGGGTGACAGCAGTACAGTGTGCCTGGAGACTTGTGGCGGCGCAGAGGTACGGAGGCAGTGGGAGGCGGGCGCAGTTCCTGAAAGCCAAAGCAGAACGTCGAGTACCGGCTGCGGATCGTGGATGCGAGGTTCGAAGATCAGATGCTACGGTCGGTTCCACGCGACTTGGTGGTAGAAGCTGGTGGCTTTGACTAAATATGCTGCGAACAGCGGAGATGGGGTTCCCAGGCTTGCTTGGGACCGTGGAGACTTGAGGTGGTCGCTTCGTGGATAATGGGCCAGGCTTAGATTGCTTCTGGTGGTGGAGAGGAGGTAGACGCGGTGCGTGCTGTTGCGCGAATGCGCACTGTGTGGTTTTTTTTTTTTTTTGCAGGGGAATAGGAGAAGGGAAGGTGTTGCATGCTCTTCCTCCCGTTGGCTTTGAAGGGGGATGGCTGCACAGAGCTAGGTATTGCAGTGCGGACCGTCACCAGGTCCCCCAAGAAATTGGCGCGAGGCCACAGTGTAGGACAGTGTGAGCCGTGCTAGCCTCGAGCAGCGCGTGATTGGTTCGCGGTGATGCTCTTATGGGGGCCGCTGCGTATGTCTGAGCACAAACGGCGTATTTCTTGGGCCGCTTGACGCTAGTCTCTGCCTTAGGCAGCTAGAAAGGGCTCATCACCATCAGAGATCAGGTTAGGTATGGAGCATTTCAATGCTTGGGTTTGGTAGGTGGCCAACAAGCTGCCTACTCTAGCGCCATTTTGTGGGATCATAATCACAGAAATCGGAATATAATAAAGTAATTCGTCGAATATTCTTGATCTGCTCAATTGTAATTGTTTCTGTGACTTTGTGAATCTTTTCACCCCTCTCTGTATTACTCAGCTCATAGTTGCAGGCAATTCGCACCGTTTTGTAGTGGACGAAGCTAGTAGACTGTATCTGGGTGAAATCTTGCCGCCAGAGGCAGAGGAAACTAGTGTTAGGACGTGGTGCTATATCTATAGCATTGAAATCAGAAGAATATGCTAAGCAGTGATGCTCCTTGTTTGCATCATAAATAGAAAAACGTTTCGAATCGTCCGTCAGATTCGCTTCCCAAAGAAGAACACAACGACCCAGCGACTTGTGCCCACAATCGTTAGACAAGGAATTCCTCGAAGCCCAGGAAATGGCGTAGTCGCCGTGTATCAGCCATATCCTTTCCACTCCTGATGTTTGTCTCCTCGCTGTAGTACGCCAACCAAGTTGATCCCCGCTCTGTGGGATTAATAAACCCCGAGAGCTGATGTTGTGTGATGGCATTTCGGCACGTAATTCACAACGCAACTCCAGCTCGATCCGATACACGGCTGATTCTGTGATTCACTTCGTGTATTCTGGATGTTGAGCCTTCATGGGCTACATGCTTGGAAAAAAAGATGACTAGTCCGTCAAGCTTCGTCAACATCGGGCGTGTAATAATATCCATTCGACTAATCGTCCTCCGGAGGTAGCTCATCATCAATGTAGCGTAGTAGCGATACCCTCATTTCGGTCGTGTCGTTGCCTCGTAAAACATCGCTGATAAAGTGCGCTTCGACCTGCATCTGCACCATTTCGAGCGCTCCCCTCAAAACACCGCAAAGAATGTTCGAATACCAAAGCTCGTCCTGGGCACGGCCATCATCGGGTAACTCGACAAAATCGGCAAAGGGATTCTCGTCAAATACCAGAGAAAATTGGTTGTTATCAGCCGTCCAGTTCGTCACTTGAGGTGTGATGTTTAGAAAGATTTTGAACCCGACCTGGCCTAGTCAGTAAACTCTTCTTCCGCGAACGGCTCCCAAGGTTCATACCCGAGAAATCATGTCTGCTGTCTCGCGAAAGTTGGCACAGCGCTTCATTGTATTCGATTTGGCAAGGTAATCCTCGATGAGGCGTAAGCCGATATTATATCCCATCTTATCCAGTTGTTTATTGACTTCCGCATAATCGCTGTCGAAATCTTTGCATAATTGCGCAACTACTGTGCCGTATGTCAGGGTCACGAGCTCGGCGTTGACTTTATCGATTCGCGTCCTGCGCTTCAGTAAGTCACTATTCGTCCTCGCTGTCCAGAACTCCATACTTCCAGATCCTGGATACTTGTTAGAGAAGTACCACGTATTCAATCTTATTGAAAGGACTCACTCCTCGCCTATGCGAGAGGCCTTGCTCGAGGCCATATTTACTGGTTGGCCCTTGCCTTCCTAGCTGACTTGCGGTTGTCCGGTTGTTGCGCCGCGGGTAGGAGAACAGAAATCCCGGCAAAGCTGTGATTTAAAGTCGATTTTGGAAATTCGTTGACCTTCTGTGCGATTACGGCCTCTTAAAGCTTGTTGTAGCAGGAGAGACGAGGAGGGACAGCTTGTCGGTGGAGGGACCGAGCTTAGGAAGAACCAGTGGGCCGAGAGCCAATGAGCGCCCCAGCTTTCAGGTAGCTCGCGCCGCGATCGATAATTTTCAATCTAGAAAGAAACCCTCGCGCTTCAGCAATAGACGCCTAGACACTTCACAACCTCCTTTTTGCTCAATCATCTTCTTGATTTCATTCTCACATCATGTCCGCCGAGAAACGGCCCGCTGAAGGAGAACCGGGTGCGTCCCAAGTCTTGGTGAAGCGTCAAAATGTCAGCAACTCAGAGGGTGCACTGGCTCGCCTCAACGCCTCCAGCAGTGCGCTGGTGCAGACTGTTAGTAAAGTGAAATGCCGCTCAAGACAAATCTAATATCTCCCCAGGCCCCAAGAACGAGTGCGCTGCAGGCGCCTGTAATGCAGCTGACAGGCCACTCTGGTGAAGTATTCACAGCCAAATTTGACCCGACGGGGAACCTCATCGCCTCTGGCTCAATGGATAGAAGTATAAGTACGTTCGGCGCCGCTTTATGATTTGGCGCTGAAGCTAATACATGGCAGTGCTGTGGCGAACATATGGCGATTGCGAAAACTACGGCGTGCTAAACGGGCACAAAAGCGCCGTCATGGATTTGCAGTGGTCGCGCGACTCCGAGATCCTATACTCTGCATCCGCCGATATGCACCTTGCGAGCTGGGACTTGACCTCGGGCACGAGAATTCGAAGATATATTGGTCACGAAGAAGTTGTGAACTCACTGGACATTACACGACGAGGCGAGGAAATGCTTATCAGCGGCAGCGACGACGGAACGATTGGGATTTGGGACCCGCGGACGAAGCATGCCGCCGACTATATCCAGACTGATTTCCCGGTCACAGCGGTCGCCATCTCACCTGCCGGCAACGAAATTTATACGGGAGGCATCGATAACGATATTCGTGTATGGGATCTGCGTAAGAAATCTGTTGTGTACAGCATGGCTGGCCACTCGGACACCGTTACATCGTTGAAGGTGTCGCCCGATACACAATCTCTGCTGTCATATGCCATGGATTCTACTGTCAGGACATGGGATATCAGGCCATTTGCACCCACGGAGCGGCAAATTCGCACATTCGACGGCGCGACGTCGGGATCAGAAAAGAACCTGCTGGGATCCAGCTGGGACGCTGAGGGCAAGAAGATCGCAGCCGCTTCAGGAGATGGTACAGTTCTTGTGTGGTCTAGTGAGAACGGCAAGCTGCTATATAAGCTCCCTGGCCACCGCGGTACGGTCAACAGTGCGGAGTTCTCGCCAAACAAGGAGCCAGTCTGTAAGTGATGCTTGACCTTGACTATTCACCAAACTTGCTAATATTTGCGCAGTGCTCTCCGCATCATCGGATCGTACCATGCTGCTCGGCGAGCTTAAATGATTGGAATGTGCGACATATCCAGAGACGATACAATAAGTTGGGTTCGAAGCTCATGTATGTCTGCATGGAAGCGAAGCGGCTCGAGGAAGCGCTTCACGGCGTCGAGATCAGCAGGATCGGTCGATCCCATATATCGGCCGAGACCACATCCCCAGATCCTCGGGCACTTCATCACTAAGGCTGTGAGAACAGGCGCATTCAGGAGGCCGATTTGATACATCTGACGCGTGCATAGTCGATCTCATGGGCCAACTCAAGCCTTGGTATTACGGCTGCCATCAACACGCACGCGCACAACAGATGGTCCGCCTCCACAGAGCAAGCAACAATGTATACTATTATTAATTATGTTGAACAAGAATATTAGAAGTTTACAAAATACGTTGATGATCTTCTTTCTCTGTCAAATTATTTATCTGTCCATCAGTCTTTTTTTCGTCCTCTTTTTTTCTGCTTGTTTTTCTTGTTTCCCTTATTAATTTCTCCATGCCCACTGTCTTTTGCAATCATCTTGTGCTTGCTTGTCTCCTAACCTCTTTTTCCTTTTCAGCAGTCCTCGCTTATCCCCCTGGAATACTTACCAGGATGCCAGGGACGCTGAAACATGGCCATCTTTATCCAGGATTGCAAGGATCGCTAGCGTCCAACCGAACGAGATGGCTTGCTGCGCCGCAGCGCTGCACGGGCAGAGCAACCGCCCCTGACAAGTTTCAGACGCGCGGCAGAAATCCCAAAATAATACGGATTACTTGGGTAGCTATTTAGCATCTCTCATTCGTACTAGTAGGCTTTCGGGAGCTCTGTTTGCCTATCAATGGCTGGGCACTTCGAGATGCGTCTCAGACCAAAGGCAAGCGATGCACGCTACTGCACTCGTGTGACTCGTAACAGGGGAAGCGCCACGCTGAGGGGCTGCAAAGCACACATAAAACGCAAACACGGCCATCGGCGGTCGATTCACATCGTGTTGATCCCGCTAAGCGTTGGCTGTCACTGCACTTGCTCACTGTCACGTTGTGCTCCCAGCATGGCCATCTCTGGGCCGGACTTTTCTGCCGCCGCGGCTCTTTGTTCCTTCGCCCATGATTTTCGACTTTACTCTCCTTGCGAACGTTGACCTCAGCAGAACTTTGCTTATGCAAATAATCATCTTTTCCGCCCTGTGTATTGCCATTTCTTGCCCGCTGTGGTGATCAATATTGTTTGGTACCTACCTCCCTTGCCGACTCGCCGAATCCGACATTAAAAAGTTGACTTTTGCTGGCAAAAGTCTATGAGTTCCAGGCGGTTGTCGCTTACTACCGAATAACAAATTGGTGTTTTATCATTACTATCATAACAGGAACCGCAGCTTGGGAGTTCCTTACCAGAGCATACATTCTAGTCACTGCTCGTTGGTAACCTTTCGCAGCATCGCTGCGCAGGCTACAGAACAAACTAGAGAGGAACGAATAGGACCTTCAACAAGAAGACTACAAAGTAAAGAAGAAGGCATCGGTATCAAATGGTCATGTTTTCCTCAAGGGCGGAGAGGATTAGGCGAGATCTTATACAACGAGCCCATGCGAAGAGGGGGGATGCCATGGAGCGAGGGGATGTCATCCACGATCTTCCACAGACCTCGGCTGTTGAGCACACACCACAGCAAATGGAAAGCCGCTCTTTCCGATTGATGGAGGTCTTTTTAGGACCACTGAAACTCTTTCGCCAGCCTGTCATCGTGGCTGAAGGAAACAGACAGCATCCAGATACTCCCAAGTCGCCACGAACGACCGCACTAGGATGCAGTACACAGCAAAGGTCAGAGTCTAGGGCTACCCGTATCGAGTCTACAGAGGCTGAAGTTACGGAGCCGTCTCCAGCGTTCGTGGCAGAGGCAATCAGCTCCAGGCCAAGCTTTGAGACGCGGCCAGAGCAGCAGGACAGCGATCGGAATCACCGAAGAAGAACGGTTAAAAAGGTGCAGGGAGGCACGCGAAAGCGGCGTTTCCTGTTTTGCCTGCCATGGATCAAATCAGCACGGATTCGCGTGCTGCTGCTGCATTGCATCACATCAGGACTGTTCGTGCTACTGTTACTGGCAGTTTGTAAGTTGCTTAATACCCGACCCTGCATTGGACTGCCACTAACGAGGTGGCTAACAGATCTGGGATTATCATTAACGCAGCATATTCAAACAAACGAACTGACGGTTCTTCTTTTGCTCATCATTGTCGCCTCTGCGATGTTCTTCTGCTACAACATGATTCGGCTGTTCAGGGCGGTGTTATGGGGCAACAAGCCGTCCAATACAGCCAGCAGAGAACGGCGAGCGAGGAGGCCGGCGGATATGCTCCGGACGGGATATGCGGTACCGCGACGGCCGGTTCAGGTGTTGCTGGCACGGGATGAGGAAGCGGCTGGAGGAGAGAACGCGACGAATAAGTTGACGCCGCCGGCATATGGATTCTGGCGTGAGAGCGTGGTACGTTTGTATTCTCGTTCGTTGATCTTGGAGAGACCGCGTTGTATACTAACGATGAGAAGCGAATGGACCCGAATCGACTTTACTGGCAACGAAATGAGGCGGCCAGAAGACAAGAGCCTGCGCTGGAGACTGAGTCGCAGCTTGAACATGCCGCGAGGAGTGGACAAAGACCACCATCGTACGCGTCTGAAGATGGTGTATCATATGTGGTTGATGCCATGACTGCGTCGTCGACTTCAACGGTCACGGCGAGCCGAGAGCCGGTGGGGAGGTAGTTGAGATGCGTAGTTGGACGCAGAGCGTCTAGAACGCGTCGCCAGATTCGGTTTCGGTACATGGACACAGCTGTATAATTCTCTCATTCTTTCGTTTACCCAGGCAATGACGCGCGCCACCTTGCTCGCTCGCTTGGTTGCTTCACCTAGGCAAGCCGGGGTTGCCGAGGGCGCCAGTTCGCAGGTACCTGAAGAGCACCTACACGGTGGTGTTTTGCTTACGGTGTCCACAAGTTCCTGACAAGTATCCGTAACCAGTGAATAAATATTATACAACTAGGGTATCGAGTCCAGGGAAAGCAAGCACATCGCTACTTAACCAGGGATAGGCTAATCTGGCAGCTGAGGGGTCTGGGGCATCACACTCATCTGGCGTCTGGTGCAGGAATCAGGACGCAAGCAATGGCTGGCCACGGCGCTACAGCGACCGGGCTTGGGCATTAGTGCCAGTCTGGAATTCAAGGCCTGCGATTGGCACATGCTGATGCCGAATTGTCGCTAGCGTTTATTATCGGGATGAAGTTTGGGGCCTTTTTCCTGCAAGTCTGCGACATGTTGTTGCTGCACCAGGGCCTGCCTGGGGAACTATTAGTTAGCAGCACAGCACCAAAAGTGCCTCCACAAGTTGAAAAAAATTTTCCCAGCAAAAGCGCGCGACGGCTGGTCTGCGCTGCGTTGCTCTTTGCACCAAAAAAGTCTATCCCCTGCCACCTCCTCCCCTTGCCTCTCTAGCTTTTCCCTTTTTCATTATCCAAATCCTCTTAACACTACAAACCATCTCCGGTTGTTGGTGGACAGTTGTTTATCGCAGTTGGATCCTTTTGCTATTAATCCATCTTTTTTTTACTACTACAATTATATCTTCCTGACATCTTCCTTCCAATCAAGGTACGTTTTTTCTTCTTACACGCACACTGCCTGTCCGTTGCTTTTGTCGCCACTTGCGCCCGCGTTGCGCTGCCCGCACCCGCTTGCCACGACCGCTGTCTACCACCACCTCATTTTCGCTGCGCACAACGATACGATTTCGCCAAAATTGAAGGACCAAAGAACGAAGAAGCAAAACTCAACAATTTTCATCTGATTCTGCGCTCAATGGCAAACTCGCGGCGCACAAGTACTTGAACCCGCCGACTCTCTGTCCCACCCGCGTATTTTTTCCTTCGATCCTTTTGTGCGATCCATTTCTTAGCAAGAATGTTCAACCCCCCGAAAAGAACCTGCGCGTCAAATCATCGATCCCAGTTCTCCCGCATCTTAGACGACCGCATCGGCGTTTTACTTCTTGTGCCGGTCGGTTTCCCCGCCGCCCTCCCCGCTATAGCCTCGGCCTTGTCCCGCACACCTGTGCACATACTGCGCGGTGCCGACGACTCCCCATGCTGCGAGCAGATATTATGTGATTTTTCAACTACTTGACGAACACCTTTTGGATACTGGTAAGCATCATTTGCGTCCGCAGCCGCCACTCCGCCCTGCGTCTTGAGCAATGCTTATAGACGGACCAGCGGATGGCCAGACGACATGTGACTGACGGTGCAAGTGGCGCGAAACAAAAGCAGCAACGACTCTCAATGACAGCAGCGCATCTACCCCAGACATAAACTGCCCTCCCACATTGGCTAACTCGCATTTAAAGTACATCATCATGTCTTCTCTCTCCCGTCGTGCTTGCTACAAGTGTGGCAACGTCGGCCACTATGCCGAGGTCTGCTCTTCCTCTGAGCGCCTTTGCTACAACTGCAAGCAGCCCGGTCACGAGTCCAACGGCTGCCCTCTTCCTCGCACCACTGAGGCCAAGCAGTGCTACCACTGCCAGGGCCTTGGTCACGTTCAGGCTGACTGCCCTACTCTGCGCCTGACTGGTAACGCCACTTCCGGGCGCTGTTACAACTGCGGCCAGCCCGGTCATTTGGCTGTATGTTTTTGGCCAACTGCTTGCCTTACTTCTTGCTAATTCTACTCAGCGTGCTTGCCCCAACCCCGTCGGTCCCGCTGCCATGGGCCGTGGTGCCCCCATGGGGCGCGGCGGCTATGCCGGCGGCAACTTTGGCCGTGGCGGTTTCGCTGGCGGTCCTCGCCCCGCTACCTGCTACAAGTGCGGCGGCCCTAACCATTTCGCTCGCGATTGTCAGGCTCAGGCGATGAAGTGCTACGCCTGTGGCAAGCTCGGCCACATTTCCCGTGATTGCACGGCTCCCAACGGCGGTCCCCTCAACACTGCCGGCAAGACCTGCTATCAGTGCGGAGAGGCCGGTCACATATCTCGTGATTGCCCTCAGAAGGCCGCTGTCGCCCCGGAGATCAACAATGAGGTTGACATGACCAACGTCGCTGCCGCGCCGGTTGCCCCTATCCCTCCGGTAGCATAGAGCTCCATGGGCGACTCCGCCTCTAGTCGTGCGTCGCCTGCCTCTAGCCACTCAAGAAGCCGTGGCCGAAGGCAAGGCGAACCCGCGGGGGCGATGTGCTCAGACTTCTTCTCGCGACCTCTCTGCAGAGGTGGTCGCTTGATAGCAAGTCGGGCATTCTTCTGTCGACTGTTTTGCTGTTCTTTGCAAGTTCGCTTCCTATGTTCATGGACGGGCTGACGCGCTGACGCGTCCATTGACAAACTTTTTTCTTGAGTGTTTCTATTATTCTATCTTTCAACCTGGGAAAATCGCACTACTGGGAACTGGTCGGGTTGTTTCCGGAGGATCAGCTTGTCCGTACCCGGTCCTGCATGGCGTTTCCGGTTCGCCTGGGTACATGCGTTGCGCCGTTATTTCTCTTCAATGTGCCTGCACGCCTGTTTGCTATTAAGTGAACGGCGTGGCATTTTCGTTTTATTTTACATCTCCCTTTTAGCACCAGGCCCTCCCCGGCAAGACATGACCAGTTGACGACACAATGACGAACGCACGGAAAGGGGACTGCCTGGTCAAACGACCACAGTATTTTCACACATTTTTCTTCAGCAAGAGCGCGCCCTGGTAGTTGAGTGACATCTATCTAATGTTCTCTCAACGGCGCTCTCTGCATATGATCTTATCCCTTTTCATCTGAATGACTTTTGGATCAAGACACCCGTGGGCATAGCGCTCTGCACGTTGAACGAAGCTGCAGAGTTGTGCGACTCACGTGGCTCTTCTTAACGACTACGTATTTTAAGACACCGGCGATGGATATACCCCGCGAAAGGCTGTGTGTGCCAAGTTGCGTTGAGCAAGGAACCGACGCGTGATTCTCTGCTCATTGGCTGCCGTTTTGCCAACGCGTCTGCGTTTAACAACCGAGGCAGCAACAGTGAGAGCAGGGGAAAGAGTGATAAGAACCGCGTGGTTGGTGGTTGAGTGCAAAGGAAACGAATGAAGAAGGACTAATCTTTCTCGACAATGAGCAAAGGCAGTAGCTCTTATACACATTGCTGAGGATGAGACAAGTAGTAGTGGTGGGAAGAAAACAAGTGCTGCTAGCAACGTTCGGGAGCATGTGCGATGAATCAGCAATTCGAAGAGGAAATGGGGCGAAAATGAAATGTTTGCCACTCAAATATTTATATGCTGCTGCGAATTTGTAGTATATTGGTGTGGTGAATGCGAGTTGACATACTCGCCGGATCACCACATGTACTGTACCATGGTGGTTTAGCCAGCATTTATTACTGGCTCTGTGCACACGTTTACCCTTTAAAAAGAAAAGAGAGGAGAAGGATCAAGAGAGAGAAAAGAAAAGGAATGCAGTTGTAAAAACAATAAAAAACACGAAATCATCAATTGAAAACACTTGGATACTATGAGTCGACGGTAGTCGTTGTTACATAATCATTGCATGTCCGCAGCGCAGAACACTTGGCCTAGCTGCCCAGGTAGCTTCATCTGCAATCTCGTTTAACCAACGCAGTTCCACCCGCGGCAAGACCGCCACGAGACGACGACAGATATACTGTATAAGCGCGTTTTTTACTATCCTCTACGTCGTGAACGGCATGAATGGCATGAACGGCCCCAACATGGGCGGTGGCGTGCCAATGCCCACACCGGCTGGCCACCAGGCCGAGCTCAATTACATATACGGCATGGTGGAGGAGCTCAGCAGACAGCTTGCTGAGAACAGAAGAGCGACCGAAGATATTGTCAGCGGCATAGGCCGTGTGCGCAATCGCGCGCGGACACAAGGGCTCAGCAACGATCAAGTCATTGGCGCTGCCGCCGAGGAAATCAACCGTACAGTCCCCCCCCCCATGACCAAGTTTACGCCGAACTGCAAGAGCAGCAAGCCACTGACGCGTTATGTTTTCTTCGCAGGTCAAGAACAAAATATCGACGCTCTCGTCTCTATCCTGTCCGAATCGCTCGAAAAAGCCAAGCACTCGCGCGACGCCAACGCCACGCTCCTGACGCAGTTTGCCAACGGGCTGGCGGGGATGCTGAAGCAGTTCCACGAGTACAAAGCCAGGCACGTAGCCGATGTGGCGTCGTGGCACCGGTCGTATCGGGCGCAGCTGGACGAGGCGAGGCGCGAAAATACTCGCCTGCGGGAGCAGATGGGGGAGATGCAGGCGCACGCGGCGACGGCCAACGACGCGCTGCGGCGGTTCCGGCGCGCGTACGACGAGGACCCTGCGCGCTGGGACGGGCGCGTCCGCGAGGCGGCCCTCCGTCAGGAGGTGCGCTTCTGGAAGCGACTCGCCATGCCGGACCTCGACGACGACGACCCCTGCTGGAGCGCAGACGACGACATCATTGACGCCGCGGAGAAGGAGCGCCTCGCGAACCTCGAGCGGCGGGCCGCCCACGAGCAGCACATCGCGCGCGTCGCGACGGACCACCACGTCGTCGGGGGGGACGACGAGGACGACGAAGATGACGAGGACGAGGATGGGCTGCCACCGCCGATGATGATGCACGCGCCCACGCCACCGTAGCTCGTCCCGTCGGGAAGTGGCCCCCAAATGGGGGGATTTGCAATGCAGAGAGGCGACGACGCGGGCTTGCCGCCGCCACGGCCACTGAGCGCGGCATCCAGTACAGGGTCGACGGGCCCGTAGGAGGGTCTCGAACTGTACGAGGAAGCGCGCGCGGCGCGGGGACGTTGGGTTCTGGAGTAGGGTCGTTTGGGCTCTGGAGAGAGCTGGCATTGCATCTAGCGGGATATCCATTTGTACTTGTATATATATACCACAATCCCGGATGAGATATTTGAGGGCGACTGGTTTAATGGTCTCACGAAACGAATCAAGACAATGTTTAAAGGTGTTCAACATGACTGCTCCGAGATTGCTTCTTGCTCCGATATCTTATGCCAATTTGTTAACTTTGCACCAAATTCCGCCTCAACTCCGTCATCGCTTCTAAAATCCTCACTGCTTTACTGTTATACAACTCAATTAATACACCATTACCCTCCTCTCGTAGCATTCGTTCATCTTCAAAGCCATGTTAGCAAACCGTCCCCTTTCAAAACCCCCCTTGCTCGCGACGCGAATCGCCGCCATCCTGTCCGGACCCAGACGCCGACGCCGCCGCGCCCTCACCCGCGTCCTTGATGGCCTGCTCGTCGCCGCGCAGCTTGGCAAAGTAGGCCTTGATGTCCTCGGCGCCAATCGCCTGTCCGCTGTCGGCGAACTGCTGGAAAAACGGCTTGAGGCGCTCCTTGAGGTGGTTGTACGCCATGACGCCCTCAATGGCACGCACACGGTCCACGTTGCGCAGCGCGCTCTCGCCGCGCTCCAGCAGGCTGCCGCTGCCTGCCGTTGAGCCGCCGCCGCCGCCGTTCTGCGACCCGCCGCCGTGGTCGGACAGGGGCGGCTCGTAGACTTCCTCCTCCTCGAGTAACTGTGGAAAAGCATTAAGCTTGCCGAAGCAGTCGCCGCAGCGACAAAATTTGTCGCGAAAGTCTTCCTTGAAGAAGAGCGAGAAACGGCCCTGGGGTGCCGCGCCGAGGTTGGGCAGCTTGCAAGCGCTGGGGGTAGTGGCCGTCGCGGGCTCGCTGGTGGCGGTCAGTGCTGGGTCGTCAGAGGCTTCGACTTCGGTTTTGATGCGTTTAGCATCGTCGTGTTCCTTGTCCTCGTCCTCCGCTTTGCGTTTGCTGCCGGTGGACGTGTGGGGTGCTTCTACCGCTGCAGGCTCGAGATGAACAGCAGGGAGAAAGCCAGACGAGCCAGCATACCTTTTTATCCAAGGGTTCGACTCAACACACTTGTAGCACAAGAAGCCATCAAATTCTTCTTCCTCGGGGAAGCCCGGAGGCATAGGCGGTTCTTCATCCTCGTCCACTGCGCTGTCTTCTACCTTCTCTTCTCCTGTTTCCGTCTGTTTCTCATCCTCGTTGACCTCTGAAATCACCGCAAGTCCGTTGGCGTTGTCGTCCTCGTGCTTGTCGGCACTCTTCTTCTTGGGCGTCATTGCTTCGTACCACTTGGGGCCCATGCCTACCAAACAGCCAGGATGGTACCAATCTTCACCGCATCCGCCGCTCTCCTCGGTGCCAAGACCCAAGCACTGAAACATGGTCCCCTTTTGCTCAAAGGGATCATAATCGCAGTCGCATGCGCAGAAGCGGTTGCGAAAGTTTTTGTTATACTTGTTGTTGACGTCGGGCTCCTGCGAGTGGACATTGCCGCGCGTATTCGTCTCATCGTTGGTCTGCAACATGCACGGGCTTGAGATGGGCAGTCGCTTGGTGCCGCAGTCGCAGGTGAAGTTGCGCTTGTGAAAGATTTCGACGAGGGTGTGCTCGCCGTGGCACTGGACAGAGCAGGAGTAGCAGACACCTGCAGGAGTCCACGAGTCGGTTTCGGTGGCAGGCGCGGGATTGCATGTCAGGCACGCAAAGACACTCTGCCTTAGAGGCCCAAATATTCTGGTACAGTTGTCGATGCTCTGCACAAGTTAGCGATGGAGACGAGCGCAACTGTTAATCACGGACGTACAAATGGAAGTGCCTCGCGCGCATCGGCTTCGAGAAGTTCTTGGTTACGGATGAATCTAAACGAGTTAGCAACTGTGCCGGGATCAAAGTGGGCAGTGTTGATGTACTCAGCAGCAGTCTGGGAGTCATTAGACTGGTTGGAGAAGCTGTTGCTGCGCTTCGATGGTCGCTCGGCTGCGACGTCCTGCTCGACGCCATTGGATGACATATTGCAGTGTTCTCGAGTGCTAACTAGGTTTCCCCTCCCAAAAATAGATGAAAACAGCCCAAAGGGTACGTTGACGGCTGGTTTGGAATGGTTCAGTCTGTCAAGGTGAAGCGACACCAGCTGAAGCGCGAGTACGAACCACTATACGCCAAACTGTTAGGTAAGCTTCCACGCGCAGTAGTATTATCGCGTATCAAAAGATGTATAGCAGAGATTGACGCGAAAAAAGTTGGCCACTATTCTCATTCAAACATTTGGCCAATTCATCATCTTTTATTGTTTAGGTCACTCGACGTCGAGGCTCGGTCTGCGCAGTGCGGCAACGCGTTGAGTTTGATTAGGCTTAGTGCCACTTTACGCGTGCGACGCGTTTTGACACGGGCGACGCGAGTGTGGGCGGCTTGTGGGCTCCCTTTCAGTCTTTGGGTTTGCAGTACTCGACATCTTATTCAAGCCCCTCCCTCCAACCTCTGACAACTGTCATTCTTTCAAACCTATCTTGCCATAATTGAATCGAAGACATTCGGCACATAGACACACAATGAGGTTCGCTCCACTCAAATGCACTCGTCTATGAACGCTGCTAACTGCATATTCTCCCATAGTTCCCCGCTCAGAAATAGCCCGACCTCGGGCAACAGGGGGGCTGCTTCTCGCAGCACTCGCAAGCGCTCGCGCACCGGTGGTGACGATGCCACTTCTTCTATTGGCGTTGGATCCAGCCCCATGCCGTCTTCCCCTCCCGCGCCGTTTAGCATCGCTCACGGTGTCGAAGACGACGATGAGATTGAGGAGGAGCGCGAGATTCAAGACGACATTGACGACCTCGATGAGATGGCCGACGACGATGTCGACCTTTTTCGTGAAGGATACGAGGCCGATTACAGAGATAGAGAGGGCGATGAGTACGAAGCCGTCGATATTGATGATGAAGGCGACTTTGATGACATGGACCTCGGTGCCCGACGTCGCCTCGAGGCACAGCTGAGCAAACGTGACCGCGAGGTTGCCCGCAGACAGCGCATTCCTGCTGCTTTTCTTCCTGGTGATGACGACGATGGTGATATCGACCTCACTGCTCAACCTCGCCGCAGACGCCATCACTACGATGAGGACCCTGACGATGCTATGGACGGCGACATTATGGAGGAAGAGCTCTCTCTCGAGGCTCTCGGCGACGTCAAGGCGGCAAACCTGACGGAGTGGGTTTCACAAGCTGCCGTCCAGCGTACCATTCGTCGCGAATTCAAAGCTTTCCTTACCTCCTACACGGATGCGTCTGGCTCCTCTGTCTACGGTAATCGCATCCGAACTCTTGGTGAGATCAACGCAGAGTCGTTGGAAGTTTCCTACGAGCACCTATCCGAGAGCAAGGCTATTCTTGCATACTTCTTGGCCAATTCCCCCTCAGAGATGCTCAAGCTGTTTGACGAGGTTGCCATGGATGTCGTCCTCCTACATTACCCTGACTACGAGCGCATTCACTCGGAGATTCACGTACGCATCTTTGACCTGCCTGTTCACTATACCCTGCGCCAGCTCCGCCAATCTCATCTCAATTGCCTTGTCCGCGTAAGTGGCGTCGTCACTCGCCGCTCTGGCGTCTTTCCACAGCTGAAGTATGTCAAATTTGACTGCACCAAGTGCGGTACTACCCTGGGACCGTTCCAGCAAGAATCCAACGTCGAGGTCAAAATCACATACTGCCAAAACTGCCAGTCACGAGGACCATTTACGCTCAATTTGGAAAAGACTGTCTACCGTAACTACCAGAAGCTGACTCTCCAGGAGTCCCCTGGCACAGTCCCAGCTGGTCGCTTACCCCGTCAGCGAGAGGTTATCCTTCTGTGGGATCTGATCGACAGGGCGAAGCCTGGTGAGGAGATTGAGGTTACTGGCATATACCGCAACAACTATGATGCCCAGCTCAACAACAGAAACGGGTTTCCCGTTTTTGCCACAATCTTGGAAGCCAACAATGTCGTCAAGTCACACGATCAGCTGGCTGGGTTCCGTCTCACCGAAGAGGACGAGCAAGCCATCCGCAGGCTCTCCCGCGATCCCAATATCGTTGACAAGATCATCAACTCTGTTGCGCCCAGCATCTACGGCCACACTGATGTGAAGACAGCGGTTGCTCTGTCACTCTTTGGCGGTGTTGCCAAGACTACCAAGGGTGCGCATCACATTCGTGGCGATATCAACGTCCTTCTTCTCGGTGATCCCGGCACAGCAAAATCGCAGGTCCTCAAGTACGCCGAGAAGACGGCACACCGAGCCGTGTTTGCCACCGGTCAAGGAGCCAGTGCCGTCGGTTTGACGGCCAGTGTGCGTCGCGACCCACTGACGAGCGAATGGACTCTGGAAGGTGGTGCGCTGGTGCTCGCCGATCGCGGCACATGTCTCATTGACGAGTTTGACAAGATGAACGATCAAGACCGCACGTCCATCCACGAGGCCATGGAGCAGCAAACCATCTCCATCTCCAAAGCCGGCATCGTCACGACACTTCAAGCTCGCTGTGGCATCATCGCCGCGGCTAACCCTATTGGCGGCCGCTACAATTCGACGATCCCCTTCTCCTCAAATGTGCAGCTAACGGAACCCATTCTTTCCCGTTTTGACGTACTCTGCGTAGTGCGCGACACTGTGGAACCCGCCGAAGACGAGCGTCTCGCGCGGTTTATCGTTGGCTCGCACAGCCGTAGTCACCCTCTCGCCGAGGACCAAACTCAAGACACGCGCGCTGCAGCCGACGACGAGAGGGAGGAGGCCGAGCGTGCGCGCAAGGAGCATGAGATACCCCAACAGCTGCTGCGCAAGTACATTCTGTACGCGCGTGAGCGCTGCAGCCCCAAGCTGTACCACATGGATGAGGACAAGGTGGCACGCTTGTTTGCCGATATGAGACGAGAGTCGCTGGCGACGGGCGCCTACCCCATTACTGTTCGTCACTTAGAGGCCATTATCCGCATCAGCGAGGCGTTTTGCCGCATGCGCCTCTCAGAGTACTGCTCCGCGCAGGACATTGACCGCGCCATTGCAGTGACTGTGGAGAGCTTTGTCGGCAGCCAAAAAGTCAGTTGCAAGAAGGCCCTGGCGCGCGCCTTCGCCAAGTATACCCTGGCGCGTCCAAACTCTCAGAAGAGAGGCGGCAATTCGCAGCGCCGGCCTACTGCCGTCATGGCATAGAGTCTGGACTTTTTTTCTGCAGCTAACAGCTGTTACTCTGTCATGTGTACTATTTTTTTTTTAAAAAAAAATCTAGAGGATCGATTGTGGGTGTGTTTCTTTCATGCTTCTGGGCGTCAATTAGGTCACGTTTCCTTGTTCATATGTCTTTTTGAATTACTTGCTCGTTCGCAGGTTGGGAGACAGGGCTGTGTCATTTAATGGTTATATGAGATGAAGAGCAAAGCAATGATGTTTATTGAGTGACTTCTGAACGCGCGTCTTGTGTAACTTGCATTAATAGGACGCGGGCTGTGTGTGCTGGGCCCGAGAGTCTCAGACGAGCGGTAATTGATCCAAAGACAGACACCGAAGCAAGGTAAGGCGCACTATATTTAGGGCTACCACCATCCATGCGCTTCGCAACTGCCGATGCGAGTCTTTGGTCATATCGGCAGGCTGGATATTGAGCACGGCAAGGCTGTCAATATAAATCTTGTGGCTGACGCAGTTCGATGCAGTTCGCAGCCGCACAAGCCATCGCGAGATAATTTTGGAAAACTTGGCGTTCTCAGTCAGCAGAACCGGTGTGCAAATGCAGACCTTGAATGATACTTTATTTTCAGCGCCCACGGCGGATGCCACGGTGCTGGAACGTGCAGCAGAAATATGCAGCTGCCAAGTCTGCTGAGCCAACAGGCCAATGGCCGCTGCTCCAGCTCCATGTATATGTACTCATTGTCTCAGCCGCTGCATCTTGGGTTGCCTTCTCTTGTATGATCATGGAGCTCATCACTTCCACACCCTCACAATCTGCAAGTCGAGACTCTGGCCCCCGCGTTATCACAAGGCTCGCTCTTGGGCTGTGCTGCCAGGTCAGAGCTGAATGATATTGAGACATGGCCTACAGATCGCTATCCAAGTGAGCTCCAGCCTCCCTCCGCATCTGTCTATAATTATACAATTCTTGCATGTTGTATCATTATATCCACAGCCGGTGCCCGGCGCTGCTCCCACGTTGGGTTTATTATCTGTCCGCCCAACCACGCCTTCCCATTTTTGTTCCGCCCGAACCTTGAGCTACTTTCAGCCATTTTTCATGAGAGACTGTTCGCCAACGTTATTTCCGCTGCCTTGGCACCTTGATTAATGCCAGTTGGTTGATTGCTTTCTGTCTGAACCTTACTTGCTGCTTTGACTCCCCCGCCGCGCCGTAGTGCTGCTCAGTTCGCTGCGGTAGCCTCGGGCCAGCGGTGCGCCTGCTCGTTTTACTGGGCGAACTCGGCTTACTAAAAGGGGCCTCTGAAAACAACAATGTCATATCGCCAATCTAGGCAGGATGTCTCGCCGGATAGGGAGGAAGACGAACCACGGACTCCCTCATCGTCTTCTATGAATCCTGACATCCATGCAGGGGAACCGCGGCGCATGTCATCGACCTCGTTCGGTGCACAACGCTTGCAGCCCCTCCACGAGAATGAAACCCACAGGTGGCGGTACGAAGACACAGAGTTGCCTGGCATGGCAACAATTCTCGAGCCTGGTGCAGACCATGATGATGGCCCTGACCTCGGCAGCCGCAGTCGCCGCAACTCAAATCACGACAACCCACTCGGACTATCTCATCAGAGCAGCCAGTTCAATCTTCGCCGCGTGCCTGTATCTTCCAGAGAAGACACCTCGGCTAGCCGGCGGTCAGTGCCGAGCCCGAGAAATTCAGCAACGCCGAGCGAAATGCCCTCACCGGACGACACGTTGGTAGATGTAAAGTCGCCTCGAAGAGCTTCCCGGTGGAGCAGTCTATGGGGTTTCAGCGCCAAGGGCCTTGGTCGCAACAAGGGCAGCAGTGAGCCTCTAACGATGAATATGCAGCCGATATCTGGAACAGACTGCCCTTCGATAACCGAGGAGGGTGGCTACGACGGCAGTGCTTCCGATGCTGACAGTCCGAAACAATGTTGCGGTAAGTGTCTGTACCTGTTCCAATTTAATCATTGCTCATACGTTTTCGCAAGTCGATGGTCCAGAGCTTTGCTCGTCAAGAAGAGACATTCAATCGCCAGCTTCATCTTCGATGAAATGGGTCTGCTTCTTATCGTTTATCTCAACCGGTTTGAGTACGTTGTGGCTGAGCGTTGCTATTATACAGCCGAGATGGGGTCGAATAATCTCGTCCAACGCGGTAATGAAACCATCACTAGCGACGATGACGGCTGCGCTTGGCTCCAAGATCATTGAGATGTCATTTGTCACAGTTTTCATCACATGCCTTGGCCAAAGTCTAACGCGCAGAGCCATTGCTCGAGGGTCGCGAGGCATCACACTGGCAGAAATGTCGATGCGAGAGTGGGTGAATGAACCTGGAACCTTGCTCAAAAATGCTCGCTCGATCAAACATTCGGGATCCACCTTGCTCGGGTTGTTGTCTCTATTTGCTGCACTTGTCGCTGCATTCTACACGACAGCTTCCGATGCAATGGTCGCGCCAAAGCTAAAGTACGGGAAATGGGAGAATAGGACCCTATCGGGCTACGTCCGCTCTTCGTACGCCAACGCTGTGTTTGTCAAGCTATCATGTTCGACGATGCTAAGGGACGAGGACAAGGAAGGAGCGGCGTCGTCGTGCATGGACGTGATGGTATCGGGCGAGTCATATCGAAACTTGCTGGCTTTTATGAGAGTCTGGACCAATATTAATATTAACGGCAGCACTTCAATCCGAAACCTGAAAGAGAGACCGGCTGGAACAGCATCTCTCCATGGCAACACGACATTGTTGGGAGCCTGGATCGAGACAGAACACGGCAATGTCACGGCGCATTATGAGGAAACGGGGCGCATAATCAATAATGTCACTTTGGCCATGCCGCATCCCGGCGTCGCTGCGGCAGCAAGATCCCCTCTGAACGGAATCTTGCAACCAAATGATCTCTCTGGCGTCGGAGAATATTCCATCAAGGCTGGTGTTGTCTCCCCGGCAGTCAATGTCTTGTGCGTGGATATGAGCCCGAGCGAGCTCGCGCCACTCGTCTACACCGCGTGGCCACATGCCAACAACAGTGCTACTGGCATGGGAAATCAGACCATCGGATGGAAGAATTGGACAAGCGAAGTGCCTAACGGTCCGGATAGCAATGGAAATGCAAACTTTTTGAACAGAACAGAGGTAGATGACATCTTTCGTTGGGGACCCAAGTATAACAGAAGGCCACCAGTCTTCAAATTGGTGAGTTGGGAACTATTGTGAAGGAAAGGCTTGACTGCTAAATGGCGACACAGTTTCCATTCGACTACAACACAGTAGTCAATTCCCGGGAACCCCCCGAGATTCAGCCTGCAGATGCGATCTACATCTTGGGTAAAAGACCAAAGCCTTTTCGGAATTACACGCTATGTGAGCTTCGATCCTGGCTCTCACCAAACTGCTCAACACACTTCACCATCTCTGGTATCAGCGGCAGCAAGATGGTAGCCCACTGCGAGGATTCCAACGATGTCGACAGCTATCGCCGTTCTTTTCCCAAGGACCAAGGATGGGCCTTGCCAGCCACAGATTGGAAAGTAAGTTGGAGCCAGCCCGTAGTTCTGAGGCGCTGCAAACTAACATGGCGACAGCACCTGGCTGAGCAATGGCGCACGGCGTCTGATTTGAATGGTGGCGAGCGCAACAGCGATCCCGCCAACTCGCGCATTCTCACACAGCTGGCTCTCGTGAATCCCACGCTGCCGGTGCATCTGCCTTCCATGGCGGAAGCTCTCGCCGTCTTTGCCAGCTCAACGCTTGTCCTCGGCTCTTTCGGCACGCCTTTCCGCCATTACTGGGACTACAGCAAGCCAGACAATATCGTGGGAGTGCCTGGTGCGATCCATCAGTTCAACGCATCGGTAATCACGCAAGAGTACACGTCCGGGCATGTTGCCGCGTGGCAGGGCATGTTCTATGTTATCCTGGGCCTAATGTGCGGCCTCAACTTGACCTGCGCTGCGTACTTGTGGAGGAATCGCAAGCTTGTGACAGATTTCACGGAAGGGCACAATCTGTTCTCGCTGGCGCTCAATAGCGCGCCCAACGAGCGGCTCAAAGGCAGCTGCGGCGGAGGGCCAGAGGGCCCGGATATGGCAGTGCCGTGGCGCGTGGGCTACGCCTCGGGCGCCAACCATTACTATATCGAGGAGACCACGCGTAGACCGCGGAGGAGAGGTCGTGGCGGACGAAATTCCGAGGCGGAAGCGGCCAAAGTTGTTGGTCAAAACTATACCACATTGCGCAACAGTCGCGCATGGCTATGATTGCTCGTACCTGTATATTAGTTTAGCTTAATCCATAGTAGTAATTGGAAGATTGAGGAGGGACTGCGACGAAATGGCAAGCATGCCTTTGAACTTGAAGATAAAGCTGATTACCCCCTTTTTCTCGAAAAAGCTCCTAATTGGACGAGCAAGGTTGGGCCTCTGGCGGAAACGATCGACCTACGGGCCCCAGGTAACGAAGATGGGGTGAATGCGATTTTTCAAAAGCGAAACATTGTGGCGACGATGGGATATTTGTATTGTGTATGACGGAAACTAGAGGTGATGGGTAATGAACTGGAGAAACTGGTGTCAAACTCGTCCTAATTCACCTTGATCAAATTGCTCAGCGGAGATCTTGGGCTTAAGGACTGGATTCATCATGAGAGAGTCAGCCTTGATTGGTACGAAGGGAAGGAAACTGGCTGTTTTCGTTCCACGCGAGCGGGGGTAATAGAGGTACAGTAATAGGACGCAGGGTGCACAAAATGCGGCGTTTGACAGTTTGGAGGGGCTTGGTATCCAGAATCTGCAGGCACTATCTAACTAGGTACCTAAACATTGCCTAGAGGCTCTACGTTCTCGTATCCATCACAAATGGCAGACTTTAATCAAGCTCCAAAGGCCACAAAGTGTTTTCTAATCTTTAGGGAAAAGCACTTAGACTAGTACAAAACTAAGAGGCGGCTAATTAGCCTATCTTCTCGTAGAACTATTTGGAGCCTTGATTCTGCTGGCGCGTGGAAAGATGATGAGGGGATATCTTGGCATGGTTATCATGCGCTTGTGCTAGTTGGCAATTCATGTGTGTGAATTGTCATCTCCAGCCGATGGACCTCTCTTTCGAAGCCCATTCTTTCCCGACAAGGTTTACAGATAGATTTATGGGGATAGCCCACAAAGAGGCCGAGCAGCAGGGTAATACTAAGGGCTTGACGCGGGACAGGCGTTGTCCACGCTGCCAAGTGATCGACTAGTTAGTTGAATAACAATTTAATCATGGGGATTAATACTAGAGCAAGGCGTCGGACCGACATATCGAGCTTTTCCTTTGAATATTGTTGGGGGCATTTTATCGGCCCTTTTTGCAGTACAGTGGGCACGAATGGGGGGCTTCCTAGACTCTTGGACAAAGCACCGCGGGGGAATGCGGGGTTCACTGCCAAAATGGGGCAGGAGCTACTGAAAATCTCCGCGTGGGTGACTGTCTATTCGAACGATCATCGTAATCAGGGTGACGAGTACGGATATTCAATCCGGAAATCAGTTACCAGGCCGGCTTGGTCGTCGTCGTACGAGGCGTTTTTAGTTGCAGATTAGAATAGCCCGTCTCGCCTTGTTAGCTTTGACACTGCCAACCTGCTTGATTCTAGGCTTCTGGTTGGCTCACAGCCGTCTTAGTCCCACTTTTGTTCCATCTCTCTTCACAAGTGCATTGTTGCATCAACCGCACCAAGAAACCTCCTCGCATCAATCATCGTACGAAGCCCCGGGCTTTCAAGAATTACAGAATACTCGCTTCCATCAATTTCATTCATCGCCTTCCAGCGTCTCAGTGAGTTCGTCGTTCAATCATCCAGACCAAGCTGCAAACATCTCAACCGCCATGTCTCAGCTAGGTAGCTTCTGCGCCCAAGACCGAGCTCGTCCTCACTAGAACTGGCGACTAGTGAGCGTCATCGCGGGACGAAACACAATGGTTTTCTGGGGCTCCTTCGCAGGCCTGCATCGCAGCATCGCAGCGTCTTAAGTGTCTCCGAGAAATACTGCTTCGGGTCGGAGCATTTCACTGCATCACAAATGTTGCAGAAAACTTGCACTGCGCACCAGCAGCGGCCAAAAAACGACGCAGAACCGCAATGGAATTGCATTGACTTCCCCATTCTGTAATGGTGGGTGTGGTGGAGGCAATTGTATCAACACCAAGGTTGGTCCACTTCTCCATGGCGACTGCTCAAGGCTAAAATGCATCGTAGCTTCACTTGGCGCGGCTATGAACTAGACCCGGGCTTGCCTACACTCGAAAGGGACGCCAAGAGCTTGCTGCATGATGATAATCGTTCGCCCCCAGTACCCCGTTGAGCCTTCCCCCGTCTCTGGCCCGTCTCTGGCCCGTCTCCTACCCGTGCGCATAAATATTAAGCTCGTCCCATCCACACCACGCGGCCCGTTGGCGTTTAGACGTCTTCTGTCCTGGACCTGGCATTTCCTGTCTATGAGCACCCCGTCTTGTTCATAGCATCCATCGCCCTACGACCGACGCTCCTAGATCCTACAAGCATCATCTATTCCTCTCCGCCCCCCACCGTAGTCATGGGGTTTTTGCGCAAGGCCTCCCTCTCCAGGCCGGAGCATCAGGTCGGCAAGACATGGCCGGCGATTGCTATGGGCTTTTTTGTCGCCTTTGGTGGTGTTCTTTTTGGGTAAACAGGGCCCGTCGCCTGTCGTCAGACAAAGCTAACGTGTGTGCAGCTACGATACCGGCACTATTAGTGGTATTATTGTCATGCCATACTGGAAGGCTCTGTTCAGCACAGGCTACACTGATGACAAGGGACCCAATATTACTACCTCTCAAGAGTCTGCCATCGTCTCAATTCTGTCGGCCGGTACCTTTTTCGGTGCTCTTGCCTCGCCATTCCTCGCCGATTACCTCGGACGCCGTCCTGGTCTCATCATATCTACTTGGGTCTTTAACTTGGGTGTCATTCTGCAAACTGCCGCCACTTCTATCCCTTTGTTCCTCGCTGGTCGTTTTTTTGCTGGCTTCGGAGTGGGCCTGATCTCTGCTCTGAGTATGTCTTGCGCACGCCACATCTGATGACGGCTAATTTTCGGCTCTAGTTCCCCTGTATCAGTCTGAGACGGCCCCCAAATGGATTCGTGGTGCCATTGTCGGTGCCTATCAGCTTGCCATCACGATCGGTCTATTGCTTGCTGCCGTTGTCGACAATGCGACCGCTAAGCGCAATGACAGCGGAAGCTACAGAATCCCAATTGCGGTCCAATTCGCCTGGTCCCTCATATTGCTCGTCGGCATGGTTATTCTTCCCGAGACGCCTCGTTACCTGATACGCGCTGGCAAGCCCGACAAGGCTGCCAGGGCTCTAGGCAGGATCCGCCGTCTCCCCGCCGATCACCCCGCAATTGCCGAAGAGGTGCATGAGATCAAGGCCAACCACGACTACGAAATGAATCTCGGATCCGGGACATCGTACCTGGACTGCTTCCGTCATCCGGTCCTCAAGCGCCAGCTCACGGGCTCTGCTTTGCAGGGTTTGCAGCAGATGAGCGGCATCAATACTTGAAGAACAAGTGGAGGAAA